>QGSO01000384.1:91783-444465 GCA_011037825.1 Carya cathayensis | reverse complement strand
TAAAACAGCAGAGATATGAATTATGGCCCCTCAATAAACATAGAAGTGATGGATTTGTGAAAAATGAAAAATCATGAAAATAAATATGGAAGAAAAGCCAAACCTTGGGGTTTTCAGGTATATCATAATTGATAACCATATCAACTGATGGAATGTCAAGTCCTCTACTTGCCACATCAGTGCAGACAAGAATATTGCATTCTCCTGCTTTGAACCTTCTCAAGGCTCCAAGTCTCTTCGACTGTAAAAAAGGAGTCCATAAAAAATGTTATTGCAACATCGACTTAACATCAAAAAACAAAGGATAAATTCAAAAAATAAAGAAAATTTGAAGATGAAAAAGAAAATCCAACTCCCTTAAAGATTCTATAGCTAAAAATCTGTGCGGTTTTGCTAAATTAACTCATAGTACCTGGGTCATTTTGCCATTAATTGGAATGGCCCTCAATCCAAGATTTCGAAGAAACAGGGCAACAAAAGATGTTGAATCGCAGGTACGCACAAAAACCATTGATGAGAATCCACTCTTCTCAATCAAAAAATATACAAGATAGCAATCCTATAAAGACATTTATGATGAATACAATCAGCCAAAGCAAAAGACCAACAGCATACACCAACAATTAACAATTAACCAAAGAAACTAAAATGCATGGCAAGATCACGCCTTCAAGAGGCATGAAATTATCACACTTTCAATTAACACTTCACTCCAAAATGCAACACTTTCACCAAGAAAGCATGCCCTTCTGGTGGCACCTCATAAGTCATGCTTCATGCAACTTGATCAATGTATGGATATATACACAAAAATAAGATTAGGGTATATGCTAAATTTAAGGTAAAAAAATGTTATTGACCCATATGCTCTAAAGAATATGGTTGTCTGAGTAATGTTACTCATCATCCTAATTCTCATCATCCTCCCATCATCCTATGATGTGACATTAGATGATTGGAGATTATTTATTCTATTTCATTTGTGAACATATCATCTAATGCCACATCATAGGATGATGAGAATTAGGAAGATAAATAGATTTTTTCTTAATTTATTTGTGCTAAGACCTGAGACCCACCAGTGGTAGCCCAAGTGGTAAGGGAGAACTTGTGTGCATGAGCCCCATGTCACAGGTTCAATTTCCCCTGGGATCAAACTGCGATTTAAAGTGAGAGGCCATGGCGGTGGGTTATTGTGCTAGTCTCCCCAAGGGTTTAGGTTCCACGGATGAGTCGTAAGGGCTCCGCCACGGGATGGTTCCCCCATCATTAAAAAAAAAAAAAAAATAATAATAATAATAATAATAATAATAATAATAATTGTGTTAACACTTGGGAATGATTTGCTAAAGATAGACCAAGATAATTTCCCTAATAATACCCATCACCAACCATTATATTTGGCATACATATACATTCTTTCATATGACACCTTGAGGAGTTAAACACTCGGTGGGTAAAGGAAAAACCTTGTACTTAGCTGGCAAAAAGCAATAATGCTGCTTTAGTGTGTCAACAGTTGAATATTTTGATGCTACTTCAATCTGAAAGAATCCAGAAACTGAAAATTGTAAAAGTTGGGACAATCATCATCGAAAATTGAAATAAAGTACGGAATAATGATTCTTATTACCTTCACAGCATTACTTCTTAAACAAGCCCTTTGGAGCTTCTTAACCTAAAACATCAATGAGTGGGGAAAAAAAATAATTATATGGAGCAACATATAAATGTTGTTTTTCATCTCAACACCCACTGTGCTTCCCATCCTCTCTTGTCCAAACGTCACAGGAAAAAAATAATAGTTATGCTGCTATAATGCGAAAGACATACACAAATCAACAAAACCCTTTTAAACATACCTTTTTCGTCATTGTAGCGGAAAATAAATATGTGCTCCGCTCACGAGGAACAACATTTAAAATTTCATCGATTGATTTCTCAAATTCCTCGTTCAATAATTTATCAGCCTCATCTAAAACCTGACAGAGAAGGAACTAATGTAACTATCCCTATTACATTGAGGAATAAGATAAGAGTACTGAGGTTACCATAACCAAAAGACACGAAAAAGATACGATAAATTAAATGAGTAAAGCATCAATTGCTGACAAGATCAAAACATAATAGAGTGGTGAAGTTTGTGGATTGCAAAGTGGGTAGGAAGGATAGATACTTTATTTTGCTCCACAATGTTTATTTTTATGTTGTTAATTTCATATAAAACAATATAATCTGAGGATGCACACTCCAAGGCTGGCAAATCTCACATCATGCAAAGCATTAATTGCCATTTTCCAATAGCATGTCTTACCCACGCTATATTATAAATCAACAGTTACTATTAGATATACCATAAATCATACACACTAAAAAAATATATCAAAACATATCATGAAATGAGCAAAATATATTTCAATACTTTTTTTATTGGCACCGAGAACTACATCCCGACTAATCTTAGGGGTGCACAAGCCCTCAGCAAGGAATTTTCCACAAGTGCACCTTGGGGAAAATCCTCCAATCCAATGGCACCTAGAGATTGTATGCACCCAAGAGGATTCAAACCTTAGACCTTGGAGGGAGCATACCACCAAGACCAAAGCCTTTACCACTTGAGCCAACCCCTAGGGGTTTATATTTCAATACTTCACATGTGCCTCTCAAAAAGATAAAAGTTGACAAAAAATATATTTAACATTTATTGCAAACTAAAAAAGACAAAACAAACGAGATCTGAAGATTTTCAATGTGTTGTTACATCACTTATCCACAAAAAAAAAAAAAATGTATTGTGGTATCATCATATCTTTATCTTAGCAAACATGTGTTCCATAATAGAGATGCTTTTAATTTCTTCTTCTAGGGGAAAAACTTTGTTGCAAGGTGATTTTTCTTTTTTATTTTGCATTAAGTATAAAAAGTTATTAAAAACAGAGAGGAAAGCTCATACTTTGAAAAACATATTAGATTCCCACAGAATTTAGATTTAATCAACAGACTCCACAAAATATGGGATGGAAACACTACAAAAACCAATAAAAGAACTCATTACAGAGACCACAAAAGTAAAATTTTACCCCAAAAATGGACAGTTGAATGGTATAAAAATGCATTACTTAACACAAATTCTGATTTCTCATTTGTTGTTACGGTAATTTATTTTTCAAAGATTTTGTTTAAGCAATTCCTGGTTACGATTGGGAATATTTTATCAGACTATCAGGTACTCGTTTCATTTTCGTATACAAGCATTTGAAACTCAAGTGCTAAAGTACTACAGTCTGCACTTAATATTCATGTAAAGACTAATTCATCTCGTAATTTCAAATCCATAAATTAATTCATCAATCTCCTATCAAATTGTTTCCAAACTCCTAAAAAGTAACTGAAAAGTAAATAGCCAACATGGAATAAGGAACCATACCAAATACTTCAATGTACGAAGGGAGAAACCTTTTGTATTGCAAAGATGATCCACAAGGCGACCAGGTGTTGCAACCTACAAAGGAATGATATATAACTAACATTAGAAGTGGATTAAAAATCTAATTAAAAAAGGCAGAAAATTTGGTTTCCGGATTTAAACCAGACAAATTCAAAGGAGCTCTTGGCAATTGAGAATTACAACGCTTGAATATGAAGGAATTTGTGGGCATACACAATTTTAGTGACTAAGTTACATTCCACAAGTAAATATCATGTTTCTTTAAATTAGCAACAACAAAAAAATACCCAATATAATCTTTTCTATTAATTGTCATCATAATTAAGTTCAAAACTAGTACCATCCAATCTTTTGTCACATTAAGAAATGCAAGCTTTGTGGTTCATATTGTAAAAGGGCCAAGCAAACACGTCTCAAATTCAGGAGTAAAAAGTGAAAGCAAAAGGACAAATAATATTATCTTCAGTACGTATAATAGGTAACTAAATGAGTGCCTGGAAGAAGTGCAACCAAATGTGCAGGAGCATTCAACCCCAAACTAAGGGAAGCACAAAAGGCAAAAACCTAACATGAGACAGGAGTCACCAAAATAAATTATACGAAATATTATCACATCCTGAACTACCACCCAATTAGCAATATGCAATCTACAACAACAAAAAGTTGCAATGTGCACCCCAACTGCTAATATGTTTTATTGTGCACCTTTAACTAGGATCTGCTCATCAAGTTGAACAAAAAAGTAGGCCATATGACAAAGTCCCAACAGCTGTATCTTAACGGCTAGTGCACATTCAAACCTATTGGTACTTTAGGAAGCGCATCAGTGTAGATAAAAGTGTGCTTAAGCACCAAGGTTGAAACTTTTTGCTTACCAAAGGCAAAGCAAGTTTAAAAAAGCGCACTTTCGGCACTTTGTATGTAAGCTTATAGCAGAAAAGCACGCTTTGTAATTTTTTTTAAAAAACAAAATACTAAAATATCAATTCAAAACCTAGAAACGGATGTGAACAAATATTCTTAAATATTTAATCGAATTGACTATCATTAATGTATCACGTCAGCAAAAGTTGTCATATGTGATATATATTATGTATAATACTCTAATAAATTGAGTTCATAGGCTAAATACATTACCATCTTTCATTTTAAACCTTCCTTTTCTTTTTGTTATCATACATCATTGTTCAAAATGTGTGCTCTACTTCAATAAGTGCCACTTGCACAAACGCCATATCTGTGCCTAAGCTCTGGACAGCACATGCGCTTATATTTGCCTAGTACTTTCACTAAGACAAGTGCGCATTACCATGTTTCCTAGTTTAGTGTGCATATAGAAAAAGTAGGTAGTTCAAAGGTGCAAAATGTAATTTACCTTTTATTAGACCTTATTAATAATTTGTACGTTAAGTAAGAGATTATATTTGGGATTGACAAAGCCTATCAACATCAGCCATAAGGATGTTCGAATAAAGATAAAGCCCACCACGCTACAACCCACAACAATCCAATCCAAGGTCAAAACTTGCCTAAAAACCTTAGACCAAGTCAAGCAATGCATGACCAACAGAATTTTTGTGGAACAACAAGATATCACCTTCCTAGAGCCACTAAACTCTGAATTTCTAGCCATGTCGACTTATGTACATCGACAATCATCATCTAGTAATTGTATGCAAAGAGAACAACCCTTCAATAGAGTGACTTCGTTTTATGAAATAACTATAGCACCCCTTCAATAGGAGGACTTTGTTTATTGAATAATGCTAGTTAGCCCCATCTTTTTGCCCCCTCAAAGTTACCACTACTGTATTTGAATTTTTTTTTTTTAAATGGTTAAAAATGTTACCACTAGTGCATTTGTGTATTTTTTTTTCTTTAACATTTAAAAAAATTAAAAAAAAAAATACACAAAAAAAAAACCAATTTGAACTAGTGGTAACTTTGAGGGGGCAAAATGATGGGGCTGAGTAGCAGCAATCTTTTTTATTGGAATAACATTTCAAGTTTTTGAGTTTCACCTAAAGGGAGGTCATCACTTTAAGAGAAGCTCCCATATCTTCATCCGAAAGATGAAAAATTATAATATAATCAACGACCTTTTGTAAATCATACAAATCGGTATTATAATTATAACAAATTCAAAATTATTTGTTTTCGTCATAAAAAAACTATTATAACCACACACAAATTCTAAAATACTTTCAACCTTCAAAATGGACTCCCATGCAGTTTTGCAATCCAACATAGACAATACAGAAAAAAGATATAAAAAATTCACATATTATCGATAATGCAAAAAGTTATCAACATTGTCAACAGAAAATTTTTTTTTTTGATAGGTACATTGTCAACAGAAAAATATAAGCACTTACAATAATGTGTGGCTGCGCTTCAAGGTTCTTAATCTGTTCCTTCATGTTCACTCCCCCAACAAGCTACAGAGAATTCATGGAGATGCTTATTAAAAGGATTCGATGACATTACTCACCCAGAAATTATAAAAAAAAATTAAAAATTAAAAAAAAATCATCAACATTAAAAAAATGCAAATATAAAAAGAAACTTCTATCCAACCCCAATATCGTCCAAACCTAACAATCATAGCATCAAAACCTTCAGCAACCAAAAGGAGATCCTTTTCTAGAGTTTTCTTGTCATTGCAATACTCTTATATATAATGAAACATATTTTCACTGCAACATCATTCACGGCTATATGCTTAGACCTTACTGACAAAAAAAGTAAAGACTCCCAACTCCATTTATGATTCATACTTCTCAAAAAAAAATTATGATTCGTATAAAGATAGGTTATGGACTTCTCTCCCACATTAAGACCATAAATATACCCTATTAGTAAAATAAAGACTCCTTGCTATAGGATTTCTAGAAAACTTGGCACCAGATCAAGTTTCTTTTCTTTTTTACAAGAATAATTTATATATCCACATAATTAGGCATGACCCAGGTACACAAGATGTATAGAAGAGATGAACCTAATTACAAGCTAAGCACTGTGAAAAGCAGTATAAAAGTCATTAAAACTAATCCCATTCAATACAATAGCAGAAGCCCAGAGTAACAATGTATGAAAGAAAAAGTCCTTGAACCCTTCCATCAAACGTTCCCTATTATCAAAAGCCATTCCTTTCATTCCTAAGAGATCAAGTTTCTTGATGATTCCTTGAATGCTTATTACTTATAAAAAGAATAAAATAAGCACATTTTTTGTTGGCACTAGGTATCAAAATAAAATAAGCAGTTACTTATCAAAAACTATTTTTTTTATTGGCACCAAGTATTTGGGAATAAAGTCTCATCTAATCTAGATGGTGCATAAGCCCTCGGCAAAAAGTTTCCTACAAGTGCTTGGGGAGTAAGACGAGATAAGAATTTTGTGAATAGTAGTAAGATAGTTTGTGAATAATAGTGAGATAGTTTAAATTAATGTTTTATTGGGTTTTGGAAAATGAGATAAAAAGTTAAATAAAAAATATTATAAAGTTAAAATATAATTATAATATTATTTTTTTTAATATTATTTTTGTTTGGAGATTTGAAAAAGTTGAATTTTTTGTATTTTTTGTTTCAAAGTTTAGAAAAGTTGTAATGATTAGTTTGAAAATATTTGTGTTTAAATGATGTTTGGGAATGAGATGGGCAGAGATGAAATGAGAATTTTGTGATGGAAACATTTTCCAAACAAGCCCCAAGAGTAAATGCGGAGATTCGAACCCAAGACATCCAGTTTATATAGCTCACCCCAAGACCACCACGCCCTTGGGGTTTAAGCACTAAATTAAGTTCCTTTCATGCAGGTCGGAACATACTCAACAAGCAATTTTGCTCCCTAGGGATCATTATAGTTACAACTGCTGTTCACCACGACTTTGATCATTGACTCTCGTGTCATCAAGTCACGAACTTCCTTGACCACTCAACACTAGGTAGGTGTCAACCTCCACACATGGTCGTACAATTTTGCAAAGAATTGGGTTTTGGTAAACAGTCGCTCAAGCCTGGTCACTACAATTCCTATTGTAAAGAGGCGCCCCTTATCCTAAATCTCCCTTTGTCCTTTCAAACAAATTGAAATGATTGAAGTTTTGCTGCTTGGTATTATCTGAAGCCACATTCCTATTTGGTTGAATTATTTGTAACTACATACCTTATTTTTTTATAAGTATAAATATTATATATATCAAAATGAGGAACCAAGTACATTGAACCTATACAAAAAAACACCTAGCCCATATTAAAGAGCACCTAATGACCCAAAAAAGCCCATGAAAAACAACCCAAAATACATTAATCCCAAAACAACCCAAAATACCCAAAAAATAACACTGAACCTCAACCCCTTGTTTCCCGTAGAACTAATATCCAAGCCAAACCCCAACCCCAATCCCTTATGTTTCCCGTCTTTACATTGCCCTCCCTTTAGACTTCCCTCTACTTGAGCTACCTCCCTATTTTTTTTGAAACTTTTGGTTTCAAGCTCGTGGCTTGTCTCGATCGCAGTGATTAGTTCATTGAACTGGTCTTCGCATCCTCCATGTGAAATCCCCACGAAAGGTAGAATCTTGTTAACTTTAGGCAGAATCCAATCCACTATCGAAGGAAGAGAGACCAGGGAAGCAACATTATTCTCAGACACATTATCCAACTCCATTCCCAATTCTAGACTTTCCTCCACACAAGGCATCAACGACAAGTCCCATAACTCCTCATCAACTCCATTGTTTCTTTCCATCCCTATTGGAGCTTCTGGGGTGACAACAAGTCCCTTCACCTCTAGCGAACCTACACGTGCAACTTCAGCGGATCCTACCATTTTCCTTCAACTTCGACCTGGGAGCCACAGTTTCTTCGAGCAAGGGTGTAACACCGCCTAACAGTTTATCCTATGTTACCTAAGGCGAATGGCATTCCATTATTGCATTCTCTACACCAACACCCGACGTAGACCCCACTTCAAATAACCTAGATTTCCTTTTGACCCGCCATGCTCTCCTGGATCTGGTAATAGGGACAGGGCCGAATCCAATCTTCCATTTTCATTTATCTAAATCTATAACGCCCCCAATGGAAGGCCCAAACCACATGGCCTATACTCCAAAAGGACTAGACAATGATACAATTGGAGCCCAATTCGAACCTTGTAAAGAGCAATAACTTCTCCTTCCCAAGCAATGTGGGATCCCATACACCACTTACCCTCAATCTTATCATATGGGGATATTACAATCTAACCCCCTTAAATTCCTGACGTCCTCGTCGGGTCTGTCTGTTATAAACTTATAGGTGACACGGCTCAAGTCCCACATTTCTGGTTGGGATAGGCTCTGATGCCATTTGTAACGCCCCAATGGAATGCCCAAACCACATGGCTTATACTCCAAAAGGACTAGTCAATGATACAATTGGAACCCTATTGGAACCTTATAAAGAGTAATAACTTCTCCTTCCCAAGCAATTACCTACCCTCAATATTATCATTCGGGGGTATCACAAAATCTAAAGGATTCAGGCCTATCTTAGTCTTGTTTCTATCAACCCTATTGCCTCAAGCTGAAAGCGTGTCTATTTTCGTAGACAAGAAAGCTATCACTGCCTTCAACTCGACAAGTTGGGTTTCCATATCCTTTATAGAATTTTGCATCGCTTCCAGCTGGTTATGAGCTTGCATAATCTGCAGACCACTTTCACCATTCCCCTCATTCTGAGCCACAGAAGCATGACCCATCTTCAAAGCTACCGCATATGATCGCCTCGCCACCGTGGATGTGCTTACGTCTTTATGATTCACCTCCAAATTGATGTTCTCATTCTTCTTTTGGTTTTCCTTCCTTAACCCCTCATCAAAGAGCAAATCCTTGGCTCTGCGTAATTTCGCAGCAAACTTCTCCCAACCCTGTCCTTGATGCCCTTCAAGAATTACTACAACAATCTGCTGGCCTCCACCATATTCGGTGACAGTTAGATACCAACCATGCTTGTTGGAGCATCATTGAGCCATGAATTCTCTGTTAGCTTCGCGCAAGTGTTTTGTAAAATCTGAATTTCTCCCCGCCTTTAATATTTCTCCCACCATAGCTACCAGCCATTCTATACCACTCCAACCCATCACTACATATCTCCAAACCCTTATGCCCCTCCACTATTTTTAATGAAGACCTCCAAGTATATGGCAAAAACTCAAAAGCCTTTGATTCCACCAAAAAATGCACCATTTGACCCATACTGATTCAACTTCAAATGCAGGGGCTTTCCAAGATGAATGGCTTCATTACGTCGAAAAAGGCTTCGAGAACAGTGACGGCGAAATACAAACCAATCACTAGAAGGAAACAGTGACTGTGAAATACAAACAGTGACTACGAAATGCCCTTTAAGAGGTCGCCGGTGTCTATCGATAAGTTCTATGGAAGCCAACACGATCGCCGTTCCTGACAGATCTCAAAAAAAGAAGCCCAACCCAAAAAAGCAGTCACCAGAGATAGGCCGACATTGGAGGCCAGCGAAGAAGTCACCAGGACTTGTCACACTTTTCTATGAGGTAACGTAGACTCAGAGATGCTAGTGGCTCCACCAAGAACGCTGGTGCGAAAGACAGGCAGAGGCAAAGTAAAAAACCCAGGTTGCCGAAAGGATATCCGGTGTTGGATAACCTTCAAGGAAGTCACCGATCCTAACTATGTCAGAAGTGTATTAGCACTTGCCAAACAGGTGGCGGCAACTCTCTCTCTCTCTCTCTCTCTCTCTCTCTCTCTAGATTTATAAAGTTTTTGTCACATACTTACAATAAAGATATAGTGATGGTTGGACCTTTGCTTATTTGATATCTTTTAACTGACCCTACTTTTTTATTGGCATCAGGTGTTTGGGAACAATATCCTGACTAACCCGGAGGTGCACAGGCACTCGGCAAGGAGTTTCCCACAAGTGCACCTCAGGTACTTCAAGAGAAATATCCTCCAATCCAATGGTTCCCAAAGATTGTTTATACCCAAGGGGATTTGAACCTTAGACCTGATGGGTGTATACCCCCAAGCCCAAAGCCTTTACCACTTGAGGCAACCCCTGGGGGTTCTAGTTCTTTTGATTTTACATCCAGCTAATAGGAAGTGCAACCCTTTACCCAGTGTGGAGTGAAGGGACAGAAACCTGCCTTCAGCTACTCAAAAGAGATGCTAGTATAATAATGCTAGTATAATATGGGGTCTCCCCCTACAATAGGTCTTTTGATACTCACCCTGCTAGTGCCATTGCGAGAACCATTGCTCTTGCACATATTGAGGTTGCTCCATTTCAGACATTGTTGCTTCCACTACCATTTGAGTTTAAGAATGCTTTCTTCCACAAAATTAAATTTAGGTGTAACAAACTCAACAAAGGATCAAACTACATCTAAACCCTGTTCTAAAAGGACTAGTCAATGTTGCAATTGGAGCTCCTTGAAATCATTATAACGTATAAAAATCAATTCGTGCTCAACATAAGGTTCCAAACCTATGAAAGGCGAGACGAATTTCAAAAACGAAGAGAGAAACCAATCCTCTTTCCCAAGCAATGTGAAATCTCATTCACCACCCTCAATACTAAACTTAGGTTATTGCATCTCACTCCCCCCGTCCCCAAATCACCAACATCCTCATCGAACCATTCGAACAAAGGAGCATGCCTCAAGTCCAACAAATCTGGTTGGGTTTGGCTCTTATACAATTTGCAACAACCCAATGACGACCCAAGTCACATCTGTGCCCATACTCCAAAATTACTAATCAAGATTACAATTGGAACTTCATTAATTATAAAGGCCAAAAACTTCTCATTCCCAAACAATGTAGAATCTCACTCACCAACCTATCATACTAAGCATTGGTATTGTTGGAATCCCATGAGAATTTCACATTCTCTTCTTAGGCGTGTATACTTCACATATTTAAGTATTAAAAGTATAGAATGAGGCAAGATTTTATATTTTTGAGAATGACAATTCTTACTAAGAATACCTATTCCCAAATCGGCTTATAGTAAATTTTTCATGGACTAGTGAGAAACTCAATATAAGCACAATATAAAAATAAATAAATATTTAATTGATTAATTAATCATGATAGAAGATAACATCAAATAACATAGAACATTGATCATTGCATGCTTATTAACAGAAAAACACTTGTGTTGTAAAAGCGTAAAAACGAGAGTACAAATTGATTATACAATGCAGGAACTACATTACATACTCCCGAAGCCAAAATTACATATTCCCAAAGCAAAAGTTACTTATGTGAAGGAAATACATCTTGCATACCATCATGTAGTTGAAATATAATGTGACTAATAAAATCATCAAAAGTACCAGTGTAATTAGATACCAATTTTGGCCAAAATCTTACCACAGCACACTTAACACCGATGCCTGATCCTAAAGCTTCAAACTGCTCATGAATCTGAATTGCAAGCTCCCTAGAAATCGCAAAGGATGAGCGATAGCAAAACATAGAAACCAAATCTCTTATCAATTTAGACGCACTTCCTAGAATTAGAAATAAAAAGCTATCCTACAAGACTTAACCAAGGGTCACATATCAAACCTTGTAGGGGATAGCACACAAGCAAAGAATGCTTTTGGAGTGTTTAAAAGTGCTTGCAAAATGGGAAGAGCAAAAGCTCCTGTCTTACCCGAACCCGTTTGAGCAAGTCCAATCAAGTCTTTTCCTAAAATAGAGAAGTTCCGAGAGAAATGAGTATTTTAATATAGTAGAGAAAATTAAATCGACTCACAAATAAAATTAAAGTAAACAGTACAATTTATTCTGCTTGGCAGCCAAGAAATGTACAAAAAGTCAAGAAATCAATAAGTTGTGTATAAAAGAATAAAATGAAATCAACAACTCATTGGCAAAGCAGAAAGAAACATACTCATTTGAAACAAACAAAAAAAACCTTCAACTTTATTTTTTTATATGGATTGAATTTCATTAATGATCATAAGAAACATTCAACATCAGTTTTTGATAAGATTTTATTGGCACTGGGTGCCCGGGACAAAATTTGGACTAATCCCAGGTTTGAACAAACCTTCAACAGTGAGTTTCACGCTAGTGCATCTCGAATATTTCGAGGGAAAATTCTACCAGTTTGATGGCCCCAAGAGTGTGAATGCGGAGTTTTGAACCTAGGATGCCCGGTTTATATGGCTCGCTCCAAGACCACTACACCACCCTCCTTGGGGTTAAGATATGAGATTGATGAGAAACACCAATCAAAAGATGTACATGAGAAACACCAATCAAGGCACCCCCATGATTTTTTACTTACCAAAAAAGGAAGAAAGGAAACGAGAAATAAAGCAAAGAAGTCATGAAAGCTTGAAAAATGAAAAATGAAAAATGAAATTAGCACACGTTTAGTGATAAAGGGCTTTAAAGAATAAATCCTTAATGCCCTCCCATGTTCTCCCCGTCCTTCAAGCAATAGTGGTTTCTTGCTCTCTATATACACCATAACATACAACCTCCCTTTCCAATACACCTAAAATTCCACAAGGCAAGGCATAACCCAATCTAACCGAAACAAAACGAACAACAATCCAGAGACCACTTACCACCTCCCAATACAAAAATAGATGACCTATAAATTCCCCAATGCCTTGATCCAACAGATGGTCTTCTAAGGGAATGGATTAATGTCATGTAGATTGATTTCACATCAAACAACCCATGCTTTGAGGGTGCACAGTAGATCTTATCCTCAATACCCTTTCTAAGGTGAACCAAATTCCAATGATCCAAAAACAAGGTAAGTAACTCCAGCTCCTGGTTGTGTTGTTATAATAAAATCCACATCCCACAAGAGAGCATCATACAAACACTACAAATGATATGCAACTTAAGTAAGCTTCCTTATAACAAGCAGAGTTAAATAATTCTGGGAAGGCCACCTCAAGACTTTGATGCCCACACCAAACATTGTACCAGACTCTTGTCCTAAATCCATCACCCGCCACATACTTGGTATTTCATGTAAATTCCCCCAGCCCCTAAACAACATAACTAAGGTTTTTTTTTATATTTATTGTCAAAAAAAGTAACAATGAAATTAAAACACAGCAAGATAGAAAATGATTAATAAAGTAAGAAAATAAACCATCAAGCGCCTGAGGAATTGCTTCAGCCTGTATCTTCGATGGTATTTTCCATCCCAGATTTTCACAAGCCTCCACCAACTGGTCACATACTCCCAAATCCTTAAATGTATTGACTAACTTGTCTTCTGCCATTCCCAGTAACTATATCGGCCCAAAAAAATCTGTCTCCATGTAAAAAACCGAAAAGGATTATAACAATTAAAAGAGTGCAACAAAATCAAATCTAGATCAAACAGATATCATGATTGGTAAAGTATAACAATTTAATGTTTTTCATATACATATAAAAAAAGACATGCACATAAAGAAGCGATAATAAATTAAACTTAATCTATTTTGATAGGTAAATTACAGTTACCATTCTAGGTACATCACAGAGCTACTAAGCAGAAAAGGGGAAAGTGCATGTTTTCAACCTGTAACAATTTAGGGTTGCAAACGAACCGAGTCGAGCCGAGTTCGAACAGGAGATCTCGAGCTCGATTAGCACATATATGTAATCAAACTCGACTCGAGCTCAACAAAATTTAAAAACTTCTGATCGAGCTCGGCTCGCCTAACACACATTAAGATCAAACTACCGAAAAGCAGCGGCCGTGTGAAAAAAAAGGAAGAATGAAGGGTTTCAAATGGACGGGAAATTCCAAAACGGTGGGATGGTTTTAAAAAATTTACAAGTAATACCCTTTTACTCCTACCAGAGGCATTAATTTCGGCCGGCCAAAATACCGAAAAGCGGCCGAAACATCCTACATGCAGGGAGTGTGCGAGGCCAGTAGCCTCCTTGGGCGCCTGCTGCGTATTCGGGCATGAGCTAAGGCATGCATGTAGGTTAGTGACTGTCCTTTTATCCTCTAATGTGTTGAGATGTGGTCCCGAACAATCCTTATAGGGGTTGTGACACGATCTCCATCAACCAAGTGAGTTAGCACAAGAACTTGTAGTTAGGTTTGACGCAGTTAGCTTAGGCGAAAGGATGCCCTTTTAATTTTTATAAAAGAATTTAGCGTAATCTGAAATTAAAATTAATTTTACAATACATTATGAAATTACTTTTACAACACATTCTGAGCAAACAAAAAGCACAAGATTTTGAGGTGGGCTTAGGTGAAATCGACGACCACTTACAGAGATTTTGAGGTGAGCAAACAAAAAACACAATATTTTACCAAGTATTAAATCACTTACTGTGCGCTTAGGCGATATCGACGACCAGATGGAAGGAGACGGAAGCTTCAAGGAGAATGCTGATGAGAGAGAGAGAGAGAGAGAAGATGTTAAGGTGGGCTAGAAATGAGAGAGAGAAGAGGATACCCTCGTAGGAATAAAACAAAAGGGAGTGGGAGGGGATGAGGGAGGATGAGAACACAGAGGGGGCTGGGATTTGAGGGGAGGGTAATATCCTACAGATGCACCCATCATAAACCATATGAATTTCTTACGTGTTGTATTTTGATTGGAGGGTGTAAACTTCTGATTATGCAATTACCGATTTGAAGCTTTTCCCATTTACCAAAAACTGATTTCACTAAACACATTAGTGAAATATTTAAAAAATAATTTAAATGATTGAATGTAGCAAAATTTATAATTTAATAACAATAAATTTAATAGCAATAAATTTAGTAATAAAATAAATTTTATTAAAATAATTTTATAAAATAGACTCATAAAATAATATAATTTAACTTAGTATATTAGATTAAATTTATTTTTATTATAAACTCATAAAATAATATAACTTAATTTAGTATATTAGATTAATTTTTTTTATAAAATAAATTTAATATATTATAATTTAATAACAATAAATTTAATTGCAATAAATTTAGTAATAAAATAATTTTTATTAAAATAATTTTATAAAATAAACTCATAAAATAATATAATTTAACTTAGTATATTAGATTAAATTTATTTTTATTACAAACTCATCAAATAATATAAAATCCCTTCGTAACCGTAATATTTCTCAATTATGTTACAAGCCTTTCTGTTTATTATTTAGGAGTCATTATGATTAAGAAATCATCTCATCTCATCTCATCATTATAATTTATTTAAATTTTCACATAAATATTATAAACAATTTAACTTTTTCAATTTTCAATTAAAAAATAATATTCTAGTAATATTTTATTTAATTTATTGTATTTAAATAATGAGGTGATTTCAGATACTCTGTAAATAATAGTGAAAAAATAATGAAAAATATTAAATAATAGAGAATAGTAGTACAAAATA
Organism: Carya cathayensis; assembly: GCA_011037825.1. NCBI lineage: Eukaryota > Viridiplantae > Streptophyta > Magnoliopsida > Fagales > Juglandaceae > Carya > Carya cathayensis. The sequence goes on along the minus strand of QGSO01000384.1, from coordinate 428,615 downwards.
ATAAAAAGTACGTGAAAACTAGGGAAGTGTTGTTCTCTCTACATTAACCCACCAACCAAAAGCTCAATGGTGTGCTCCTCCCCTTTACTCGAGCTAATTGGTATACGGCTGTGGATAAGGTTAAGTGTAGGACTGGCACATGGGTGGTAATCAAAGGCTCAAATGGAATGGTCATTGCAAGCCTTAGATCTCAGAGGGACTCCTCTCCTAATGCTTATTTGGCTGAGACAATTGCAGCTCTCAAAGCAGTTTCTCTATGTCAGTAGCTTGGCCTGGATCAGGCTATACTAGAAGGAGATGCACAACAGGTGGTGAAGGCAATACAAGACAGCCACGAAACTTGGAATTCTGCAGGGATGATAGTTTGAGATATCAAACTGTTACTCACAAAGATGCATAGCTGGTCTATCAATTTTATCTCTAGGATTTGTAATCATGTGGCACATAATCTAGCTCAGGATGCTCTGAAACTCTGTAGGAGAGCATTATTTTGGAGGGATTACCTCCATTTATTCATCCTTGTGATTTTAATGGAATGAGATGATCTTATTTTTTATTTTTTTAAAAAAAAAAAGGTAAAACTTTAAAGTTTAAAGTTTGAAATGAATTAAATTGGGTTCATCTTCCAAACACAACTTTAAACTTTAACTAAAATTTAAGTTTGGTGAGTCCACTGTTAATAATGTTAGATTTGAGTTTATCAAGGCTCTTAAATCGTTGGAGGCCTAGAAATGGTGAAACAAATTTCGAGAAATGGATTAGTGTATTACTCCGAGAAATCGAAACAAACCTTAGCCCCTGTCCCTGACTTCTCTTCATCGTTCGTCATCTTCTTCATCTCACCGATTCTCTCTCTCTTCCGTTCATCAAATCCTAGCGTCTGCTTTGCTTAATCTTGCATCTTCTATATCTCACACATTTTCTTGGAGAGACCAAGACCTTCCCCTAAGCCCTCTGTTCCATTGAGATTTCCAAGGTATTCCCCATTTCCGATTTTTGTTTTTTGTTTGTGAATGTTATGTTATATCTTTATGGGTAATGATAGCCTTACACTTCCTCTATTATTGTTTTACTATTCAGTTATTTTTTTTCTTTTCGCTCTTGAAATCTAGATTACAAATCTCATAAAATGATATTCTTGCATGATCTAGAAGAAAATAAATCTAATCAACCAACATAATCTTGTAATTTTGAGCTCACCCCCCATGGTCCAAGGCAGATACCTCCTGTTTATCATACCAGAACTGAGAAAAAAATGGAGAAGAAGAAGCTTCTCTATGAAAGGCAATTTCCCTGCGAGAACAAAACTTTACACTGGAGCAGAGCTTGAATAAGCTATGAGATGATAATGTATTCTTCCCCAATGAGCTAATGTTACACTGGAGAAGTGTAGATCTTCCCCGAGTTTTCATGCATGTCGTTATGGGACGACAATGTATTCTTCCATTTAGAAGATTTTACTTACTTTTGGCACTTTTTTGGACGAATTGCTCTTGTTGTTGGCTTCAGCAAATTCAATGAAGGGTTTTATATTCTAGTAGGGCATTTTTATTCTTCCAACTGGGCATACGTGCCTTGCACTTAGCGCCCTTACTAGTAGATAGAAATGTCATTAAAGATCGGTATGTTTACGATTTTGAAGATGAAGTTAGTGCTACAGTTTCAAAACTAGGATGCTTCACAGATTGACATGGTTAGACAGCTTGGCTTGGCTGTTGATTATCTGGAGGCTAAGGGCGTGTTTAGACACTTGAAATGTCTCCTAATTTTATAAATAGTAATAAAATTATTTGAGTAAAAATTATTTTATTAGATTTTGGAAAATAAAAGAGAAAAAAACTGAGTAAAAATATTAAAAAATTAAAAAATTATTAGAATATAACTTTTTAATATTATTTTTATTTTGAAATTTGTAAAAGTTATATTCATTTTTATGTTTTATTTTAAAGTTCGTAAAAGTTGTAATAATTAGCTGATAAAAATAAAAATTTAAAGTTTCAAGAATTCTCATATCGTTCAAACATGCAAGTGTTTTATCAAAAGGAAATAAATGATCGAGATTTACATCGCCTCAAGTAATAAATGTAAGAATTTAATTCTAAGAAATGTCTCACACACTCGATACTTCTTATGGGTTCATACTGCCTAAATTAAATTAATTAATTAATGAGTTACAATGTGACACGAATATATCTAATTTTCATTATGTCTAATAAATCTATTTGATTATTGAGAGGATTAACGGTTCTTATGTACAATAAAATTGTGCCTATAGTCCCGCTCTTTTATTTTATGTAACTTTATCAGATTCAATATTGTAGAGTATAGATTATTGAAGATCCTTTTAAAAATTGTTTTATATTTAACAATAATTGCCGGGAGGACAAAAAGTAAAGAGTTCATACTTGATAGCGATGCTATCACTCTGTTCCCCTCTCTTGTTTTTTTCACGCCCCTTGGCCCTATAGCTTAAGTTGGTCTGGTCTCAGATTTCCACTGTTTGTAAGTCAGATAAACAGAAGACGAAGGCTTTCCCCAGGAGGCTTCACGCTACAAGATGAATAAGATATCGAGTGGCCATACACATTTGCCCGACAGTATAGGCTCATCAACAGACCCCCCTACTTTCAACAGAAGCTAACTAAAAAAGCAAAGCAAAATTTGGAATCTTCTCGACGTAGTAAAATTTCATTGAAAGGGCTAGCAAAGCAACTTTCACAAATTGTGTGTATATTGTTCTCAGCACTCGGCAGTCAACAAGAGTTCACATATCCAATAACAATAATGTCAGGGCACTTGTGTCCACATTTATGTCTCTGTTTCTGATAAAACCCCCCACCAAATTCACAGACCCGATAACTATTCTCAACCACCCATTGCATCTCCCTCTCATTTTGTCAACGATTTGCACAAATATGCAAGAGCAGACATGCTGGCCCCATTACAAACCGCTATCTCCTGGTGAAAAATTAAAACAAAGCAAGCACAGTACAAGACCAATGAGAAGATTGATTATCCAAAATCATGCTATCGATAATTGTTTCAAATAATAATACTCATCACTAACTGAGAGAAGCAGATACAACTCGGTTACTTCAAATCATTCCAAGGCACTTGCTTTATGCAGAAGATTGAACCTACATATTGTTGCAGAGAGTGAAAACGCAGCCATCTAGGTAAATGAATGACTGTTCTTTGAGTTTCTAAACGGTCTAATTTCTTAAATCCAGGTAAAGTTATTGGTGTAGATCTTGGAAAAGAGAGATCCCTCTTTCCTACAAGGTATCATTTCAGGGAGTTTTCGATATCAGTCACAAACTGGTACTTGACATCTCTTTTTATCAGTCTCTAATGAGAATAATTTACATAATGGATAAGAACTATTCTATCATGGGATAAATTGTGCGAGCAGCATAGAATTTTGTTAAGGATTCTGTCGGAGTTTGGAAGTTTGATTGTAAGGTCCACACAGAAAGAAATTAAGCAAATTTGGAAGTTTGATTGTAAGCTCACACAATAAATGGTTTAGCCACCTATAGAGTAATTAAAGCAAAAACCATTAAAAGAAGAAAACTGAAAGAGAGAGATTCAAATCATGATAGGAAGATGGAAAGAAATAGGGAAGAAATTTAATACATATTAATTTATCCTTGTTAAATAATAGCGTATCAAGAGTCGTTACACGATGTGGCACAATACTGGAACTTCGAGTTCAACTGCTACTTGAAGTCTCACCAACTATTACATTAACCAGTCACAGAAATACACAACAGTTTTAACATGAATCCCTGAGCTCGAAGCCTCTATACTCAGCACAAAACATAAATAAATGATGCTAGGAAGTTAGCAGAACTGCTTACTCCAGCAAACTACATATGAACTGGCCACCTAATAGAGACAGCTTCTCTGCTTTCATGACCGCATGTGAGGGGAGAGGACTGAAACTTCGGGATGGGCCATAAAAATGAGGGAAGCTATTGGAACCATCCACAACTTCATATACCAATCCATCACCAAGCTACAACAATGTGCACATAAAAAAGGCGGCCATAGATCGTCAGACATTGGGATTAGGCTTTCGGAAGAAAGAAAGAAAAATCTAACCAATTACAGGATCCAAACCAATCCCAACAAAGGATAAAATTAGCTCCCATAGAACATTTATGGTCTCCACCATAGAGTAGTTGAGTTCCACAATTCTTGATCATTATCCAATTCTTCAAATTCCATGTCATGTCTTCCTCTTTTTAAGATCTACTACAGGTAGGATACATACTTCCAGGGACATAAAAATGTCCTCCGATAGCCTAATTACACGTTCCACTTCAAGCATACAATAACATGACCATAGTTCAGATTACTTAGAGATTCCATAAACTGATGACACATAGTTGATCAAAATTTGAAATTGAAAATTTATTGAGAAAGGAACCTAGACCCAATCCCTTCCAGCTGGTGCCTTCAAAGCACACTCCAATCCATCTAACTATTTAAATTATCTGCATTCAACAATGCAGAGGCTAAATGAAAAACAAACCAACTAGCCCAACAGATTAAATTAAAACCCTCATTTGGGCCTATGGGCAAACCATTTAGTTTGCCACTACCTCTCATGATTGGGTGTTGGGGAGAGGTATACCCAGAGGGTGTCTAAGTCGGACATATAACCTGTTGGGACATCATCTTAAATCGAATAAGGGGTTTGGACCCGATAATGTTATTATTAACTATCCATCTTGTGACTACAATCTGATCTGACGTGTGTGATTACAGTCTCACATTTCTAAAACCAAACTGGTTAATAATAGTTTCTTTACTTTCTACAATTCCGATAGCTTGACATCCGCATAACATGAGCACACAGACTATGCATCACTCAAGGACTCTATGTTGCCTCTATGGTTCATTTCCATTTGTATACACTGAAGTTTATGCACGTACCTTCTTAGCATCAATTTGAAGCAAGAACAACTCCTCCTTAGCGTTCAAGAAAAAATTCTGCAATGTTGACTGTACCTGCACATTACAAATAAACCAGCCACGGACTAATTAAAGAATTTTCTTTCATTTTCCTCTGATTCTTCATAGCCAAACCGCGAGACTAGAGTACAGATATATAGACAGCGTGAAGCCCTTTTCCTAGGAAAAGAATATGTATTTTCCTCTGATTCAAAATAAGCGTTTTGGTTTAAAGGGGAAGATTATTAACAAAAGTAAAATTCAAACTCATTTCATGAAATGTTTATCATCTACTTTTATGTTGAGAATTTGGACCTCCCAAATTCACCCCCCTAGGATCTACCATTTGCAAGAATAACAAGAAAAATAGAGAAATAATAACAACACAAGAAATTTACGTGGAAACTCCAAAACAGGAGAAAAACCACCAGACCCAGAGAAAAAAAAATTCACTATGTGAAAAATTGTTACAATCACACAATTTTTCTCCTCACCACACCTACAAAACTACTCCACTAGTAAAACTTTAACTTTACACCTCTTCCCCTTTTACACTTAAAAGATTAATAGAGGAATTTAACTAAAGTCAAAAGTTACTAGATAAGCTTTCAACTGGTGTACTTAACCATGAGGCTAAACCTCATTTTTATAACTTTAGGATTGGGCTCTCTTTTACTCACCCACCGGTGTGGGACTAAAAATAAAGCAAAAAACAACATTTTATTCAACACTTTAATAGGAAAAATATAGTTTGAGAAAAGGCGACGTCTCAAAGAGAAAATCTGGCATCAAAATTGAGAACCTGATGGCGTTTGCTGAGATGGATGAAACCAGAAGACTTGTCAAGTTCTCCGCCGTAGAGAGAACCAGTTTTCTGCAACTCTTCCCATTCCTTAATGGTGCTAATCCTGTACACAAACTCTTCCGCTTCACTCACTCCATCCTTCGAGGCCATGTCTTTTTACTGTGCTTATCGATCGCCGATTGGGTTTCGGAAAGCCGTGAGAAATTGTCAGGCTGACACCTCTTAGAAAATTAGAAATTCTTATCATGTATTTAAGACACTTTAAAAAATATTATATTTGTTTAAAAATAAATTAAAAAAATATTTTATAATATAGAAACAACCAACGTTTATTTTTTTTAAAGAGTATGAACATGTATTCGAAAGTATAAAAGTCCCTTTCAAAAAAAATATATATATATAAAAATTATATAGATATTTTCGCTTATTGACAGTATTTTTAAAATTCGAATTATGTTTCATATTATTTAAAAAAATAAGTTTAAAGAAAAATATTAAAACGATGATTTATCTCAAATGTACTTTTTAACTTATCTGAGATCGGTACGGTTTGGCCACTAAAATTTCTCATTTCAAATATAAAATTTTTATTTCATTATTACAACTTTCTCAAATACTCATATAGAATATAATAAATTATTTAACTTTTTCAAATTCTAAAATAATAATAATATTAAAATAATATTATATCTTAAAATTCAAAATTCTCATCTAAAAATTATCAGTAACCAAACAAAACCAAAATACTTCAATATGTAATATTTAAATAATTTAATTTTTTTATTAAATAATTTTAATATTTAAACAATTTTTAAGACTCATAACTCAACTCTAGAGTGCCCTTAATAATGCTGTGCGAAATTAACGTTAGAATTTTTTAAAAAATGCCATGGGCCAAATATTTTAAAAAAATAGTTATCCGAATTTAGTATATAACGGAGGAAAGATGGAACAATGTTTGATACTTCTCAAGAAAATTAAATAAATAATAAGAAATATTATAAATATATTACAGCATTTGATATAATATGTTTTACATAATTATTTATTCAAATAGTAAGCCTACGAAGATTGATAATCACATCAATATAATAATAAAATTAAAATAAAATACGATAGATATATAAAGATTGTGAACAATAAGATATAAAATTTTCATCTCATCTTATAATTATAATTTTTTCTAATAAAAATACAATTTTTCCAGAATGAGTGCGTCGAATCCTTTTTGTTTTTTAACTTAATAATTAAGAAAGTGTTTTTAAATAGTGTTATATATTTTTTATTTTTTAAAATATTTATAATGATTAAAAATGCATTAAAAAGAAAAGAAAAATAAAAAAGAATGAAATAGACTATTCGGGACACTTTTTGGGTAAATTGTTCGGTACATGAAAAAGAACTATTTTTCAAATTTTCATACAAAATATAATAAACAATTCCACTTTTTCAAATTTCAATTCAATTTTTTCAAATCTCAAAACATTAATAATATTAAAAAATAATATTTTTAAACTTTCATCTAAAATTAAAAATTCTCATCTCATTATTCAAACCAGTCTTTAGAGTTGATCTCAACTTATCTTGTCTATCTAATTATTATAATTTTTAAATTAATGGCAAGTTATGTAATCAATGTACAAACTCACCTGAGATAAAAGTGGAATGCGAATCCAGCGTGTAGAATTTAACTTGTATGGTTTCCTCGAACATTAAAGTAAGAATTGCTAAAATTAAAAGTACGATCCGAATCCGTGAGAACGACAAAGACAAAGACAAATACCGTCAACTTCGGTCGCCCATGCTTTAGCTCAAAGCCGAACCCAAAGCATTTTAACTCTAATTTCCTCCAAAGGGCCTACAGCGTTAACTGCGAGGCAAAAGGAACAGTGCCCCCGACTCTCTGCTCCAGCTCCAGCAACAGCCAGTCAGAAGTCAGCCATGGCTACGATGGCAAAACCGGGCGCGATTGGTCTCCTCCATTCCCACGTCAAGGAACTCCCGCTCATGGACTTTTCCTCCTCGCTCCTGCGCCCCAAGTTCGGAGACTCCGGCCTTCCTCCTCGGCTCAATGTGACTCTGAAACTCTCGAGGAATGCCTCAATTATGCCCATAATCAGAGCCCAGAGCTCTCCTGGTTTGTCTAGCACGCACAATCTAACAATACTATGATATAATATATTCATGGGTTTCGGATCAATGTTGCAGATCATTTCTTGGTTGTCAAAGTATTGATACTTACTTTTTGCTTTGCTTTTAGATTATGTCCCAGACTCGAAGTTTTACAAAGTGGAAGCAATTGTGAGGTGCTTTCTGTTTCTCGGAAACCCGATCTGTTTTCCGTTTCGTGCATGTGATGTATTATGTTCCTTTTTGGGGGCGTTTGTGACTTGTGAAGCGTGCATGCATTTGTAGCTATTTTTCTGAATTAGTGGTTATGATATTTTATTTTTGTCTTTGAATGATCTTATTGAGTTGGCCATGTCTAACTTTGTTTTCGTTTTTTTTTGTCTTGCTGCTGAATTTGGGACGAAATAGGTCTTGGCGAGTCCCGTTGGTCTCTTCGGTAAGCATCAATGGCCTTTAAGTTGACTTTTTGGTTTTCTGTTGGAAAATTTATAAAATGATGCAATTAAGGTATTCGAGAAATTCATAGCTGAGACATGTTTAACTGATTACTAGTAATTTCAAGCACTCTTTTCTCAATATGCCTTCAATTTCGTACATGCATTCCTGTCACGATCAAATCAGTCGATATCCCTCAATGTTTTCATAGATGCATTTTCCATGCGTTATAACCTTTAAAGGCTCCAAAATCTCATGCTGTGAAGGTCAGTGGTACTTCGTGGTAAAGATACTTTGGAAAAGTAGTTTGCAAGCTACACAAATTACATGTAGATGGTGATGGGAGGTTTCACAGGACAAAGAATGGTTCTATCACATGGCGCTATGTGATAAGTGGTGAATGGAGTGCTGCAAAGTTGAGGTTTTCAGTTTGAGATGATAAGATGAAGGATGCCAAATCAGATAAAATAACATTTAGATAACTTTGTTAATCAAGACATGCTTCATATCAAGCAGAGCCCTCATTTTCTTAGCGCTCTGAATTTTGAGGTCGTGTACCAGCTTGTCAAAAGAACCAACTATAGGCTGTTACCTAAGTCCCATATGAAGTTCTAGATTAAGTTATGTCCTTCCTCTGGTGACCACTGCTTTAGACTGGGGGCAAGATCCTAGAAGGTGGCTCTTACATATGCGATGCAAATTGGGTTAGTTCACTTAAGTAATTACCACCAGCTGGCCTACCAAAAATGATGAAGCGACAAAATCATTTAAGCTTTTGGGCCACAGATTACTTTCCTTGGATTTCTTAACTGTTTATGGGAACTGTGTAATACTTTAACGAGCAGAAATCTGGTGCCAATGATCTGGGTCAACTGAACAAAGTAGAATGCCAATATGCGTTACGACAAGCTCTATCTGATCCCATTTTCCACACATATAAATGATTGCTTGTAACAGAATTAGCTGATCATTTCTAGAAGTTCCTTAAAAGTTTCAGACCAGTAACCGCCCATGACACTCCAGAAACTTGTCCTGAGATTGTAACACGTAACCTCTATCTGTGAAAGAGGTTAAATGGCGGGGCGGTTACTACTAGACAAGAATTATTTGGTAGTCAACTATAACATCTGCACATGGTAATTATTATAATAGTAGTAAAGGAAACTATTAGTGACTTTCCACCATATGTCTATATACATGTCATATTTATCAACAAGACCATAACTTAACCCTACTGTTACATAACGATGCCTTTGGTCACCATTTGGCCCTATGCTTTTTTCATAGATTTTTGAACTTCTTCAAACTTTTGTATAGACACAGTGCTAAAGTCAAATAACAACACACCTTTATCCTTGTACACCATAGTATTAGGCAATATTTGGCTTCACATTTCTCTTTAATTATTGACTTTCTTTCGACCATGATTTTGACTAATCTACTTAATTGGTTGATGTGCAAGTAACTTGTGTTTCTTTTCTGAAAAATAAAGGCTCTGCTGAAAATGGGCATTCGCGGTGTTACAGTATCTGATGTTCGGGGCTTTGGTGCTCAAGGTGGTTCACCAGAAAGGCAGGGTGGTAAGTCTATCTTTTATAGGTGTTAACTTGACTGATTATGGTTGGAGATTTACTGATTAGATTGGTGGATTTTGACTTATCTCTAATGAAGATAATTCATTTTCTCAATTTTGCACCCTCTCCTGTATTCACTCTGCATGAATCCAATCTGTTAGATCTGAAATGATCAAGTATTTCATTAACTGGTGAATTATACTTGCATTTTTCATTCACTTTGAATATCACTTTTGTTGGTTGTTTTGTTTGCTTGTTCGTCTGTTTTGGTACTAAACAAAGAATTCTTTTGTTTGGTCTCACTTACTTTTATTTCTGCTCTTTCTTATATCATCACTAAGCTCTTTTTTAAAATGTTTTGTTTATTACTCTGTATTCTGTAGGGTCTGAATTTTCTGAAGACAATTTTGTTGCTAAAGTTAAAATGGAAATTGTAGTGAGCAAAGATCAGGTATTAAGACTCTAACTTTGTTGTATGGACTAGAAACTAAACCTTTAATTCCCTAGCAACTAAGTTGACTATTCATCACATTTCTGCTAAGGAAATGCTTTGTCACTATATATTACTAATTGATACCCGCATGCCGTCCTCTCTTAGGTTGAGGCAGTAATGGAAGAGATAATTAAGGAGGCAAGGACTGGTGAGATTGGTGATGGCAAAATTTTTGGTAAGTTTCTTTGTTAGTTTTGATGAGTAGACTTGGATGCCTTTAATTTCCTTTTTTTTTCAACCTTAAAGCTAATGTACTGGTTATAGAACTTTTGTTCTATTAGCAGCTTTAATTTTATATTTTCTTTCTTGGTAGGCTATTTATGTAAAGTTATCTGAATGATTTGCTTGTTTCTATATCTGTTGTTTTTTTTACTATGTTTTCATGAAGTTATCCATTGCCTGCTCTTTGGTTTTAGTAATAACCAAATGCATTATGCTAGATCATGTTTGCAGCTTCCGAGTGTTTGTTATATTTCGGGCACTAATTTTGAAATGAATGAAAGTTGCATTTCTTAGAGACACCTCTCATTTTTATTGAATTTGAAGCCCAGGTAAGGTCATTTGGGGAAAGAAACATCAGACTGACAAACACAACTAAAAGCTCAATTGTTCTTCTTTTCCTTGCTCTATTGCTTGATGAAATTTCTGCAGTTCTTTGGAAAACATCTTTGTTCAGAAATCTGAAACGATGCTGCTTACACTAGCCACAGAGAAAGTAGGAGTGAATATGGGAAAAGTACCATTGAGAACATACTCATGATAGTAGCATAATCTACTTTAATATGATACTCAGGGAAACAGTTCTTTTTTGCTCTCAATGAGGGAAAACTTGGATAGACATGCTTTTAAAACAGACAGTGATAGGTGCTTTGTTTTTTTTGTGGTGCGGCGGGGGGTGGGTGGGGGGGTATAAATCCCTCTGTCCTTTAAGGTAAGGGTTTCTGATATGGGATGCAACCCACAACTGGGGCTCTATGCCCCTACAAAAATTGCCTGGCAAAAAAAGAATAGCAGTGATTTGATCATACATTTATTGAAAGATAATTCCAACTTTAACATTCCTACTTATCAGATTGTATGGCTGCATTAGTACCATCTCAACATGTGAAACATTTTGCATCAAATTACTTAGTCAAAGTCAAAGTCCAACCGAAGTGACTAGTATTTGAAGTCTGGGATGGTAGGTGAGCCAAGTTGTTTCAGGCTGGCCAGTATTACAGAGAGAAACGCATGTACTTGTAATGGGGTTTTCCATTATAATTGAGTTATTTGTTTATTTTGATGGCTTCAGTTATTCTAATAAAAGACTTGGAATCTGTTTTCATTGATTGCGCAGTGGTGCCTGTGTCAGATGTGATAAGAATTCGCACGGGTAACTCATTGCACTTTTGAATGATCGTAATTGTGATATTTCATTTCCTTGCCTGAATTACCGCCTCAAAATGTACCAAACTTATCTTCGATGTTTGATTTCCAGGGGAGCGCGGGGAGAAGGCAGAGAGGATGACAGGAGGGCGAGCTGACCTGTTGAAGGGTTGAATTGAGCAGTCGAGATTAGCATCTAAAGACTTTTCCTTTTCTTTTCTGCAACCTGCTCTAGACAACCCCAGCTCAGTTCCCTGCTTCTCCTTTAGAGCTTAGAAGCTCGTGCTACTTTCTTTTCCTAGAGTTCTCTTGCGAAGAATGGAAATAAAAGGAAAGACCAGTCTTGTTGCTTCTCTCTCTAAACAGCAGTAGCATTTGAGAACCGAAAGCTCAATGAGACCTGAAGAATCATTATACATAAGCTATTTCTAACGCCTTGTAGAGATGGAATTATTCTAGCGGCTGTTAAGAACAGAAAACTTATGAAATTAAAACCTATAAAGGAAATGCATGCAAGAAGAGAAAATTATGAATGGAGCAGAAAATGCTCTAGATGACCCGATAAATAAAATTTTAAATCGATTATTCAAAGTGGAAAAATAGTTGATTGAAATTAGGGTCTTGCGCACAATTTTGATATTCTCCTTACACAAATAGTATCAATATCGAATCTAGCAGCCTTGCATCGTCAATTTCTCTCTATTATAAGTTGATTCGGGATCTCTCCAGCATCAGAGAATGACATGATTCTGTGATGAATGACAGAAAAGAGAACAGCTTGATTCTCCTTGAATCGTTGAGCACTATATGGAGGGTTTTTTTACTCATTTAAAGCTACCCAATAGAAATTCAATGATGTTGAGAATGAGATGATAATAATATAGTGTTAAATATACTTCTGTGTGTGTATACGCAATACTAATTATAATATATTTTTTAAGATATACTAACTATGATCTTATGGATTACTAGAACGTATTAGAAATGAAAACTTAAAATAAAAAATAAACCAAGAAGGGAAAAAAGGAATAATTTTAGCGAATGTGTATTTTTCTGTAGTTTTTTTTTTTTTTTGATAAAATGATAAATTTCATTCATAAATAATCAGTCACTACATTGCTTTTCATCACTAATCAAGTTGACTATTACATCAAGTCCCTCTTCTACCCAAATCTGCATCTCTTCCAATGACAAAGCCAGTTTGGCCCAATGATGTGCTACCTCATTGCCCTCTCTCCTTAAGAAATTAATCTTCCAGCTGTATATCCCTGCAAAGTCTTCTTCACATCTTCTATGATCTGTCCATACCAGGTCCAATTTTCTTATGCACTTTCCACTGCTTTTATTACCACTTGAACATCCCCTTCAAATATAACTTTGCTAAAACCCATCTCTGTGCACGGTTCGACAGCTTTCCTCAAGGCTAAAGCTTCAGCTACCACTGACTGAGACACCATATTAAGAAGTTCACAACAAGAAGCCATTATCTCCCCTTCACAATTTCTGATTATGACTCCCAGTCCCACTTTCTGCTGCTCCCCATCGATTGCAGCATCAAAATTGACCTTGACCCAATCTGCTACAGGTTTCTTCCAAGTCTACTTTTCTATTCTTTGACCCTCTCTACTCATCATATCATCTTTCATCTCCCGTTCCTCTTTATACTCTTTATGTATTGCTAAAGAAATGTTGATTACCTGAGATGTACTATTAAACAGGTTATCAAAAACTACTTTATTTCTTCTGTGCCAAATTCCCCTTAGAATAACTGCCATTTCCACTACTTTTTCTATCCTAAGATTCGCACTCGGTTTGTCCCACAGATCCATGAAGTCCTCCCCAACAGCTGGCCTTTTTTGCACTGCAGTTCCCTTCTCAGTCCACACATCATTCACAGCTGGACATTGCTAAAGAGCATGCATTATAGTTTCATTTTCTAAATTGTCATCAATCCTCCTATTATTTTTCTGTAGTTGATATTGAAGAAACCTACTTAAATCATAGGAAAATGTTATTTGTACTTACTTCTTACATAATAATACATGCTGATGTGTTAGCTATTAATATGCCGAAATTTATAAAATTTAAAATTCAAAATTTAAATTTAAAGAGAAAATTAATAAAATGAGTTTATACGTAAAATTATAAGTACATATAACGCTACTCAAATCATATGATTGCAAGATTGTGAAACCATTTTAATAATTCGTTATTTTATCCTATTGTTTTATGAGCAATGTTACTTGTTATCTTAGATTTAGATATCTTCAATCACATTTACTGATATATCATAGTTTACATGGCTTTCTATGTTTACCACTTAAACTTGATAATAATTTTAAATGTTCTACGCTAATAATTGACTGGGATGACAAATTTGAGAATGCAGAATAACATGTTCAGTGTTTCATATATATATATATATATTAATATTCACTTATTTAACCATTAAATAAAAAAATAAATATATAAGCAATCAAAATGAGGAGATAAAATCATGACATGCTATCATTTTCCTATATAGATAGTTAATATAGATTTATAAAATATAAATGAAATATAATAAATAATATTTAATTATCTAATATTATATTATAAAATAATAAAAATTAAGGTAACGAGTAAAATTACTATTAACAAAAATTAAAAAAGGGAAGCGTGAAAAACAATTTAAATATTTGTATCGCCGTGACTTCTGGTGTATAAAATAAAGACGTCCCTCATTTGACGTAGAAAGTGGAAAGCATCGTTGCGATTTGCGAAGAACATCTCTCTCTTTTCATTGGAGGGAGTGCGAGGGAGCGAGAGGGGTAGATCTCCCTTTGGTTTCATTCTCAGGTCTCAGGCAAGTCCTTTCCTTTCTATCTCTCCCTCGATTAGTTTACCTGACCACTTTTCATATCTTCCTATTCATGTGGTGTGACTGCCTTGCGATATATATATCATTCTGTGATTATTATTTTGGTCAAAATAAATTTTCGATCTAAATCGTTAATTCCTCTATTAACTTTCGAATTCCCCTTGGATCTCTTGCCGTATGCTTCTATTTATATAATCCTTTTATGCTTTTCTTTTTATTTTGAAATCCTTAGCTTTGATCTAGGTTCTAGATTTCGTTTACCTCAGAATTCAGGTTCTCCGCTGTTGGATCGGGTCCCGTTGGGTCAGGGTTCTTTCCCGAATAAATTTGGCCTTTCCTTCCTGTTCTGATACTGACTAGATGAAGCCTGGAACCGGTTTGGTGACGTTTTTTGGGTCGTGTGGCCCCACTCGTGATCGTGTTTCTATTACGAGGCCTTCCTGCTCCGACTGCAAGGGGAGCACACGACCATATACTCTGAAACTGTTAGGGAGATCTGAGACATCAGCTTAACTAAAAACTTAATCTTGGATCTAAATTCTAATGCTAATTCTAGTTATAATATATTCTATGTTGCTTAATATGCGTGTTATAATCTGTACTTCACGAGTGTATATTTCAACTTGTTCACTGTTTGTTTAAGAGTTGTGGTAGCTATTGCATTTTCTAAGAAATTTTACTTCTGGGGGTCTTGGCGAAGTTAATGACATGAAATTGGGATGTCTGGATATAGAATACCATTAAGGGAAAAAGATGGGGCTGTCATTCACAAAGCTTTTCAGTCGTCTGTTTGCTAAGAGGGAGATGCGTATACTCATGGTGGGTCTTGATGCCGCTGGTAAGACCACCATTCTCTATAAGCTCAAGCTGGGAGAAATTGTCACCACCATTCCTACCATTGGTAAGTCCAACGTCGATAAATAAATGGGTTTTATTGATTAATGTAGATAAACTCATTTCTGCTTCTTTTTCTTTGTTTGAACTGTTTTTGGTGAGTTTTTTAAAAAGTGATATTGGTCATAGGATTTTCAAAAAGCTATTCGAGGTGGAAATCGTTTTTGTGAATGATGTTAGCATATCCATATTAACAATAAACTCTTGCTGAAGTAGAATTAGCAATCAAGATTCAAGATGATTTTTTTTGTCTGCTTAAGAGATCTTGTGTTTGTCCCAAAAGTTAATTTTATTATGTGGAAACAATTTGCTTGTCTTAACATTACAATGGTCTGTGCCTTTTGTGCTTTTGACTGAAATTTTGTTATGTATCAAACACAAATGTTATTTGATCAGGATTTAATGTGGAGACTGTGGAATATAAGAACATCAGCTTCACCGTCTGGGATGTTGGTGGTCAGGACAAGGTATGTATAAAAAGTTTCTTACTATTTGTTACACTTTTGTACCTGGAATTGTGCAAAACTACAACTAGGTCTATTCTCTTGATTTGGCTTACGCCCAAATGCATCTTTGCAAGCCATCCAATAAGATGCAGGGTGTTTGCCTTCCTTATATTTTTTTATTTATCCAATATTATTAATCATAATGCCGAGGCACAATAATTGAAATCAGACCTCTCTAGATCACATCACCTGAATATTCAGATGGCATATTATTAAAAAAAAAAAAAAAAAAAAAAAAGAGATGGCATATTATCTGTCATAATGGATTAAGGTACTGTACAATCTTGTGCTTCTCAATGACATTAGTGGGTGATTTTGAATCTTTTCCTTCTAGATCCGTCCTTTGTGGAGACATTACTTCCAAAACACCCAAGGACTTATATTTGTGGTTGATAGCAACGACCGAGACCGTGTAGTTGAAGCTAGGGATGAGCTGCACAGAATGTTAAATGAGGTACAAGAAGCTGCACCATTTAGAAGACTTCAAATGTTGCTTCATATGCCTGATATTGTTGTTGTTTGTTGCTTTGTCAGGATGAGTTGAGGGATGCAGTCCTGCTAGTGTTTGCAAACAAGCAAGATCTCCCTAATGCCATGAATGCTGCTGAGATAACTGATAAGCTTGGCCTTCACTCCCTCCGTCAACGTCACTGGTGAGAAAAATTTTGGCTTCTCTCTCTCTCTCTCTCTCTCTCTTCAGCCCTTCTGTAACCATGTCCAAAATTCATTGCAGGTATATCCAGAGCACATGCGCCACTTCTGGTGAAGGGCTCTATGAGGGACTTGACTGGCTCTCGAACAATATTGCAAATAAGGTTAGTCATGCTCTTATAATATTATATTTACCTTGGCACTTTTCAGCTTTTGTAAATACCTGGATTTTGTTTTTCTTCCTCCTTGGTTAATTTTATTTGTTTATCTACGTAATTGCAGGCATAGATGGCTTGATTCTGAGTTTTAGGTTGCAACGACTGCTGGAATATAAGTTGCATTTTTTTCTTTAATGTTCTGGACTCGCTATCCTGTTTAGTGACCTTTTCTACCGGATTATAGTTACCCTTGCAGACACATCTTTATTGCTTGTAGTTTCAGAAGAATTCTTAAAATTTTTCTCGATATTATCACCTCGACATTCTGGACAGGATTGTATTTACAATTGTCATGTGAATGTAATGGCATTTACCTTTTGTTGGAAACTGGAGAGCAATCATCTCTGCTGTGTTTGATGTCAAACTAGTAGAAGAAAACGATGCTAGAACCCAACATAGGCTTTGGAAGAATTTATCAGGAGTGTAGAATCTGCATCAGAATGAGGGCTGACAAAATTCTGGTGGCATTTATTTTCTCAAAGTCACTTTCGAACTCTTCCATCTGGTCATTCTGAACCTACATTATCCAAGCTATTTCCCCACAGATGAGCTTTCAGTTGTTTTAGGGATAGATCATAACTAGCTAATTGTTATAGCTTCCCCTCCCTAATTTTCTTTGCCTGAACAATCGGTCCTCGTGTCTTTATTATACATAGGGGAGAATTCATTTGCAAAGCTGGATATCTATATTGGGTTACAAATTTACAACCAGTTCTGAAATCTCGTCAAGAACATGTGTGAGCACAGATGGGAAGAAAAGTGGGCACTACTACAGCTTCCACGTTCATGATTAATCGAAAATAAAGCAATAAATTTTACATACTAATGGGAACTTCGGCATAAAAAATATACAAACGAGGTAAGGTGGTCATTTCACTTAAGAAAACTGCTGTTTTGAATAGAAATTAGGACAAGCTTTCGACACCTGAACGTTTAAACCAGAAAATTCCTTGATGTCCACTCCCACTTGTAGATCCTAGCTGAGGTGCGACATATACCGAGTATTAATCATACGCGAGAGGCAGGTCTCCCATTAAATCAGGTATACGCTGAAGGTTGTAGAGCTGCGCAATTCATGACACGGATTTTTATAATCCAACTCCCCAAACATGGTCTCCACATGAAACTCCTTTGCCTCCAGTGAAGTGTCCTGTGTTTAAACCCTACTCATGAAAAAATTACATGAGTTAACCTTAGGCCAGGATTCCTGTTTTTCAAATCTGAGAAGTTCAAGGGATGTTTGCCGCCTTTTGGCATGTGCTTTGTTCTGTTGGAATAAAGAATTTATTTAGAGAATGAACAAAGAATATAAGTACAAAAAAATAAATCAGTTTTTAAGTTACACGATCATGTGAAAAACTACCTCTGCATGGGCATGCTTCGAGTCAGTGATCCAAAGAGACACAGAAGAGGTCCACGATTCCAAAGTCAAATAAATTGCAGAAACTTTACACGTTTGGTTTTGCATAACTCAGAATTCAAAATGGTTAATAGGGCTCGAGACAACAACTTCTGCCGCGTCAGTTTTTAAGTATACGGTTCACTGGAAGTAAGTCCGAATCTAATGTCTCCGTTGCGCTGTCTACACATTTAGGAACATGGATCAAACGCCCAAAAATGGCCATTTTCTCTGACAAATTCTCCAGGGCTTCATGCTTGTTTGCAAGTTCCATTAGCACCTTGATCCTTTTGAAAGAAACGAGGCTTGGCTTGTGCCCCTTCTCTACCATCTGCATAAAACACCTTTCTGCTTCCACCAACTTTCCCATATCACATAGCAAATCAAACAATACATCAGATACCAAGATATATGACCCAAAACCCTTCTCCACCATGTCATCCCACATACGTAGTGCCATCTCAACCTTTTCCTGCCTCTTAAACAACCTAATTAGGAACATGCAAGACTGCGTATTTGGCAAACATCCGGTATCCATCATCCTCTGGTACAATTTCCAGGAACTTGGCAAATCATTTGACCAGTAGAAAATTCTGAAGAACAAATTGTATGTAGTTGAATTTGGATTTAAACCCTTATATATCATCTCATCCATTAATTTATAGGCTTCACCAAGTCTCTTTGCAATACAATAATTCCTTATAGCAGCATTATAGGCTGCAACATCCGGGTAACACCCATATTCCTTCATTTCCTTCAAAACCTCTTTAGCCTTATCGGGCTGACCAATCAACCCCAATCCTCCAATAAGACTGGTATATGTGATTACATCCGGTGTTATATCCTCACTTCGCATCTTCTCAACCACATTATAAGCCTTGTCCACTTCTCTCCCCTTGCAATACACATCAACCAAACAATTATACGAAACAACATCTGGTATCACACCAATTTCCCTCATCTCTCCAAAGAACCCTTCCGCCTCCTCCGTGGACTTCCACCCTGACAACAAGATATTAAAAGTCTGCGCATTTGGTCTAAACTCGTGCTTCAAACTATGATAAACATTCCTCGCATCCGCCATACTCTTCTCTTGACACAAAGTCCTTAAAAGCGCATTAAAGCAACCAGTATCAAACTCGGGTACGAGCTTCTTGAACCTTCTAAAAGACTCCACAGTCTGCCTAACGGAACATACCTTAGCAACTCTAGCTAGAACCACCATGACAGTACGCGGGGATATCAAAGATCGATCCTTTTGCCGCATTTCAATTAAAACATCCCAAATTTTATCAAACATTCGGCTTCTACCCAGTATATAAAGCATTGTATCCAACGAAAAAGCACTGTGATAAAACCCTCTTCTATTACCAGTATAATTGAAAAATTCCAAGGCATGGATTGGGTTTCCATGGCTGAACCTGACCCTTTTCAGGACCTTATCAATCAAATCGTTAGATAGGAAAACCCCACAAGATTTCAACGACTGCTGCAAGTTTTTTGAAGAGGTAGAGCTATTGATCACACGAAAGACCCTCTCAACGTCGTCTTTAAGGGATTGGTTTTCGGAGCAAAACAGCCGAGAGAGTAATGGGAGTGTGGGAGCATACCTGAATTGCGGTTGAAAGGATAGGCACCTAGGAATAATAATCATCATCCTCAGCTGTGCCAACATACAGCTTTGAATTTTTTGCTTTCCTTTTCTTTGTATTATTCTCTGATTTGGGTGAGATATAAGAGGGATTCCGTCCAAATAAGAGAGACCCCGAAGTGGATTTCGCGAACTAAGCAAAATTCACTCGGAAGCTCGATTTCACAGTGAGCAAGACGCAGGCTCCAGACTTGTACGCTCGGTCGCTCGCACTGATCAGAAAGGTACCGTTGGACCTAGGTTTGGGAGTAAGTTTGGGGCTCAGGCACCTCTATCTAACGACGGCGTTTTATGCATCACCCTGAAGTTGGGCCAAAGGCTAGATACTTTTATAATGGGCCACTACTTTCTCCGATAACAAAACAACTTTTTTGGATTGGAAAATATTAATCTTTTATAACTATTTTACAATTCCACATAATTATATAAAATTAAGATGATTTTTCAATGATGTTACCTTTTTGGACTTATCCCTAATCTTCAAAGAACATTGGAGAGAGAGAGAGAGAGATACATTTGAAATGAATAGTTCACAAACAGAAGAAAGTAGTTAAAAATAATTGTTAAAAATACATTTATACGACTTCGAAAATAGTGTTCTCAATTTAAGGTTAATATAAAATATATTTAATAAATTGATATGTGTTAAACCAGCATATTTGATTATAATACATAAAAATAACATGTCAGTTTTTAAATTTATTTTTCTAACTTTTAATTATTTCTTTTATTAATTTAATTATCTTTAGAAACACAATGTAATGGGCCCTTTTCTGTAGACTCGTTCGAGAGAGTCAATCTCCAAGAAGATCAGGAAGAAGAGAGAAAGAGAACTAAAGAGAGAAATATTTCATTGTTTGTACAATTCGGGATGTGGGATCCTTCCTCCCATTCCTCTATTTATTGAACATATGTAACAACAATCTGTTATTACAGTTAGAATTTACACTACGTCGTGCCAAACTTAGTACAAGTAAGGCATCAAACGATGCCGTTCTATTTAATGAAACTATGCGTATTACTCTTAAACGACAATATAATCTATTTACAACTCAAACGACATATCTCCTGCACTTCTCTAAAATTCAACCCTTCACATACCCTCTCCCTTTAAAGCACCTTGCCCACAAGGTGAGGGAATTTCTGCCTGAGTTGCCAATATGACTCCCATGTAGCACTTTCAGAATCTGCTCCTTGCCATTGGACCAAGACTTCCACAACAGCCCGATTATTGACTTTTCTACTTCTTCTCTGCAAGATCACCTCAGGTTCCAACACTAACTCACCTTGAAAATCAACTGGTGGAAGTGTTGAAAGTGGAGCCTGCTGCTGTCCAAGCTTTTTCTTTAAACAAGAAACATGCACCACCGGATGCATTGAGGTATAAGAAGGAAGATCCAACTTATATGCTACTTTGCCCACCCTTTGTAAAACTTGAAATGGACCATAAAATCGGGGTGACAGCTTGAAGCTCTTCCTTGCTGCCAAGGACTACTGTCTATATGGTTGTAGTCTGAGAAAGACCCAATCTCCCACATCAAATTCTCTCTCAGTCCTATGTCTATCATATTGCATCTTCATTCTGTCTTGAGCAGCCAACAAATTCACTTTCAAGGCTGAAAGAATCTGTTCTCTTGTCTTCAACAGCTCTGCTACTGCCTAGTTTGAAGCTAATCCAGGAATATAAGTTTGCAATTTAGGTGGGGTCACACCATAAACTGCTTCATAGGGAGTACACTTAGTGGAAGCATGTAAAGAAGTATTATACCAATACTCAGCCAATGCCAACCAATCAGCCCACAATCTTGGTTTTTCACCAGAAAAACACCTCAAGAAGTGCTCCAGACATTTGTTAACTGCTTCACTTTGACCATCACTTTGAGGATGATAGGCAGAAGAAAAGGATAAACCAACCCCTTGGAGTTTAAACAATTCCCTCCAAAAGCTGCTTGTGAAAGTAGAACCACGATCTGAAACTATACTCTTAGGCATGCCATGAAGTTTAAAGATGTTATCGAGAAATAGTGAAGCTACTTTGGCTGCAGTGAATGGGTGTTTTAAAGCCATGAAATGAGCATATTTCGATAGCCTATCCACGACTACTAAAATCACAGAATAGCCCCTAGAAAGAGGCAAACCTTCCACAAAGTCCATGGACAAATCAGTCCAAATTTGTTGGGTAACTGGTAATGGCTGTAGCAATCCAGCTGGATGTACATTTTCAGCTTTATTCCTCTGGCAGACCTCACATTCTCTAATAAACCCTTTCACTTCCTTCTTTAATCCAGGCCAATAAAAATCAGACCTAGCACGTTGTAACGACTTGTGGAACCCCGAATGACCTGCATAAGGACTGGCATGCACAAAATTCAAAATTTTTAGTTTCAGCTCAGGAGAATTAGGAACATAAATCCTTCCTTTTTTGAACAAAACACCATGCTTGAGGGTAAAGGAAGTGTTGGTATTAGAATTTTCTTCAAACAGTTTCATCTGTTGCTGCACTATAGGATCCTCATTATAAGCAAGCTTCAATTCTGTTAACCAAGTAGGATTAGGAAAGGTAATTGCAGATAAGGAACCACATCAGCATCCCTCCTTGATAAAGCATCTGCAACCTTATTCTCAACACATTTCTTGTATTCAATCGAGAATTCATACCCAAGAAGCTTGGATATCCATTTTTGTTGAGCAACTGTCCCCACTTTCTGTTCCAACAAATATTTCAAACTATGATGATCAGTTTTTACAACAAATGAGGCTCCCAATAGATAAGGTCTCCACTTCTTGACTGCCACAACTAGAGCTAATAACTCTCTTTCATAAGTGGAGAGTAAAAGGTTTCTACCTTTTAAAACCTGACTGAGAAAGGCTATTGGGTGCTGGTCCTGCATTAACACAGCCCCTATACCACTACCAGAGGCATCACATTCAATGATGAAGGCCTTGGAGAAGTCTGGTAATGATAAAACTGGAGGTGTTGACACTGCAATTTTCAGATCCTGAAAGGCAGAAGTAGCTGTTTCACTCCATACAAAGGAGTCTTTCTTCAATAAAGCTATTAAAGGAGCAGCTGTTTGTGCATAACCTCTAATGAACTTCCTGTAATAACCAGTTAAGCCTAAAAAACCTCTTAGAGACTTAAGGTTCTTAGGAACTGGCCATTTAATCATTGAGTCAATCTTCTTGGGATCAGCCTTTACACCCACATCAGAAATAAGATGTCCAAGATACTCAATCTCAGCACAAGCAAACCTGCACTTAGATTGTTTAGTAAACAGTTGATGAGTCTCCAAGGTTTGCAATACAAGTTTCAAATGCTCCAAATGGGAATTCAAATCCTTGCTGTAAACAAGGATGTCATCAAAAAATACAATGACAAATTTTCTAAGGAAAGGTCGAAACACATCATTCATTAGACCTTGAAAAGTAGAAGGAGCATTCGTGAGGCCAAAGGGCATTACAAGAAATTCATAATGTCCTTGGTGGGTTCTGAAAGCAGTTTTAGAGATGTCCTCCTCTCTCATTCGAATCTGGTGATACCCAGATCTTAAATCCAACTTGGAAAAAATTGTTGAGCCAAAAAGCTCATCCAACAACTCATCTACTATAGGTATTGGATATTTGTCTTTAACAGTTGCTTCATTTAAAGCTCGATAATCAATACACATTCTCCATGACCCATCTGCTTTCCTTACTAACAAAACAGGTGAAGAAAATGGTGATTGGCTTGGTCTGATCACTCCAGAATCAAGTAACTCTTTTACTATCTTTTCAATCTCACTTTTCTGATAAAAAGGATACCTGTAAGGCCTAACACTGACTGGTACAGACCCATGCTTCAGGTTAATTTGATGATCATGAGATCTTGATGGTGGCAACCCTTTAGGTTCTTGAAAAACAGTAGCAAATTGTGCAATCAAATCAGAAACAACTTCAACACTATTAGACTGCAATGGTTGAGGATCTTCAGAAATAAGCTGTAATAACAGCCCTTTATGTTCCATCATAGAAACCTTACCCATTTCTTTATCATCAACTAAGCAATTCTTTACAGAATTGATGCCTTGTAGACAGATTAATCTACTTTGAAATGTAAACTGCATGTGCAGTTTTTCAAAGTCAAAAAGTACTGGTCCAATGGACTGCAACCATTGCACTCCCAGCACTATGTCACAGCCAGCCAATGGTAAAACATGAAATTCTACCTCAAAAACTGTACCCTGTATCAACAATTCCACAGAAGCACACTTTCCTTCACTTTGCAACATCTCCCCATTTGCAACCTTGACTTGGATCCCTTTTGAATTCTGAATGGGTAAGCCACACCTCGAAATAACTGTAGAGTCCACAAAATTATGTGTACTACCACTGTCAATCAAGATTACCACTGACTTTTTTTTATTTGACCTACCACCCTCTTAGTCTTAGGGCTGGGACTACCCACCATGGCCTGCAAAGAAATTGCAGCACACTCTCCATAAACTTCTAACATCTTGTCATCTTCTACTAAAGACTTGTCTTGCTCATCATACAAAACAGGTACTTTTTCATGCTCAGGCTGTAATTCTTGCATACCCTCTAACAAGTACAACTTGGGTTTAGTACACTTATGACCCTGGTGATATTTCTCTTCACAGAAATAACACAAGCCCTTCTTTCTTCGCTCTTGCATTTGTGCATCTGTCATTGTCTGATAAGGCAGTTTTGATATGGGTGATACTTTGGGCTTCCCTAAAATGGAAGGGGTCTGGGTAGGTTTAAACCCACTAGTAGTTACTGTCTGTTGGTAAGAATCGGAAACCCCATTTCTCCAAGATCTCCTAGAACACAACACATACTGTTCTTGAATCTTAGCTAAGCCAAAAGCATCATTCAAATTCTTAGGATTCAACATCCTAACAGGCAATCTAACCTCATCCTTCAACCCACTCAAAAAACAACTCAGTCTATTGTTTTCAGAGATGCCTCGAATTCTATTAGACAAAACTTCAAATTCAGACTTGTAAGTAGTAACAGAAGTAACTTGTTTAAGCCTGGTAAGAGATTCCATTGGATCATCATATGGAGACATTCCAAACCTTATTTGCATAGCTTTGACAAATTCATCCCACGAATGAAAAAGCCCAGTATTACTAGCATTCTGGTACCAAACTAAGGCTTCCTCATCCAAATGGAAAGATGATACGAAGATTTTCTGACGTGGAGGGGTCTGATAATACAAAAAGTACTGGTTTGCTCGGTAAACCCAAGCTTCAGGATTTCTTCCAGCAAATCTTGGAAACTCAACCTTAAGACCCTTCAAAAGTCCTCTGTCACCTTCCCTTTGATGCACCCCACCAACGTTTTCTGCAACATCATCACTACCATCCACATCCTTGTCTTGAAGCTGTCTTTCACCATGCACATTCCTATTTAAGGAAATTCCTTCTATCTGCTGTATCATCTCAGCAAATCTTTTTTCTTGGTTTTCTCTATCCGCACGAGCAGTTTCTTGTTGCTGGATCAAAATCAAAATGGTATCCTCCAACTGTTTTTGCTGCCTTTCTTGCTGATGGCGAAGTTGGTTTACTGAATCCAGGACCTGGGCATAAGAGCGTGTGCCTTCTGCCATCATGCCATGTTGCTGCTGATACCAAAAATGTAATGGGCCCTTTTCTGTAGACTCGTTCGAGAGAGTCAATCTCCAAGAAGATCAAGAAGGAGAGAGAGAGAACTAAAGAGAGAAATATTTCATTGTTTGCACAATTCGGGATGTGGGATCCTTCCTCCCATTCCTCTATTTATTGAACATCTGTAACAACAATATGTTATTACAGTTAGAATTTACACTACGTCGTGCCAAGCTTAGTACAAGTAAGGCATCAAACGATGCCGTTCTATTTAATGAAACTATGCGTATTACTCTTAAATGACAATGTAATCTATTTACAACTCAAACGACATATCTCCTACACTTCTCTAAAATTCAACCCTTCACACACAATGATCAAAATATTCCAAATTATATACAAAATGGAAATTCTCTGACAATATTTATATATTTCAACACCACCCACCGCATTATCAACGTCAAAGCTCAACCTGCGATACAACCAGCATCATTGACAGCATGACCGTCTCTACAGCAACGCAGTACTTACGGCCTCCTACATACCATGTGCACGGTGCAGTGCACTAAGGATCGGTTGGGCAATTCAAAATTTTTATCTCAAATTTAAAATTTTTATTTTATCATTACAACTTTTTTAAATCGCCATATAAAATATAATAAATAATTCAGTTTTTTCTTAAATTTTTTAAATCTTAAAACAATAATAATAAAAAAATAAAATATTTTAATATTTCATTTCAAAATTTAAAATTTTTATCTTACTATCAAACCGTACCTAGTATCCAAACTGAGCCTTAAGGCTTTTACCCCCTTAGAGCAAACCCCTAAAAACTACCCCGGTCTCCTCCTCCATTTGATTCTGCCACCTAACCCCAAAAATAGATATTTGTAAGGATGTATCGTTGAAAGAAAGTAGAAAGTCAGAGCTTAAACCTGTTGCAAGATTTTACAGCGGCAAAGTCAACAACTATTAGGAGTTGCAGTGTTGATATCTTGGAATTTCCATTGTGATGGAAAATCCACATCCCATAGAAACAACACACCTAATTGTGGTTGAAACTACGTAATCAAAGCCTAAAAGGTCGCTTTTGGTTGACAGTTTTGTAGCGCTCTCTCCCTCTATATTAAAAGTAGGACTCCCGTTCATCCCGCCCCTGCATAGCGGGAAGGTATTGCTCGCCCGCAACGAGTTCCCCTAGCGGGGTTGGGGGCGCCGATGCAGGGTGAGAAGGGTCCAATCCAGCCCCGCATTTTTTCTGCCCTGCCCCCTATATATATATTATATATAAAAATATAAATATTTATATATATAAAAGTATAAATATATGTTTATATATATAAATATAAATATATCTTTATATTTTATAAATTATGTATATATAAATATATATTACAATTTGTTAGACTTGTTTACAAAGTATGCATTAGTAAATTTAAAAATTATATAGTTTAAAACTATTACACTACAACTTACATAAAATATGCATTAGCAAATTTAAAAACTACATAATTTTTAAATTATAGTTATATTTATAAAATTTAAATTTACAATTTGGACCTAAAATATATTTTTGATTACTTTTAGATCTAGAAATAATTTTTAAATATAAAAAAAAGTAAAAATTTTTTAAAGTGAAAATGAGGCGGGCGGGGTAGGATGTGGGGGAGGGGGACGGATGGGAAAACCCCACCCCCGCACCATGCAGGGCGGGGAGGGGTGCTATACGGTGCGGTTAACACCCCTAATTAAAAGATTCATAAAGTTTTATATAGATCAATTCTGCACAATTTTTTTATAAAAGGGGAAAATTCATTATAAAAAATGTAAAAAAAATCTTTATTTTTTAATAAGATCCAATTTTTTTTTCATAAAAAGATTTATGTCAAACTTTCCTATTTAGAGTTTGTATTTAACATTATTATATATTCAAGTTTTATGTCATGATATATTTTCTCTTGCTATCTAATTCCTTTCTTTGGAATATATATTTGGAATGAGTAATAATACTACATATAATCGTGAAATATACAAGTGTCATACAATCATTTTGAAAAAGAGTAAGATTTATTATTAAAAAATATTTTTTTATTTTTTATCATTTGAATAATATATTTACTTCTTTTTTTTAAAGAAATTGTACGGTATTTACGCATTTAATAACTGTAAATATCATTTTTCATTTAGAGAATTAAGATTCATATCTGCAAAATTGCAAAATTCCTAAGCCAGTAAACGCGCCATCCTATAGAAGAAGTATAGGAACTCTAAGAGCCTGTTTGACATTAAGTTTAAAAGTTTAAAAAGTACTTTTAATTGTTTAAAAGTTCTTTTAAAGAAAAAATGATATGTTTGATAAATTTAAAAAAATGTTTTAATCACCTAAAAAAGTTGAAAATCTACTTTTTTAAAAAGCACTAAATTGAAGTTTTTATCGAAAAGCTCATACACATAACTGTATATTTTAAAAAAATTAATATAACTAACTTTAAAAGTACTTTAGAGACATGGTTACCAAACAGTAAATGGCTTTTTAATAGTAGAGCTTGTTATTTAAGTTAAAAGTTTTAAGTTCTAAAGTTATAAACTATATTTTCCAACGCAATTTCAAACATGCACTAAGACCTATATTGTTAAAAAAGAATACACATCTCATATGAGTTTTATAATATTTATAATTGTATTTTTATTTTATTCTGTTCAACAGTTATAATAAATTCACAAATTTGAGAAAAATATTATGGACATTTAAAATTATTACTTATCAAAAAAATTTAAGTTTCTAAAAATAGATTTAATTATTTATATCATTTAAAACTCACTTCGTATAAAAGCCAGATTCTCCTTCGATAAAGTGAGACCAACGCGTTGATAATTTCACATAGACTTATAAAATGCGAGTCACATACCAATTGCGGCCCCAAAGATCGATACGCTTCAAAAACTATGAGCTAAATAATAGAAAAAGCCATCCCCCACGTCCCACGACTCCAATTTGAAACTTTGAACACGATTATTGTATGAGGAAACAAAATTGAACAGCATTTTAGCAGTCAATTTGGAATGTACAAAGTCAAGCCAATATAATTTATATATATATATTTATAAGGCCTACAATTAAACAATCATAAGCTTAAATTTTTGTGATACTTATAGGCCACCAAGTACTAGTCATCGACCGTGACCTCCACC
The DNA here is from genome assembly GCA_011037825.1 of Carya cathayensis. Classification (NCBI taxonomy): domain Eukaryota; kingdom Viridiplantae; phylum Streptophyta; class Magnoliopsida; order Fagales; family Juglandaceae; genus Carya; species Carya cathayensis. The sequence continues at coordinate 399,874 of QGSO01000384.1, read as the reverse complement.
ATCATATTTTATCGCAAGTCTTCCATTTTTCTAAAAAAATATATAAAAAGAAATGTGTGAGGAAAGACCTTCTTCTTTCTTTCTTATTTATTATTGGAGAAATGTTTTCATCATAAAAAAATTTATAAATTAATGTTGCTTGATTTAGTACGTTGGATTGTAAAACTATTTTTATTGTAAATTAGATTTAGCGTATCATATAAAATCATGTCAATTTATTATAAGTTTACTTTTGAATAATCTTTTTGTGGTTATAACACTTCTCTTATAACTTTGAGAGGTAGCTCAGTTGGTTAAGTATTGGGTTTGTTTATATAATCATATAAAATCAATGGTCACCAGTTTGAGTCATCTCAAGATCACTGGAAGTTTACTTGACCGTTAATTTCAGGGTCTCGTAAAATTAATTGAGATGCTCGCAAACTGGCCAGACATTCACATATATTAAAAAAAAAAAAAAAATACTTCTCTTATTATTATTATTATGATTATGATTATTATTATTATAAGAAATTGGGTAGAAGGTTTCCTGAGAGATAAGGTGGGTCGCTGTGCTCCATCGATGGCACTCCACAACTAAAAGTAAAAAGCCCTCTTTTCCTAACTGTACCCACATGTAGCATATAAAATGTGCTAAGAATTGTATAGGTTTTAAAATTGAGGCAGATCGACACATGATTGTTGAGAACCATGATTAATTTTTTTCGTTGGGCTATTAAAGATTAATTAATTTAATTTAATTAAGAATGTGGCTAAAGTCCATTATCTCGTGCCAACCATCATACGTCGATCTTTAAGGCCTGGTTTGGTTACTAAATACTAAATTATTTTATCTAATTACTATAATTTTTCTAAATTTATATATAAAATATAATAAAAAATTTAATTTTTTTAAATTTATATATAAAATATAATAAAATTTTTTTTTTAAATTTTAAAAATAAATTAATATTAAAAAAATTATATTATAATAATATTTTATTTAATTTTTAATAAAAATCTTATCTCATTTAATCTGAACTATATAATTAAACAAGTCTTATGTATCGGAATTAAAATTAGCATAAGAGTATATATGTTAGTTAATCACTATAATTTGTCGTTGCTTCCATTTATATTATGATTGGTCAAATTCGAGCCACGATATCACTCACTCATTCGATCTCAAAGGTAGATAAACACACGTGAAACTGATCAAAATTATATTCATAATAATGCATTGACAAAAATATCATTAATAAACCCATCAACTTTTTTTGTTTAATTCTATGAGGATGCTACTCGATCCGATCTAATATTTATAGAAGATCAGTTTTATAGTTATAAAAATATTTTATAAAAATAAATTCATATGATACTTTATATTTCTATTATAATAAAATTATATATTTATTTTTATTAAAATTTTTAAAATTAAAATAATTCTTCAAAATTATTAAGAATTGATAATCTTATAACATATAGTCTAATTCTCTAAATAAAAAATTTCAATCCGCAAACCCACTCCATTTACAAGAAAAACAAAAATCAAAGTTGATGATGGACAACAGTTAAGTTCCAGCTGGCACTGGCATGGGTCCAGTTATGACGGACAAGTGTCGTGATCTTAGCCCGAAACCTCAGGTGCTTGATTCCATGACATGGCAAAACTCAGCCACGAATTTGATGTGTGGAACCTTTTAGAATCCACGCGTCCTAAATATACAAGTCTATAAACGGCATCTGCATCATAGTATGGCCGGATCTTGCAGAAAAGTAATTTCCCGTGATTTTATTAAATTTATTTTATAATAACACATTAAATCACGTTTTATATACTTGATGAATAATTCTATTTATTATTTTTATATATTACCCATTATGTTTATTTTATTTTTTTATAATAAAAATGTAATGTATGAATAATAAATAGAATATCAAACATAAATGTAACGCCAAAAAAATTAAAATAACGCCTAAAAAATACGTGGAACATAAAAGTAACGCCAAAAACTTGAACGAGTTTCAAGACGTTTTGCTTACTTTGGGCCCGAAATTTCAGAAAACATTGAACATAAAAGTAACGCCAAAAATATTACCAAATTATGTCTCATGAATTTATTTATTTATTTTAATCTTTCATGTATTTTAATTTATGATTATTATTTTAATAGTTAAGAAAGTAAGAATTAGTATATTAATGTATTTTTTTTATTTGTTAAAAATATTTAAATATGTTTAAAAAATATGAAAAAGAAAAAAGAAGAAAATTAAAAAATGACATTTAACATGACTGTTGGGCTACAGTTGTGAATATCTAAGCATAACGTAATTATTTTGATAAAAATAAAAAATTAATAATTTTTTTTTTTAACCACTGTACGATACTAGACATTTCGTAACATTATTTATAAGTAAAAGAGCTTCGGGTCTCTTCCGATAGCTACAGTTCGTCCAGAACTTTCCCGCAACCACTCAACAACCGTCGGGTCTCTGATAGGGACACGTGTCTCCATCTCAAATTGTATGACCATTTTACCCGAATTTCGGCCTCATCTCCGTTTCATTTCACCGCTATATGTGTGTATATAGTAGAGATAAGCACCACCCCAAAACCCAGAAAGCCCACAGCCAGCCATCCCTATATTGTTAGCATTAATCTCGAGCCTCTCTCCGGCCTCTTTTTTTCTACTATAATATAATATTGACATGGCTCCTGAGCTCGTTCTGTCTGCTATGAAACCCGCCGGGTACTGCACGAGACCCGTGACTGTGCCGAGCAGGGCCTACGTGACTTTCCTGGCCGGTAACGGAGACTACGTGAAGGGCGTCGTGGGGCTTGCCAAAGGGCTGAGGAAGGTCAAAACGCCGTATCCTTTGGTAGTCGCGGTGCTTCCAGACGTGCCAGAGGAGCACCGTCGGATCCTGCTCTCTCAGGGCTGCATAGTCCGTGAGATCGACCCGGTTTACCCGCCGGATAACCAGACCCAGTTCGCCATGGCCTACTACGTCATCAACTACTCCAAGCTCCGTATCTGGGAGGTACCTAAAATACTAGAATACAATAATTGATACAACAATGTGGTGCTGTTTCAGCTGTCTCTTTTACGCGTGGTGTTTTGGTTGCTGCTCCCGTACTTACACGTGGCTATCTGTCATGGACACTTTTGTGCGTGGACCTGTACGGGTTTCTTGTTTTATGACTACGTAGATTTGGTTACACGAATATATATATATATTTCGCTTAGCGTACCGTCAATTTAATGAGTAAATTTACTTATAATCATATAAGTAAATAAGTAAATGTTGTGTAATTATTTTTAAAAAATTAAAATTTATTATTAAAAAATTAATTTTTTTTATATGAATCTCATATTTTACTTTTATTTTTTAAAAAGAATGGTTGCACAATTTTAAGATCGTAAATATCTTTTATATAAGAGTAATATTCACTCTAAAGTTCAAACTTTATAATATATATACATAATTACAGATTAATTAATATTTTATAAATGAATAAAATATTCTGATCTGGCCTCTGTATTCAACTATTTTCGTCATGTCATACGCTGACAGCTTCATTCGTCTTCTGATGACTTGTGCCCGATTAGTTTTAAATTAATTAACAGCTTTATTTTTTTTATGATGATTTTTTATTAATTTAAATCAATTTTCTTTGGGTCATTATAGATGCTGAATATTTTGATCTGGGTGCAGTTTGTGGAATACAGTAAAATGATATACTTGGACGGGGACATCCAGGTGTTTGAGAACATCGACCACCTCTTTGATTTGCCGGATGGGTATTTGTTCGCGGTGATGGACTGCTTTTGCGAGAAAACATGGAGTCACACCCCGCAATACAAGATCGGGTACTGCCAGCAGTGCCCTGAAAAGGTCAAGTGGCCAGCGGGATTCGGCCAGCCGCCGTCGCTCTACTTCAACGCCGGCATGTTCGTTTACGAACCCAGTTTATCCATCTACGAGGACCTCTTGAAGACCCTAAAAATCACACCCTCCACTCCATTTGCTGAACAGGTTCGTGGAATATTTAACTATCTTTTTTAGAAAAAGCTTAGATGCAAGCGATTCTATACCAATACCTATCTTATTAGCAGTAGATTTTATTGAAAATATTATTAATTTAAAATTTGAATATAAAGATATCAACGTGAGTACACAGATTCACATGTTGGTACTCAAATTCTCGCTTGTACCTAAATTTTTTTTTTTAAGTAATAACTTATATACTAATTTCTGGGTTTGATTATTAATGGTCCTTTAATTAGCTAGTTCTCATATTTGATGGGTACTGATATTCTACAGGACTTCTTAAACATATACTTCAGAGATATTTACAAGCCTATCCCACTCGTATACAATCTCGTACTTGCTATGTTGTGGAGACACCCGGAAAATGTGGAGCTTGACAAAGTGAAAGTTGTTCACTACTGTGCAGCGGTGTGTGTTTCTCACTGATTAATGGATATTTTTAGTTATCTGGATTGGTTATTATAAATTGTAGCCTGATTTGTGGGAAAATATATTGACAGGGATCAAAGCCGTGGAGGTATACAGGGAAAGAAGATAACATGCACAGAGAGGACATTAAGGTGCTAGTGAAGAAGTGGTGGGATATATACAATGATGAATCATTGGACTACAAGAAGCCGCCGACTCCTGCGGCGGCAGCTACGGCTACGGGTGGTGAGGCAGAGGCAGTCAACATGCAGCCGTTCTTGGCTGCTCTTTCGGACGCCGGCTCTGTTCAGTTTATGACAGCACCATCAGCGGCTTAGATCCTGCATGTTTCTGGGGATGAAGTGTGTACGTACGTACGTTGTAGAATCAACTCAGAGTCAAGAGATGATCATTTGGAAGCGAGAATCAACCTCTGAAGTCATGAGAGACGTGGAAGCGAGAATCAACATCATGACCATATTCCTTTGTCCAAAATTAAGGATGCATCATGTGAAGAAGACGGGTTGCTGTTTGGGAAAGGGGAACAAGCTTTCGAGAGTTTATTGTCTTTTTTTAAAAATATATGATTTTGGGTTGGCGTAGAAGTCCTTTCCAAGTAATTGTAAGTGGGCATCAGTTAGCTGTTGGGTCTGTTTATAATGCGTGCTTAGAAATGAATACGTGTTTTTTAACTTATAAATTCCCTCTCTTCTACCAGTACCCCCACACTGCCAATATCTAGTAAGTCTATCATCATTTAATTAATTATTTTATATTTGTTTTTATCTTTCTACAAGGTAGGGATTTCAAACTTAAGTTTTCAATTTGAAGAACTGAATCATATGTTATGAGGTCATTAGGCTCTTGGCTATTTATATTTGTTGTTCATTTGGAAGGATTTATTCTTTACTTCCTTTGGTGTGAAGAAAAAAAAAATGAGATCACGGCTTGCCGTGGGGATCGATCAATAATGAAGTAATTAATTTGCTCAAAACTCCACACAAATTGTAATGGTCGGTGCCAAAATAATATGAATCAATAATACGTAGAGAGACAATTTCACATCATGATAGCTATCCGATCGATACATCTTACCTCTCCATTCACATTTCAATATCAAATTAGCTATTTAAAATTTTTTATTGTCACGATTTAATTTAAAAGATAAAACTAATTTTTCAACATATCTGTGCATGCTTCTTGCTGTATAGTCTAAAACTATCTCAATTTATCATATCTTATCTCATCATTACAATTTTCATATAAAATATAATAAATAATTTAACATTTTCAAATCCTAAAACAATAATAATAGTAAAAAATAATATTTTATTTAAAATTTTCAATTTTTATCTCAACTTACTATCCAAACCTAACAGACTTGGTATGCCCCTTCAAGTCTAAGGTTTAAATTTTATTGAGGGCAAATGATTTCTAGAGGTCATCGGATTGAATGATTTTTTTTTTTCTAAAATTACTCAAGATACACTTGAGAAAAACTATTTGCTAAATGCTAGTGTACCCATGAGATTAATCTGAACGTTGTTCCTAGACACCTGCTGTCAATAAAAATAAAAGAGCAACTCACGTGAAGAATGGAATCGTGACTTACTCTTTTTTAGTGCCTTCCTCACGATATCTTTGTAACCCTGTATTATTACTTCCATGTGTTTTCCCGTTTGAAAGAAAAAGAAAAATGTGAGGGTACATGTGTTAATTAAGTTTGGATAGTGAGTTAAGATCAGATGAGTTAAATAAAATATTTTTAAAAATATTATTTTTTAATATTATTATTATTTTGAGATTTGAAAATGTTAAGTTATTTATTATATTTTATGTAAAAATTTAAAAAAATTATAATAATTAGTTGAAAAGAGTTTAAAGATTTTTTAATCCAAACTGAACATATTATAATTGTTGGCCAATTTTAACTCAGCCTGCTTCCTCCCAGAGAAAACATGCATGTCTTGGCATAGCTGCCTTTTTTTTAATAAATAAATAAATAAATAAAAAGAAAAAAGATAGGTAACCCGTGGATTGAAAGCCCAAAACCAACCTTCCATCGAGGCTACAATTAAGCTACATCTAAGCCCAAAACCAAGGTTAAAAAAACCCATTATCAACAAAACAATAACAGTACTGTAACACTATATTTTTTTTTTTGAATAACGAACAGTGTAACACTATTAAGTATACGTACAAAAGAGTTTGTTTCTCATTATAACTTGTTTCTAGTTAGTTTAAAAATATTAAAGGACATATTTCCCTCATTTTATATGGTTATTATTGAATTTAAATTTCTTATAGTTCATAGAGGCTATAGTAGATAAATAAACATATAAAGTAAGCTCTACAACATTAATTATTGAGTATTTAATATTGCGCGAGAAATTAATCAAATGTGGAGAAAGAGTTGTGCAACATCATACCCCTAACATTTAGAAAGATCACCAAGTTCAGGCAATCATGTTTTAATAGATGCTGTTGGATAGTCACATTGTGTTATCAGTTTATATATTTATGTGCAATTGAGTTGCACGTAATTATTGTTAGTGGAATTGCCTGTAACATGCAGTATAACATATATGTTGGGAGATTTGGTACTTTAACTGGAATATCAATGGATCTTGGTAGATGTTATATATCTTGGGGAATGGATATGATATTTGCTTTAAAGGTTATTATGGATCATTGGTTGTATCAGATGGATAGTTATTGTGTATGTTGTGATGTTTAGCAAATACTTTGGAACTTAATCATGGAACAAAATGTGCTGTAATTCAAAATGGAATGGTGGGAAAAAAAGTTAGACCAACTTAATGGACAACCAATTAAGATACACATAATGTTTGAATTCATGACAAAATCCGGATTTTGGGCAAAAGTTTCAAATGTCGAATGAGGCACCATCATTTTTACCCACGAAACAAGTTATGCTAATAGACACTATTGCAATTAAATTACTCTACATTAAATAATAGATAATCCACGAGTTCAGGTAATCCTCATTCACTAATTGCCACGATGGAAATTATGACTATATAACAGTTTGTCACCAATCCGTCTGGTGCTAAATGGATTAATATATGAATTACATGGACTATTGCCGCAACTACACTGGTGGAAATAACCTAGCTTTTACCCACCAAGTGGGTTTTTCGTGGTATCAAATTAATGCTCATGAATTATATGCCACCAGCCTCTCACCGGACAATATGGTGGCAACTCGTTAGTTCCCACATAGCTCCATACTTTTACCGATGCATATCACTCGTGGAAATAAATATGTCAGCCACCCATCAACAACTATTAAAATGACTCTTGTCGCCACATAACGCATGGATTACATATCTTTAGCCACGGTCACGAGTGTAGGGAAAAACTTTGTAGCGATAACAACGTCAGTGGGAATTAACATTTTCCAATAGGAACCGCTAGAAAGTAAAACAAATTTGTTACCAGCACCCTGGTAACAAAGAAGAATTTATCACCGGTTCATCCAGTCCCAAAAGTATATATCGTCACGATGAGAGGAGTGCCAAAAAACTTTATCCAACGACACCTGTGACGGGGAAGTTCATGGAGAATAGAAATTCCGGACTACCACTCTCGTGCCAACTGATGTTGGCATCACCACAAATGGCTGGGTAGCAATGAAGTTTGCCACGGACCGGAACGTCTTTTTCCACAATCAGTTGTCGTGGGAAAAATGGTTTTTTCCCACGACGCGAATGTCTCATGTGAAAATGTTATTGTTCATGAATTATATGCCACCAAGGAGGCACGAACGAAATTGGTGGGAAATGGCTTGTTTCCACATAGCCGCCACATATATCCACCAGATGCCCTCGCGGGAAAAACCTCATTTTGTTGTAGTGCTAGTATGCCCCTTCAAGTCTAAGGTTTAAATTTATTGAGGGCAAATAATTCTAGAGGTCATTGANTAATATTGCGCGAGAAATTAATCAAATATATATAATAAATATTGTAAGATCTACGTCGCATGTCTATTTCGTTCTCGCTTTCAATTTTAATTATCGAAACTCTAAATACCTGAACCAATTATTTAGCATATGAAAATGCAATTTCATATTTTTCTTCGCCATTAATATTCTAGCTTCACCATAACTTGTTTATCTTTTTTTTGTCTTTGTGATTGCTTTTTTTCTACTTTCAGATGCCAATTAGTAGATTCAGATATCCTAACATCGAGCTAGATGCTCATGCAGTCAGCATTTAGTGTGGTATAAGTAGTCCGATAAGAACAGAGCCAGACTTAATCAAGAAGTGAACGAGTTGCATGAACCTCTAAATTACTGTAAAAATATCATCCGAATTGTACTGAAAGTGAATCGCCATTTCATGGTAAACTTTTAGACCCGGTTTGGATACACGGCTCAGATAATTGTCGTCTTTTATGTACCGTTCTCTATCCAAATAAACTATATTTTACCTTTAAAATTTTAAAATATTCACTGAAATAAATAGTAATGAATACTGTGTAAATAGTGAAATCTGACAACAAACATGAATATGTTAATAGTGCACGAATAGTTTGTGAACAATGAAATCTTATAGTAAATAGTGCACAAGTTGGCTGAAAATTTAAATAGTGAGACTCGTGTCTTTTTTAAATATTAAAAATTATTTTATTTTATTTCATTATCTAAACACATATTTTTTTAACAAACTATTTCATCTTATCTTAACTTAAAAATTTTATTATTATTTAAAATATCTCGTTACTTTTGGCTGTGCATGTACGTCTAGCTTCCCTTCTTCGAGATGTAAATTCGGAGTTCCATTATGTGCAAAGTCGGCAAGAAAGAGAGTGAATAATAATATTCCATGTTCCATTCTGAATCCATTTGAATAGTTTCTAGAATTCCCCAGCCTTTTACTTCATGATAATCCGAACCCAGCTGCATTCTTTACAAAAATGTAAGTCCTTGCATGCAAGTTGACTTTGTCATCTATCCTGCTTTAATCTTTAGTTTAATTCTTTATTTCGATCACTTTTTGCATAAAGATATATATATGCAGAGCTGATTCTTGTCTGTGGGGCATCATATCATATGGCTGGCAGGCATGCTTTTGGGTGGAGTTGTCTGCAACATTTGAGATGCTAGCTGCACCATGGTATAAAATAAAAAGCTAGTTGAGAATCGTGCGACTAAATTGTACGTGTTTTCAAATTGATGGCGACCTCTTATCTCTAGTGTCAAAATTAACAACATTAATATAAACAACATCCCATTTTTTATTCTGTGATCAACTTGAAAAAAGGGTGATTATGTAGAAAATTATGTAGTGGGAGAAGCTTCCATTCTGACTTGGAAATTGATTCAGAGTCGTCAGCTAGAAAGAAGCGTGCGTATGAAAGGATCACGTACGGCGTCATGGACTTGCTTCGAGGTACAATTGCGTTTTTAATCCGTGTTTGAAAGGCCGGAAAAAGTAGGCAACTACTAGGAACAATACGTCCAATTCCAGTCTAAACAAAGCCACAAAATTCTAAGAGGGTCTACCGATTTTTAGTATTTACGTGTTTTTTTCCCCTCTCTCTGCAAGGGCATGTTTGGATTTTTGACAACTTTTTAAAATAAATTTTAAGGACTTTGTGTAATTGAATTTAAAATGTATTTTTTATGAACTTTGTAAAAATGTATTGAATCTTGTACCAATGCTTTGTTTAGTAATCAAAACTAAAGGGAGTTTTCCAAGTCGGCATAGAAAGCAATCAAGATGAAAGATGAAAGAGTACAGCCTATATTAAAATAATAATTGATAAAATTTATAATAGGAAACTCACCTAATCAATAGTAGGAAGGGGATTCAAGTTTTTTTTTTCGTCTTTTTTTTTTTAAGACAGTGCGTGGAATTTCACTTGCACATCCTAAAACTAGTACTGTAAACGTCAATTTCTTTTTTTTAACCATAGCTAAATTAAGTTAGTGCACAATGTTGCGGTATATATATATATTATAAAATTTTAATATAATTTTTTAAAATCTTGATGGAAGTAAATTATGAGTGTGTTTATACATTATAATTTGAGATATCTTATATATCAGTCACTATTTACCTTTAAACCTTACAATTTTTTTTTAATGTCAGACCTATCATCACCAAATCTATCTCTCTCATTACCTCTCTCTCCTCAATCTCTACAACCTCTCTCTCTCTCTCTCTCTCCTCCCTGTCATTATGTCCCCCACTCTCTCAAGCTCTCTCTCTCCCCTCAAGCTCTCTCTTCGACCTCTCTCTCATTCAAAATCATTGAACTTTATATCTCTCTCCTCTCCCTCTTCCTCTTCGAACTATAGCTCGCTCTTCTCCTTTTTTTTGTCAATGATTAGGTCTAACTGCCACATAAAATGTGGGGTGTAAAATGAATTAAGGATTAATGAGAAGAAAAATTCTTAATATTTCTTAATATTTATTGTGAAATCTATTAAAAGAATAAAATAATTGAAATAATAATATATATTTTTATAAGAATAATGCTTGTCCCACCGCTCTCAGCTCCCGCTGGAAGCAACCGTTGGCAATTTTTTTTTTTAATTTCATATTAAGCAAATGTTTTTTTAATAATGTTGTAATTTGTTAAAAAATATATTTAAAAGTGTTAAAACATACAGGTAAAAGAGTCAAAAAAATAAATTAAAATAACTAGCGGTAGCTTCCAATGATGGTTATAGTGCCACCGTTTTTATAATAGTTGATATATCATATAAAAGGCTCTACATCACGTTACTCATGAACTTTGCTTGAACTTTATGTTCTTTCTGCGAATGATATTTCTAAATTATGATCGATTTTTCGGCAACAGAGAAATAGAGCAGTGAAATGCGAAGAGAGAAGCTGGTTCAAAAAGAGGAGCCTGCATAATTTTGATGAAATAGACAATATACGTACACATGGCATTTGGGAGATGATCTGTTGCACGTGCATTTTTTCTCAAGAAAGATAAGACTCAAGCTAGCTAAAATCTTTAAAAGAGTTGCCAGAAAGGAAGTTTTAACGTGAAAAAGAAATGGAAGGAAAAGAAAAAGAACAGTTTTTTGACGTATAATATACACACACATATATATATATATATATAGTCCGTACATTGATAAAGACACATTGACCCCTAAATTGGATGACATAAGAGAAAGAGAATAAACACAGACAAAGAAGAGAATAGTTAGGGCGTGTGGGCCTGACTTTGAGGTGCCACTGAACCTAGTCTCCGCTACAACAAAATTTCTCGTCAAGTCTTTTTCTTTCATTCATTCCATTTTTGGGGCCCTTACACGGAACAATCCCATCAAGCCGTGGTTGCTCATCTCTTTCGCTGCTACTGTTGTGTTTTCCACGTTCGGTCTTCTTGAGCTTAGCCGCCTCTTCCACAACATCATCAACAGAGATATGGATGAGTCAATAGTAATAATACCATTGAGGCTAACACAAAAGGGAAGACTGACCGATCCGAGCGCATGAATCACCGACACATTATTATTATTATTATTATTATTATTATAATAATCTGACCGCACCTGGGAGGGAATATGATCACTGATTGTTAATTTTACCAAAAATAATGTCATGATATACCTAGCTAACTGCCAACCTGATCTAGAGTTTAATTCGTTTTCTTTTTTCTGAGAAAAACCTTTCAAATTATAATGATCAGACTTGACATGAAAGCATTATCATATATAATAGTAAGCAAGCTGCCAGGAATGGAGGGAACGTCATGTAATTGACAGGAATCACAGAAATGCGCGCAGAGAGAAAATTCAACGTACGAAACACCCCTGCAGGCCAATGGCCAATATTATTATTGCATCACTTGGACAAGAAATCGTGCATTATTATTTATCTGGCATTATCTCAGCTTATAGGTAAGATGTTTTCTCATCACTCACGTTTTCCTAAATGGAAGTCTTCTCATACCGTGATTTTCAATGTCAATTTGAATCAGAAATTTCCAAGTGGCGTTTTACAACACGAGAGTTCAGCTTTGGTCGATCGGTTCATACAGCAATTATTGCTATTTAAATCTCGCTCTTTGCAAAGAGATTTTGTTCTTTTACTGTTAAGATTTCCGCTATTGATTCTATGGTATTCCATTCTGGCTTATAAGATTTGACATTTGTGGCATTATCTCCTTCGTTACCCTAAGAGCTAAATCCCTAGTACGTAGGTATATATTTTCCTGATTCAACGATCACCAACGCGAATGAGTATATATTCTCGAATCTCTATACAATTTTTTTTTCTCCCTGAACAGTTGTTGATAGTGCACATTAGAACAGTAGAAGGCATCGTCTTCATTCATAATCCCGAATCATAATAACAATTTTTGTATTTCTCATTGCTGGTTGAACTGCATGCCAGAAAGATCGATGCTGCATGAAGCCAAAATAATTAATTACCACATGACCGACACAATATATATGCTTGATCGATCGATCCAGCTCTCTCTTTTGTACCCAACAAAATTGACAAGTGCAAACTGAGTTGACATTTGTTGCAGTACTAGTGTGTGTGACGGCATGCACCGGCATTGAACAGTCAAATCAACAAGGCCGTATTCGATAAATATTTGTAATATAATATAGCACTTGTAATAAGACGCGAAGAAGGAAAAAGAGATCAGAAGAGAGCCCATGCCATAAGAACGATCACGAAACGTCGTCACGATATTTGTTTTTTTTTGTATTTGGGGTGTCGTGCAATTGATCGTCTTCTACAGCAACGGAGAAAGCTCCAACCACTCGTCCAGATAGAATAAAAAATTATTAAATAGAATGAAATTATGACTATAATAAATGAAAATGAATTAAATCATGAGAAATTATGTTTAAAATAATTATGTTTTTCTTTTTGAAGACTTTTTTGAAGAATAAAAGAGGATCAAATCTAGAAAAAAAATGGAATATTATGAACAATAACTAAATAAAAAAGATAAAAAGAAACAAATTCAATTCACATGGCTGAGCTAGGTTTATGTTTAAATTAAGAGGACTGTTATAATTATAAAAAAAGTTATACAAAAATAATTTCATAAATTGATGTACTTTCATGTGATTTGTTAAATTTACTTTACAATAAAAGTAACTTTATAATCTGATGAACCACATAAAACCACGTTAGTTTATAAGATTACTTTTGTATAATCAATTTATAGCTAAAGTATTTCTCTTAAATTAAAAGAAAATCAACAAACAATCACACATTCAAAATATCTACATTACAAGAAAAATAGGTTTTTGTGACTAATTTATTGTAACCAAAAGATTTGCAACCAATTTTAACTAAAAATAGTCATTTCGATAGAATTAACTAGTCACAAATAAATAATTTTTTTGTAGTGCTACGACACTAACAAATGCCTAAAAAAGCATGCATATTCATGAGTCTATCCTCTAATACACGCAATTTCACAAAGTAGTGAGCATAATTTCATATTGACCACGACAGTCTCAACCCACGCATGATCCACAGTCCACACCCAATAGATACAATTGCAGACAAGAAAAATGAGAGAGAATGGCAATTGTGAGACTTGAGAGATCAGTGATGAACAAGACGATAGATAGAGATAAAAAAAAAATTTTTTGGCAGAATGAGATCAGAGAAAGAGTTTTTACAATAGATAAGTCATGTACTATAGGGCTTTTACAAAAGACAGCGGGATTTATAAAAATTCTGAACAAAGTTTTATTATTATCTCCATTCCATTCCCTAGTTTTGATTCTTCTCAATTTTGAAAAAAAAAAAAAGAGGCTTTGAGAGAATTAACGGAAGGAATATTAAGTAGTATTCCCTAATTTGTATAGGGACATGCTACGCCCACCGCTAAGGCTCTTGTTAGTCTTTTTTTTTTATATTATTTTTTTAACATTTTTAAATATTAAAAAAAGAAATCTTTTTATAATATTATTAAATAATATTTTCTTAATCATTAAATTAAAAAAATCTAAAAAAAAATAGAGTGAACAGCTCGAACAAGATTCCTAGCTTTTTACATTTGTTTATATCCATTCACTCCCAAGCTAGCACCTATAAAAACTTCTGAATAAAGGAATGCTCTTTTACATTTCCTCATAATTAATAACCCTCAAAGAAGAGTGGATGGAATGTTCTATAAAAATTCTAGTTTTTACACGCACATAAATAAATGAATAATGATTGTCCCACTGCTGAGCTCTTGCTAGACTATTTTTTAAAATTTTTTATTTTATTTTATGATTAAGGAAATTTTTTTTAATGATATTATAAATTTAAAAAAAAATTAAAAAAATACATAATAATAATAATAATAATAATAAAACTTCTATTTATAGTAACTGGTGCTTCCAGGTAGGGGTGGTAATATGTCACACAACCCGTTAACCCAACATGAACACGACACGATAATAGCGGGTTAGGGTTTAACTTTAACGTATTTGGGTCAAAATGGGTTGACCCGTTAAGATACGATTGCTTAATGGGTTGATAACGGGTTAACCCGTTTTGACACGTTAAGAAAGTTAAAGTTACAATTATACCCTTATACATAAAAATAAAATTGTTAGAATTTCAATTTCGATATTTTTATTATTTAGATTGTAATTTTAGACTTATAATTAGTTTTTAATTTTTATAGATATTGTGATTTTAACATTTATATAAAATTATGATTGAAGGATATTTTTCCAAAATTACTTGAGAGACACTAGAGA
This sequence comes from Carya cathayensis, assembly GCA_011037825.1. NCBI lineage: Eukaryota > Viridiplantae > Streptophyta > Magnoliopsida > Fagales > Juglandaceae > Carya > Carya cathayensis. Next base: position 384,719 of record QGSO01000384.1, on the reverse strand, counting down.
AAAACTATTTGCTGAAAGCCTAAGTACCCATGAGATTAATCGGAACGTTGCTCCTAAACACCTGCTGTCAATAAAAAAGGAAAAAAAAAAAAGAGCAGGTCACGGGAAGACTGGAATTTTTTAGTGCCTTCCTCACAATATCTTTGTAACCATGTGTTTTCCCGTTTAAAAGAAAAGGAAAAATGTGAGGGTAGAGGTGTTAATTAGATTTGGATGGTAAGTTAAGATGAGATGAGTTGAATAAAATATTTTTAAAAATATTATTTTTTAATATTATTATTGTTTTGAGATTTCAAAATGTTGAATTGTTTATTATATTTTATGTAAAAATTTTAAAAAAATTATAATAATTAATTAAAATGAGTTTAGAGATTTCTTAATACAAACTAGACATATTATAATTGTTGGCCAATTTTTAACTCAGCCTGGTTCCTCCCAGTGAAAACATGCATGTCTTGGCATAAACATGCCTATCTTGGCATGGCTGCCTTTTTTAAAAAATAAAAAAATAAAAAGATAGGTAACCCGTGGATTGAAAGCCCAAAACCAACCTTCCATCGAGGCTACAATTAAGCTACATCTAAGCCCAAAACCAAGGTTAAAAAAACCCATTATCAACAAAACAATAACAGTACTGTAACACTATATTTTTTTTTTTGAATAACGAACAGTGTAACACTATTAAGTATACGTACAAAAGAGTTTGTTTCTCATTATAACTTGTTTCTAGTTAGTTTAAAAATATTAAAGGACATATTTCCCTCATTTTATATGGTTATTATTGAATTTAAATTTCTTATAGTTCATAGAGGCTATAGTAGATAAATAAACATATAAAGTAAGCTCTACAACATTAATTATTGAGTATTTAATATTGCGCGAGAAATTAATCAAATATATATAATAAATATTGTAAGATCTACGTCGCATGTCTATTTCGTTCTCGCTTTCAATTTTAATTATCGAAACTCTAAATACCTGAACCAATTATTTAGCATATGAAAATGCAATTTCATATTTTTCTTCGCCATTAATATTCTAGCTTCACCATAACTTGTTTATCTTTTTTTTGTCTTTGTGATTGCTTTTTTTCTACTTTCAGATGCCAATTAGTAGATTCAGATATCCTAACATCGAGCTAGATAGCTCATGCAGTCAGCATTTAGTGTGGTATAAGTAGTCGGATAAGAACAGAGCCAGACTTAATCAAGAAGTGAACGAGTTGCATGAACCTCTAAATTACTGTAAAAATATCATCCGAATTGTACTGAAAGCGAATCACCATTTCATGGTAAACTTTTAGACCCGGTTTGGATACACGGCACATATAATTGTCATCTTATCTGTACCGTACATTAATTTTCTCTATCCAAATAAACTATATTTTTATCTTTAAAATTTTAAAATATTCACTGAAATAAATAGTAATGAATACTTTGTAAACAGTAAAATCTGACAGTAAACAATACGTTAAGAGTGCATGAATAGTTTGTAAACGGTAAAACCTAATAGTAAATAGTGCACAATTTGGCTGAAAATTTAAATAGTGACTCACGTCTTTTTTCAAATATTAAAAATTAAATATTATTTCATCTTATCTTACTATCCAAATACATATTTTTTTAACAAACTATTTCATCTTATTTTAACTTAAAAAATTTTATTATTATTTAAAATATCTTATTTCATCTCATCTTTGTATATCCCAATTAGACTTAAACGGCGTTCTCATTACTTTTGGCTGTGCATGTGACGTGGGGTTGGAAACCAAGTGGAACTTTCTATAGCATAAAAAATAAAAAAAGTAGCTGTACGTCTAGCTTCCCTTCTTCGAGATGTAAATTCGGAGTTCCATTATGTGCAAAGTCGGCAAGAAAGAGAGTGAATAATAATATTCCATGTTCCATTCTGAATCCATTTGAATAGTTTCTAGAATTCCCCAGCCTTTTACTTCATGATAATCCGAACCCAGCTGCATTCTTTACAAAAATGTAAGTCCTTGCATGCAAGTTGACTTTGTCATCTATCCTGCTTTAATCTTTAGTTTAATTCTTTATTTCGATCACTTTTTGCATAAAGATATATATATGCAGAGCTGATTCTTGTCTGTGGGGCATCATATCATATGGCTGGCAGGCATGCTTTTGGGTGGAGTTGTCTGCAACATTTGAGATGCTAGCTGCACCATGGTATAAAATAAAAAGCTAGTTGAGAATCGTGCGACTAAATTGTACGTGTTTTCAAATTGATGGACGACCTCTTATCTCTAGTGTCAAAATTAACAACATTAATATAAACAACATCCCATTTTTTATTCTGTGATCAACTTGAAAAAAGGGTGATTATGTAGAAAATTATGTAGTGGGAGAAGCTTCCATTCTGACTTGGAAATTGATTCAGAGTCGTCAGCTAGAAAGAAGCGTGCGTATGAAAGGATCACGTACGGCGTCATGGACTTGCTTCGAGGTACAATTGCGTTTTTAATCCGTGTTTGAAATGGCCGGAAAAAGTAGGCAACTACTAGGAACAATACGTCCAATTCCAGTCTAAACAAAGCCACAAAATTCTAAGAGGGTCTACCGATTTTTAGTATTTACGTGTTTTTTTCCCCTCTCTCTGCAAGGGCATGTTTGGATTTTTGACAACTTTTTAAAATAAATTTTAAGGACTTTGTGTAATTGAATTTAAAATGTATTTTTTATGGAACTTTGTCAAAAATGTATTGAATCTTGTACCAATGCTTTGTTTAGTAATCAAAACTAAAGGGAGTTTTCCAAGTCGGCATAGAAAGCAATCAAGATGAAAGATGAAAGAGTACAGCCTATATTAAAATAATAATTGATAAAATTTATAATAGGAAACTCACCTAATCAATAGTAGGAAGGGGATTCAAGTTTTTTTTTTCGTCTTTTTTTTTTTAAGACAGTGCGTGGAATTTCACTTGCACATCCTAAAACTAGTACTGTAAACGTCAATTTCTTTTTTTTAACCATAGCTAAATTAAGTTAGTGCACAATGTTGCGGTATATATATATATTATAAAATTTTAATATAATTTTTTAAAATCTTGATGGAAGTAAATTATGAGTGTGTTTATACATTATAATTTGAGATATCTTATATATCAGTCACTATTTACCTTTAAACCTTACAATTTTTTTTTAATGTCAGACCTATCATCACCAAATCTATCTCTCTCATTTACCTCTCTCTCCTCAATCTCTACAACCTCTCTCTCTCTCTCTCTCTCCTCCCTGTCATTATGTCCCCCACTCTCTCAAGCTCTCTCTCTCCCCTCAAGCTCTCTCTTCGACCTCTCTCTCATTCAAAATCATTGAACTTTATATCTCTCTCCTCTCCCTCTTCCTCTTCGAACTATAGCTCGCTCTTCTCCTTTTTTTTGTCAATGATTAGGTCTAACTGCCACATAAAATGTGGGGTGTAAAATGAATTAAGGATTAATGAGAAGAAAAATTCTTAATATTTCTTAATATTTATTGTGAAATCTATTAAAAGAATAAAATAATTGAAATAATAATATATATTTTTATAAGAATAATGCTTGTCCCACCGCTCTCAGCTCCCGCTGGAAGCAACCGTTGGCAATTTTTTTTTTTAATTTCATGATTAAGCAAATGTTTTTTTAATAATGTTGTAATTTGTTAAAAAATATATTTAAAAGTGTTAAAACATACAGGTAAAATGAGTCAAAAAAATAAATTAAAATAACTAGCGGTAGCTTCCAATGATGGTTATAGTGCCACCGTTTTTATAATAGTTGATATATCATATAAAAGGCTCTACATCACGTTACTCATGAACTTTGCTTGAACTTTATGTTCTTTCTGCGAATGATATTTCTAAATTATGATCGATTTTTCGGCAACAGAGAAATAGAGCAGTGAAATGCGAAGAGAGAAGCTGGTTCAAAAAGAGGAGCCTGCATAATTTTGATGCAATAGACAATATACGTACACATGGCATTTGGGAGATGATCTGTTGCACGTGCATTTTTTCTCAAGAAAGATAAGACTCAAGCTAGCTAAAATCTTTAAAAGAGTTGCCAGAAAGGAAGTTTTAACGTGAAAAAGAAATGGAAGGAAAAGAAAAAGAACAGTTTTTTGACGTATAATATACACACACATATATATATATATATATAGTCCGTACATTGATAAAGACACATTGACCCCTAAATTGGATGACATAAGAGAAAGAGAATAAACACAGACAAAGAAGAGAATAGTTAGGGCGTGTGGGCCTGACTTTGAGGTGCCACTGAACCTAGTCTCCGCTACAACAAAATTTCTCGTCAAGTCTTTTTCTTTCATTCATTCCATTTTTGGGGCCCTTACACGGAACAATCCCATCAAGCCGTGGTTGCTCATCTCTTTCGCTGCTACTGTTGTGTTTTCCACGTTCGGTCTTCTTGAGCTTAGCCGCCTCTTCCACAACATCATCAACAGAGATATGGATGAGTCAATAGTAATAATACCATTGAGGCTAACACAAAAGGGAAGACTGACCGATCCGAGCGCATGAATCACCGACACATTATTATTATTATTATTATTATTATTATAATAATCTGACCGCACCTGGGAGGGAATATGATCACTGATTGTTAATTTTACCAAAAATAATGTCATGATATACCTAGCTAACTGCCAACCTGATCTAGAGTTTAATTCGTTTTCTTTTTTCTGAGAAAAACCTTTCAAATTATAATGATCAGACTTGACATGAAAGCATTATCATATATAATAGTAAGCAAGCTGCCAGGAATGGAGGGAACGTCATGTAATTGACAGGAATCACAGAAATGCGCGCAGAGAGAAAATTCAACGTACGAAACACCCCTGCAGGCCAATGGCCAATATTATTATTGCATCACTTGGACAAGAAATCGTGCATTATTATTTATCTGGCATTATCTCAGCTTATAGGTAAGATGTTTTCTCATCACTCACGTTTTCCTAAATGGAAGTCTTCTCATACCGTGATTTTCAATGTCAATTTGAATCAGAAATTTCCAAGTGGCGTTTTACAACACGAGAGTTCAGCTTTGGTCGATCGGTTCATACAGCAATTATTGCTATTTAAATCTCGCTCTTTGCAAAGAGATTTTGTTCTTTTACTGTTAAGATTTCCGCTATTGATTCTATGGTATTCCATTCTGGCTTATAAGATTTGACATTTGTGGCATTATCTCCTTCGTTACCCTAAGAGCTAAATCCCTAGTACGTAGGTATATATTTTCCTGATTCAACGATCACCAACGCGAATGAGTATATATTCTCGAATCTCTATACAATTTTTTTTTCTCCCTGAACAGTTGTTGATAGTGCACATTAGAACAGTAGAAGGCATCGTCTTCATTCATAATCCCGAATCATAATAACAATTTTTGTATTTCTCATTGCTGGTTGAACTGCATGCCAGAAAGATCGATGCTGCATGAAGCCAAAATAATTAATTACCACATGACCGACACAATATATATGCTTGATCGATCGATCCAGCTCTCTCTTTTGTACCCAACAAAATTGACAAGTGCAAACTGAGTTGACATTTGTTGCAGTACTAGTGTGTGTGACGGCATGCACCGGCATTGAACAGTCAAATCAACAAGGCCGTATTCGATAAATATTTGTAATATAATATAGCACTTGTAATAAGACGCGAAGAAGGAAAAAGAGATCAGAAGAGAGCCCATGCCATAAGAACGATCACGAAACGTCGTCACGATATTTGTTTTTTTTTGTATTTGGGGTGTCGTGCAATTGATCGTCTTCTACAGCAACGGAGAAAGCTCCAACCACTCGTCCAGATAGAATAAAAAATTATTAAATAGAATGAAATTATGACTATAATAAATGAAAATGAATTAAATCATGAGAAATTATGTTTAAAATAATTATGTTTTTCTTTTTGAAGACTTTTTTGAAGAATAAAAGAGGATCAAATCTAGAAAAAAAATGGAATATTATGAACAATAACTAAATAAAAAAGATAAAAAGAAACAAATTCAATTCACATGGCTGAGCTAGGTTTATGTTTAAATTAAGAGGACTGTTATAATTATAAAAAAAGTTATACAAAAATAATTTCATAAATTGATGTACTTTCATGTGATTTGTTAAATTTACTTTACAATAAAAGTAACTTTATAATCTGATGAACCACATAAAACCACGTTAGTTTATAAGATTACTTTTGTATAATCAATTTATAGCTAAAGTATTTCTCTTAAATTAAAAGAAAATCAACAAACAATCACACATTCAAAATATCTACATTACAAGAAAAATAGGTTTTTGTGACTAATTTATTGTAACCAAAAGATTTGCAACCAATTTTAACTAAAAATAGTCATTTCGATAGAATTAACTAGTCACAAATAAATAATTTTTTTGTAGTGCTACGACACTAACAAATGCCTAAAAAAGCATGCATATTCATGAGTCTATCCTCTAATACACGCAATTTCACAAAGTAGTGAGCATAATTTCATATTGACCACGACAGTCTCAACCCACGCATGATCCACAGTCCACACCCAATAGATACAATTGCAGACAAGAAAAATGAGAGAGAATGGCAATTGTGAGACTTGAGAGATCAGTGATGAACAAGACGATAGATAGAGATAAAAAAAAAATTTTTTGGCAGAATGAGATCAGAGAAAGAGTTTTTACAATAGATAAGTCATGTACTATAGGGCTTTTACAAAAGACAGCGGGATTTATAAAAATTCTGAACAAAGTTTTATTATTATCTCCATTCCATTCCCTAGTTTTGATTCTTCTCAATTTTGAAAAAAAAAAAAAGAGGCTTTGAGAGAATTAACGGAAGGAATATTAAGTAGTATTCCCTAATTTGTATAGGGACATGCTACGCCCACCGCTAAGGCTCTTGTTAGTCTTTTTTTTTTATATTATTTTTTTAACATTTTTAAATATTAAAAAAAGAAATCTTTTTATAATATTATTAAATAATATTTTCTTAATCATTAAATTAAAAAAATCTAAAAAAAAATAGAGTGAACAGCTCGAACAAGATTCCTAGCTTTTTACATTTGTTTATATCCATTCACTCCCAAGCTAGCACCTATAAAAACTTCTGAATAAAGGAATGCTCTTTTACATTTCCTCATAATTAATAACCCTCAAAGAAGAGTGGATGGAATGTTCTATAAAAATTCTAGTTTTTACACGCACATAAATAAATGAATAATGATTGTCCCACTGCTGAGCTCTTGCTAGACTATTTTTTAAAATTTTTTATTTTATTTTATGATTAAGGAAATTTTTTTTAATGATATTATAAATTTAAAAAAAAATTAAAAAAATACATAATAATAATAATAATAATAATAAAACTTCTATTTATAGTAACTGGTGCTTCCAGGTAGGGGTGGTAATATGTCACACAACCCGTTAACCCAACATGAACACGACACGATAATAGCGGGTTAGGGTTTAACTTTAACGTATTTGGGTCAAAATGGGTTGACCCGTTAAGATACGATTGCTTAATGGGTTGATAACGGGTTAACCCGTTTTGACACGTTAAGAAAGTTAAAGTTACAATTATACCCTTATACATAAAAATAAAATTGTTAGAATTTCAATTTCGATATTTTTATTATTTAGATTGTAATTTTAGACTTATAATTAGTTTTCTAATTTTTATAGATATTGTGATTTTAACATTTATATAAAATTATGCTAAATTTAATTAAGTTAAAAAGGTTAATTTCGGGCCTATTCAGCTCATTTACATAAATAGTTTAAAATGAGTTGTATTGTGTCGTATTAATCTATTTCGTAATATTTTCTTAATTTCTTTGTTTACTTATAAAAAAAATATATTTCGTAATATTTATTAATGGGTCAAAACAGGTTGACACGACACGGCCCGTTATGTTAATAGGTCGTGTTAGGGTTTGAGATTTTGACACGATAAGCTTAACGAGTCGGGTTAGGATTGACCTATATGACCCGTTTATACGGATTGACACGATACGAATACTACCCGTTAATACGATTTGGCATCCCTACTTTGAGGAGTAGCACCACTAAATAATAATAATAATAAAAAAAAATATATATATATATTTATATATATATAAAGCGTTTAGACATTGGAGAATTATTTTTTCGGAGAATAAATGCCATCAGTCATGTCATGTCACGCCGATCATCTAGCTAGAGTCTAGGTAGTAATAATAGTACTGATTAGATGGCATGCATGTGTTTAAAATTAGGATCACGGTAGAGCCACCTCCCGCTGGGCCACCGCAAGGTTTAAGGAAAAAATTTTTTTTAAAATTTTTTAATACTTTTAAATATTTTAAAAAAATATATAATAATATTAAATAATTTTTTCTTAATTATTCAAAAAAAAAAAAAAAAAAAGAGGCAAGCGTGGCCAACGAGAGCCACAAGCGGTGGCCTAATCATTAGACAAAATACCTTAGTTTTCGATGAAATTCATTCTGAAAAGCTCCCATATTGTAGGAACTAGCTTGTAGGGAAAGATACTGTCGATGAGTCAATTAGAAGTGCTGAGCAATGGGGGAGTGAGCTTTTTCAAATTCCCGGTCTGGATAAAGATGTCTTTTCAAGTTATTTTATTTAATTATTATAATTTTTATAAATTTACACATAAAATATAATAAATAATTTTATTTTTTTAATTTAATAATAATAATATTTTATTCAATTTTTAATTTTTAATTTTTATTTTATCTCAACTCAATATCCAAACTCCCATTGTCTAGTGACTAAAAAAATACTCAAAATAATAATCATCAAGAGGAACACCTCGGGCGTTAATAGCTATCTGCCATGTATATATATCGATCAACAAATTAAACAAATTGATGATCGAGGGAATTATTAAAGCAAGATCAAAATGAAGGAAGAGAAAATGGCGAATGCTATGCCCACACTATAAGAAAAGTGAGTATTTGTGACTAAAATTTAGTGACTAAAATGACTATTTTCGATTAAAACCGTAGGAAATAATCCTTTTAATCACTAAATTTTAATCACAAAAGTCAACTTCTCTTGTAGTAAGCCATTTGCATGTATATATATATATATATATATATATATATATATATATGTGTGTGTGTGTATATGTGTTTAAGTACTCAATATATATCATGTTAAAGAAACTAGCGTTCATTAGCAGAGTGTAGCATTATAAATTTGAGAGATGATAAAATAAAAAATGCGTTACTTAATTCAACATACAAGTACTATTATAAGCAGTTATTTTCACCTATTTCATATTAAAATGAGTCTATTTTAATAAAAAATAAGTATTTTTATAAAAAATAAATAGCAATAACTACCTAATTTTCTATACGTACGTACATGCAAAATGAGCAGAAAATGTAGAATATCAGTACCATTAACGTCAGATCAAGAACAGTATATATGGTGGTAGTAGAGAAATGCTTTTTGCAAGCGCCTGGAGGAGTCGCCGTGCAGTCGATGCCAACGTGGCATGAATGAAACGGTTTCGTTTCAATTTAAATTTACGTTTGTGTTTTACATGTTAATTTCTTTTTTCTTTCCTTGCATTTTACACTTTGTTTTCTTTCATTCTTCCCTCTTCTGTCTTCACGCTCAAACCCAGACCACTTTGCTAAAAATTTTCACTAACCTTCCATTCCTTATCCTCACGCATCGCCACCGTCACCATCATTGTCATTGTTACCAAGATCACTAATGTAAACCCCAGGATGAATCTCCGCTTTCGAGTCCTGGACGGCAGAATGTTATCCAAATCGACCTCCGCTAATGGATCGTCCGATAAATCACTTTCACCATTCAATATATCGCTACCGTCGTCTTCGTCTTCGTCGTCGTCGTCATCGTCTTCTAGAATCAATTTGCCTTTGCCCTTGTCATCCCTCACCATACCCTTTCCCCTCTGGTCCACCTCAGCATTCCCATTACTGTCCTCACCATCTTCATCTTCTTCGTCTTCGTCCTCTTCTTCGTCTTCATAGTCGTCCTCGTCCTCATCTTCGTCTTCAGCTTCGGTGAGTAAATCGGTCTCGAATTTATAGTCCTTCTTTTGAGCTGTTGAAGAATTGTGTTCAGAAGATTATTAAAGTTGTTTTCCTCTTTGAAAACCGAGGAACCGATGTTGTTATCCGACTTTTGTTTTATTGTTATTTTTTTTCCACGTAAGCATTTATGTACGGCCGATTACCCCCCGCTTGCACACCCCGCTTGTCCCTAGCAGAGCTGGGTGGTAGTAATACTAGTAAACATTTCTTCACACGCACTTTGGTTATTATAAGTACTGATTCAAAAAAGAAAAAGAAGAAATATATATTCTATCCAAGAAAATTAAGAAAAGATCAAAGACGTGACATGATATTCGCTCAGAGAGTTGCTATGCATCCGCAATTGTTTAGATGCACACTGTATACATTTTTTATTTTTTATATCTTTTAAATGTCAGACGCCTCTCTCTCATCAGCTCTCTCTCATAAATTCTCTCTCTCCTCAGGATCTCTCCGACCTCTCTCTCTCCTCAAAATGATCTCTCTTTGACCTCTCTCTCATCTACGTCTCTCTCTCCTCAAGCTTTCTCTCTCTTTTCAACCTCTTTCTCATCAAGATTTCTGACCTCTCACTCTCCTCAAGCTCTCTCTCACCTCAAGATGATCTCTCTCTAACCCCTCTCACATCAGCTCTTTCTCGTCAAACTTTCTCTCTCATCAAATCCTCTCTCTCTCCTCATATGTTCTCTCTCATCAAGTCCTCACTCTCAGACTCTCCTCAATGTCTCTCACTTCTCTCTCTCACATCAAACTGTCGATTTTAACAAAGAGTAAAAAATTCAAACGATAAAATCGGTAACATGTAAGGTGTGAAGTGTGTGATTTATTACCGAGGCTGATGTCAATATTTTCTCATTCGTTTAAGTCCAAATCTATTAATGCAGGTAATAATCTGAAACAATATAAATTAAAATAAAAGGTCAACGTACTAAATGATACGCCCTATTTATTAGATCCAGTACTCATCCTTGAATCTGATCAAACCCGGCCAATCCGACTGCAGCTTGTGGTTTTTGTGATATCGATCTTCTATTCGCTCAAAAAAATTTAATGCTCTTCGTCTTCATTTTTTGTTTGTTTGTTTTTTTTTTTTTTTTAAATCAGAGTAAATATTGGAGTACTGCTCTTTTTTTACTAGCTAGGTAAATATATAGAGATTATGCTCGATCTTTATGGTAGTTTCACTTGCCTGCATGCATATATATAAATAGAGCCCAAGTAAAGTTCTATTAATATAAGCTTAATTATAATATAATCATATGAATTAAGCATCTCTTGCTGAGCAGATCAGTGGGTAAGCGAATAAATCATCATATGGGCATCTTAATTGCTTTAATTAGCTGATGTTTGGAGTAAAGTCTAACACGATAAGGTCATGATATGCATGAGTGAGGCATCAGGACATGAGAAATACAAAGAACATTCCAAAGGTGGATCGAATTAAAAAAAAAAAAGAATAGAAAGTGGCCAGTGCTCGGAAACGAAAAGTGTGGTCAGGAAATGTTGGGTACGTGTCAAAAGCGGAGAATTTGTGCTATTCTTTTCTCGGTCTTTCTTCCTTCTAGTCCCCCTTAAGGGAATAACAAAGAATCGAGCTTTACATTATATATATAAAATCATTCTGGATGAGACTTCCTTTAATTTACTGTGTTTTTTTTAAAGTTTCATAAATTTCATTCGCAATTTAATGAAGTTTGGGTGTCAAGCACTCATCATGTCTCACTAGAGGAAGAAAATTAAAGTCGGATGTGTCTAATTAAAATGCTCTTACGTGTACGTCCATCGATCATCTCTCACATTTGGTTATCTTAATTAGTTAATTAGACATGAAGGGGGGACGGACCCTTAATTAATTTCCTTTTGGGTAACCGGATTCCAGCTAGATCGATCTACAAGAGAAGTGACATTTTCGTAAGAAATAGTCTTTTTAATCATTAAATTTTAGTTATAAAAGCTCACTTCTCTTGTAACTAGATTAGCTTATTAATGTACGTACGTATATGAGTGATGATCATCGTCTTAATAAAAATGAAAAGATCATATTTTCTCCTCTCATAATAACTAGTTCTTCTAGGTATAAGCAACTCGTGTACCGATTGTGCACTAATTGCTGACCTGGTTTTTCATATTTTTTTTATTAGAAAAAGAAAAAGAAATGGAAACAGATGAGTCCTTCTACTGCCGCCCATATTAAACTTTGAGCAAGCTAACCTATAAAGGAGTCCAGTCGATCTACGAATTCACTATCAAGGTCGTCTCTTGCTTCAAAGCGTTGGCCTATTATGATAAATTCAGAGTATCATGAAATTCAAGAAAAATGTCCATTCCACCTTTTAAGATATCTGACTTTGTATTAGACAACCGAAGCATAACAAACAAAAAAATGGTTCAAGGATACAAAGCATCTTCTTCCAAACTCTTGATAATAGAACTTGTTGTACAGTCTTGTCCGAAATAAGAAGATGGTGGAGCCAATCCTTCCTTGGATTCCAAGCAAAGCGGTCTAGATAAATCGGGAACCTCTTCTTCATCACCAATTTCAACATCTGAGACCCAAAATGTTAAATAAAGCACAAAATAACAATATCTTTGTACTCATTCTTTCTCAGAGACCAAACAACAGCAAACAGGAGCAGAGCCTGAACTGTTTTTTGATAAGTATAGAATTTTTTAATAGAAGGAGAATGGAAGGGGAAGGGAGAGAGAATATTGGGGAGGGAGGGGGATACCAAGAGGAATGGGACGGTGATCGAGGGATTGCTTATAAGCATAGCAACTCGACTCTAGGTAGTTGCAGAATGAAGCTAAAGATCTGCTCAAGCTTCGAATCCCATCCTCTCTCTCTCTCTCTCTCTCTCCATCCAGGATGACGACATCATCTTGTTTTGCTGTGCTCGACGTGGGAAGCTGTAGGGAAAAAACATATGGGTTGCTCTGTTTCAGGGAGCAAAAACAGAGAAAAATTTGGAATTGAGTACGGTGGTGCTGGTCGAGGTTGGGTGGCTTTACCGTGGATTGGGGTCTTGCTTCCCTTTGTATGTGCTTGACGTGGCCATTGATGTTGCGTGGGCTGTAAAGGTTGTTCATAGTGTCGTCGTGGCTCACCGAGAGAGAGTAGAGATTTTGATAGGGAGGAGATTTCGAGCTTTTCTCTTTCTGCTCCAGACACAGCCATTTGATGAAGACGAGATTGTCTTCGCGCTCCTGTTGCATGAAATCACTTTCTCAATGCTTTGAAATGCGCCATTTCATTTGACATGTTAGTATTGGTGTGCGTTCTGGTTCACAAATTACTTGCAAGAAGATTTTTCCCATAATAATTATGGGATTACATGCCATTTTTGTTATTTTTCTAAAAAAAATATCATTAACAGAAAATAATAAGCGCATTTTTTTTTCCTACAACTATATTTTAAATTATGAACATTTTTATATAATAAATTATGACAATAATATCGTTTTACAGATTTTTTTTTTTAAACTTACAAATAACATCGTTCCATAAATGATTGTAAAAAATAACAATGTCTTGCTACTCTTTAACCATTTAAAGTTGTTTTTGTTAACTACGTGTTTCACATTACCAATTATACGGATACTTACAACGAAATAAGAGAGCGGCACGATGTGCCTAATAAAACTCCGATGCCTAAGCTAGCAAAGTGATCTCAAGTAAAGTGAATTAATAAATATAAATGTGTTACCTTCAAGTATTATTTATAGAGGCATGGTATGGTAAAGATCACTAACCTCCAAACTATATTTTTAAGACTCTCCGTATTAATTAGAGTGATCTCCTTCCTGATCAGTCGGATGCGTTATATATTATCCTTAATGTATAACATAAGATCCATCCATAGACTTGCATTCAACCATTGGACTTTCATTACAATGTGCCCATTAGTACGTATGTACCAAATACCCCAGCTTCTAGTTATGCAAGTCACTTGACCCAAATTAGTTTGAAGTTGATGACAAATAAATTGCGTCAATTTTCTCCATTTTATATATATATACACATATATATATATATATATATATATATATATACACACACATATATATATATATATATTATTTCTAGTCCTAACTTGCCCTGATCTTTCTTTCAGTCGTCCATTAATTATCACTCACAGGTTTACTTGAAGCTAGTCTAGCTCGCACTGACCAGATCATGCACATGAGTTGACTTGATCCCTTCTGATATGCCTAAAATTCCAAATTTAGGAGCTCAATTTCTCTCCTCACCTAACAAACATGTATTGAATAAAATAGAAAAACAAAAAATCAACTTCATCAAATGAGCCCGTAAATTCAAAGACAGGAACAGTACTGAGAAACCTAATATAAATCACGAGGGAACAGTAGTACTGATCAGAGATCTTCACAATGGGCAACAAACAGTACTACTCGGTCAATTTCTAAATGTATAGACCACGAGAGGCTAATTAATTAATTAATTTGTAGTAGTGGTCGGTCAAAATATTATATAACCTTAATTCATAGAAACCATGGTCGACTCATGATGCACATCAACTTCACATGGTATAAAACATTCTAAGATTAAAACATGATATTTAAATTGCTAACCATCTAATTAAAAACAAAAAGATTTGAACTACTCGGAGAGGAGACCTGCCCAGTGGCCTACAATGGTGGTACATGGCTGCGCGTGTATTTGGGACAAATCTTCAAATTCAAAGGGTCAAAACCTCTAAAAAAAAAAAACCCAGACGCCTATAGTACTATAAGTTATAATATTATATTACCAACTTGTGGCGTGTTCTGTCACCTTAAATATCTTTTTCTTTTTTATTAGTGATTTGGTCTTCCCAATCCCATCCTTTCCCCTATATATATAATTCCCCGCTTATAATCCCTAAGCTTAAATCCAAATAAACCCATCCTCTCTCTCTCTCTCTCTCTCTCTCTCTCTCTCTCTCTCTCTCTGTGAGAACTTAGAATTCATTGAGGATTAATGGAAGTTCAAGCGATCAGAGGTTGTGGATCTGCAAAATATGATACGAGTTCTGAAGAGGGCATGGACATCCGGAGAGGTCCTTGGACAGATGAAGAGGACTTCACGCTCAAGGGTTATGTCACCATCCATGGTGAAGGTCGCTGGAACTCCGTTGCACGCTGCACAGGTAAACCTCTAATTAAACGCATGCATGCTTCTTCCCCATAATATTAACCTTCGCGTTGTCTCTGCTATCTGTTCTTTCTGAGTTCAGTTAACTGTAAGGATAGGGGAAATTAAGGAACAAAAAAACAAGCCTTCATTAATGAACAACTCAATTATTTTTGCAATATTACTATTGTTCAGGAATTAGAACACAGCCAAAATTTTCAGATTTGTTCGTTCATGTTTTTGTCTCTAACTTCTATCGATAAAACTACACAGGTTTGAAGCGAACCGGTAAAAGCTGCCGATTAAGATGGTTGAATTACTTACGCCCTGACGTTAAACGCGGGAATATCAGTCTCCAAGAACAGCTATTGATTCTTGAGCTTCATTCTCGTTGGGGCAATAGGTACTACTTTTCGATTCTCCTACATACACACACACACACAACATATGTTTGTGTTTTTAACCTTAATTAGAACGAATCTAATCTTTGGTTTTGTTTCGAAACGTTACAGATGGTCCAAAATAGCACAGTATCTGCCTGGAAGAACAGATAATGAGATAAAAAACTATTGGAGGACCAGGGTCCAAAAGCAGGCTAAGCAACTCAAATGTGACGTAAACAGCAAACAGTTCAGAGACGCCATGCGTTACCTATGGATGCCCCGGTTGATGGAGCGAATCCGGGCTGAATCCGAATCCAACTCGGACGAACCCACCACTGGATACAGTACTCAATCTACCACTGATCACTTCCCCAACAATTCGACAGGACTCAACTCCTCATATCAAGTCGATACGTCTCTGTCCGACCCAGTTGAACCCTACTTCATGCATGCAATATTGAGTGCTTCCCCGGCTGCTTCATCGGAGGCCCAAGTTTCCTCCATCTCGGATCTATCTGAATGCTACAATATAGTACCCGGGGGTAATTACACCGATAATTCTCTAAACGGGTCCGGACTATGCCAAAAGGGCTTGGAAATGGATATCCCATCGTTGGAGCATAGCAATGGGTGGTATGGTGGTGGTGGAGACACATTGGATAGCTTGTGGAATGACGAGAACACGTGGTTTTTGCAACAACAGCTTTATGATTATGAGGTCTAAAACAATGGAAAAAAAGAAAAGAAAGAAAGTAGAATTTCCTTACGTGACGCATTTAATTCGGCATTCAAAGAACAGTACTAGCATTGTTTTGACGTTAACTTTGCTGATCCCATAACTTAATTATGTGTGAAAAGTATATATATATATATATAAGAAATGTTACAGCAGATTTTATGAAAA
Organism: Carya cathayensis; assembly: GCA_011037825.1. Lineage (NCBI taxonomy): Eukaryota > Viridiplantae > Streptophyta > Magnoliopsida > Fagales > Juglandaceae > Carya > Carya cathayensis. Next base: position 368,211 of record QGSO01000384.1, on the reverse strand, counting down.
TAAGTTCTCGAATTGACATGGTTTATCATGTATTACTGTTTGTATATGTAGATCTACTTTATAATAAAACTAATTTTAAGTTGACGTATCAAATTAAGTCAAGTTAATTTATGAATTTGATTTTATCGACTCTTCTTAATTTCGATAAAGTGTATATAATATATATATATATAAGTCAGAAAGGGAGAAAGATGAATCATGCATGAGATCATCATTCATATCTGTTGTTACATAGCTAAATATATTTGTTTAGATCAATAACAATTCCTTGCTTATACTTAACTTATAATATGTATTTTAAATAAAGAGTATTGTTACGTCCAATCGTAAAGTATGCAAGCGTAATATACGTAATCGCTTTAAAAAATAATATATTTTAATATTAAAAAATTAATTTTCTTTTCATATAGATCACGTATTTATTCATTTTTTACAAAATAATTGCATAGTATTTACATATTTACGATTGCAAATATCATTTCTTTTAAACAAAACGGGATAATAATTAATTAATTAATATATTAGAGATGGAATTTTACTGGTGGTAGCTGAATATTGCTGGATCAGGCCTCCCATTAAGATTAGGGATGGATGGATGGCATTGCTTGTACGCAAGTACCCGCATCCTTTCCGTGCGTGAACTTTCGGGAAAATGACTGAATATTGATCGATCAGCCTATTACACTGTTTGATAGAGGAAGAGTACTAATAAATTAGAATGTAAATGTGTGGTTTGCAGTTGGGTCAATGATAATGGAACATGAAAAAGAAGGGGTAACACGTAATAATAATAATTACTAATGGAGATTGTGAAAATGAATCGACAACCCATGTGGACTTTTGTATTATGTTATTTTTCCGTATGTTACGAGTTAAAATAAAAGTTGTCTACCTACAAAACGTCACATGATCAGCCCCTCCGCCCCCGCCGGCTGAAAAAACTGGCAAATAAACAAGTTTAATTGAAAAACAGGTCGTCGTCGTCATCATCATGTCTTGATTTTATTAATTTATTGACAAATTTTAAACATAATGGTAGGGCAAGGGCTGAAGGGGATCTTGTTTTTGCACACACCATGACATATATAGTGCGTGAGCTTCACGTGGCGATCGGTGACTTAAATAATTTAGTAAAAAGAGATTTTATAAAAATAAATTTATAAATTAACGTTATTTGATATAATACGTTAAATTGTAAAGTTATTTTTATTATAAAGTGAATTTAACATATTATACAAAACCATATCAATTTATTAATTAAGATACTAGGACACTGGATTTTATGGGTAAGGCACGTGCAAGATATATGGAACAAGAAAAATATTAACTCAACCAAAAAGAAAATATTAATAGGAAAAAATAAAATGGGAAAATAGAATGGAAAGAATAAAAGGGAAATGACGGATCCCAAGTAAATGAGGCCCCGATCATATGTAGAGGACGGCCGGGAATCCTTTGTTGGTGGTCATTTATATGGAAGATGGACAAGCAGTGATGATAAATCCGGCCCTCAAATTGGATCAAACCATGGAGAAAAAATCAAGGGGATCGAGAAGAAGGAAAAAGAGTTGAGAAATTGAGAAATTTGGGGAAAAAGACAAGGGGGGGCTTGAATACACACTTCCTTCTAGCTAGAAATGGTGGTTTTTCTTCTCAAAGGAATCATCATGCCGAGCTTTTTTCGAGTGAGAGCTGAAGAGTACAATTGAGAAAAACTAACACTTTTTCTTAATTTTTCTTTTCTAACAAGTATATTTTATATCAATAAATATCTCATTTCAACTAGTACAATGCAAAGAAAATAAAACAAAGAATAATTACTTGTTATGAGTTATACAAATGCCATATGACAGAAATGTAAATGGAAGCAATGCTTGACAGAAAAGAAAAGGGAAACAAAGTGGAGAGAAAATTTTCTGTATTCTATTGAATTCAAAATTGTCAATTGTGTCTGTACAAAAGGAACCCAATATATATACAAGCTCATCGTCTGCTGTCTGCAGACAGCACCTATTCCACTACAAATCAGAAAATAATAGAATGACAATGGTATATGTACAACACAACAAATAAGACAAAAAGGAGTGGAGGAATCAGTCTGGTACACCTTTATGCAGGTCCTCTAGTGCGTCTCTATGCAGGTATTCCAGAGTACCTTCACAACTTGTGGCAGTAGTGGGAGTGGAAAGCTGCAATACTCCCCCGCAAGATGGAGAATATAGATTTGCTATTCCCATCTTGAGTAAGTGAGAGTGGAGAAGGGTAGAAGGAAGGGCCTTGGTGAGAAGATCTGCAAGTTGGAGATGAGTAGGAACATGGGAGGTGGAGACAGTGCCATCAATGATTTTATCTCGAATTAGATGATAATCCAATTCGATATGCTTGGTACGTTCATGAAAAATTGGATTTGCAGCAATGTGGATGGCTGCTTGATTATCACAAAAGAGGTGAACAGTTTGTGGATGAGGAACTTGAAGATCAGCTAGGATATACTTGAGCCAAGTAATTTCTACACATGTGGCATCCATTGACCTGTACTCGGCTTCTGCGGAGGACCTTGATACTACTGCTTGCTTTTTAGATTTCCAAGAGATCAGTGAGTTGCCAAGGAGAATGCAGTAACCCGTGATTGATCTGCGTGTGTTAGGGCATGAAGCCTAATCTGAATCACAGTATGCTATTAACTGAAGTGAAGAATGAGCAGCAAGAAGGAGTCCTTGTCTAAGAGCAGCTTTGAGGTACCTCAAGACTTTGTGAGCAGCTGACATATGAGCAGTAGTTGGTTTTGACATGAACTGACTGAGTGTATGAACAGCAAAACTGAGATCAGGGCGAGTGATTGTCAAGTATAAGAGCCTTCCAACCAATCTGCGATATGTAGAAGGGTCTTGCAACTCAATACCCGAATCCTTGCTAAGCTTGAGATTTTGATCCATTGGAATCTTGGTTGGTTTGGATCCTAAAGTACCAGAGTCTGCAAGAATTTCTAATGCATATTTGCGTTGTGAAATGTGAATCCCTTTTGAAGATCTTGCCACCTCAATGCCAAGGAAAAACTTGAGGGGTCCAAGATCTTTAATTCTGAATTTATCATTGAGGAAGGTTTTGAGAGTAGCTATGGAATCAGGTGAATCAGTGGCCACCAAAATGTCATCAACATACACTAAAAGGGCTGTAAAAGAGTTGTCAGCAACTTTAATGAACAAGCTATAATCTGCTCTTGATTGGGAAAAACCAAAATCTAACAAGCAGGCAGTGAGTTTTGCATACCACTGCCTAGAAGCTTGTTTTAAACCATAAATACTTTTCTGAAGTTTGCAAACCTGGTTAGGACCTCCCTTAGTGTACCCTGGTGGTTTGTTCATGAAAATCTCCTCCTCTAAATCCTCATGGAGGAAGGCATTATTTACATCAAATTGATGTAAATGCCATCCTCGAATTGCAACTATGGATAAAAGGCAGCGGATAGTCACCATTGTAGCAACTGGTGAAAAAGTCTCAGTATAGTCAATTCCCTCTTGTTGAGTGTAACCTTTTGCTACCAATCGAGCCTTCAACCTTTCCACACTCCCATCTGAGTTGAGCTTAATTTTGTACACATATCTGCAGTCTATGGGTTGTTTACCAGGAGGAAGGTCTGAAATAATCCAATTGTTATTTTGTTCCAAAGCATCCAACTCAGCATCCATGGCTATGCACCAATTTGGATCTTTGATTGCTTGGGAATAGGAGGTTGGTTCACTCATAACAGAAAGAGATGAAGAAAAAGCTTGGTAGGAAGGGGAGAAATGCTTATAAGTGAGATAGTTGTGTAAGGGAAAAGAACAAGTAGAAGGAGGAGAGGTTACCTGAGCCTTTGATTGTTGTGTTGAAGTCAAAACAACCTGTTGACAATGAAAAGCAGGTGCAGTCCTGCTTCTTGTTGACCTACGAAGGTGAGGTGATGTAGGGGGGGAAGATGTGTCAAAATTAGGAGCTTGTGGTATAGAAGAGGGACTGAATGAGAGAGGAGAAGTGTTGCTGATAGGGGATTCAGCAGGTAAGTTGATGAAATGAGCAGGGGAATCATTGATAGAGGAAGGAGGTGAGTGTTGGACAGGTTCTAAGATGGGAATAGGTAAAGCAGAAATAACAGGTGAATGTTGGATAATAGGGGAAGGTTCATCAGATTGAGAAGCATGGAGAAAGGGAAAGGATTCTTCATAAAAAATAACATCTCTAGAAACAAAGGTGGTGTGTGACTCGAGATCAAGTAGCTTATATCACTTAACCCCGAAAGGATATCCCAGGAAAATGCATTTTCTGCACCTTGGATCAAATTTCTTACGACCATGAGATAAGGTAGTTGCAAAACACAAGCATCCAAACACTTTGAGATGATGGTATGTAGGCTTGGTTAAAAACAAAATCTCATATGGAGTTTTATTGCCAAGAAGAGGGGTAGGTGTTCTGTTTATAAGATAAACAACTGTTAGAATACAATCATTCCATAAATGTAATGGGATACCTGACTTGCCCTGGCAATATTAAGAATGTGTTGATGTTTTCTCTCAACAATGCCATTTTGTTGAGGAGTTTCAACACAAGAACGTTGATGTATAATGCCCTTTTGATTAAAAAACTCAGTCCCATTATCACTTCTAATGGTCTTGATTTTGGTGTCAAATTGAGTTTCTATCATGTTATAAAAGGATGCAATGCAAGCTCTAGCTTCTGATTTTGCATGCAACAAATAAACCCAAGTAGTTTGTGAGAAATCATCAACAAGGGTCATAAAATATTTGGTTCCATCATAAGCAGGTGTGGAACAGGGCCCCCAAATATCAACATGCACTAAATCAAAAAGAGAAACTGACTTGTGATGACTAATGGGAAAAGGATTTCTGTGTTGTTTAGCAATAGGACAAACTGAAAAAGGGGAAATTTTACTAATATTGAAATTGTCTCTTACATTAGGATCATCAATTAAAGACATTCTAGAATTTGAAATGTGACCAAGGCAACAATGCTAGAGGTCTGAACTACTGCTACCAGTCATGAAAGGAGCACTGAAAAAATTAGAGCTAAGAGACAAGGTGGATAAGGCCTTGGTGAATGCATTTGGGGAAACATCCACTGGCAAGAGGTGATATAGGCTGCCTTTGACTTCAGCAATCCCAATCGTGGTCCAGGTGGAAAGGTCCTGAATGAAACAGTGATTAGAGAGAAAAAGCAAACAACAAGTGAGGGCTTCTATCAGCTTCTTAACTGAAATTAAATTAAAACAAAAGGAAGGAACACATAAAACATCCTTCAACAGGATGTTATTAGTGACTTGAACATTTCCTAAATGGCTAACAAGCATGGAAGTTCCATTTGGAAGTTTGACAGAATATGAAACCTCAGAAATAACAGAAGTAAAAAAAGTGGTACTACAGATCATGTGATCCGTTGCACCCGAGTCTATAATCCAAGGTATAGTAGCATGATGGATGGATTTATGTGTAAAGGAAGATAGAGCAAGATGAATACCAGAGATTTTTGAAGGTTTTGGCTCAGCTGTGACAGGTTGGTAAACAACCTAGGCATGGTTCACAGAGGAAAAGGCAGTCGAGTTATCCTTGTCTTGAAGCAAAGTCATAAGCTGCTGATATTGTGCTTTGGTAAAACTAACTCGATTTTCATCAATTTCTCCCTAGTTAGAGTCCAAAGACAGGCTGACTTGGTTGATAGAAGACCCAAAGCTCTTACCCTTATGAAATTTATGGCCAGGAGGGTAACCATGCAACTTATAGCATCTTTCAGCCACATGACCAGTTTGTTTGCAATGAGCACAGCTAGGAACTTGTGCATTTCCTATTTTAAAACAAGTTTCAAGAGTATGACCTTGCACACGACAGTGGGTACAATATGGTCTTTCTTTCTTTGTGGCAGCAGGAAACTTGGCATTGGTTTTGAAAGGAGTATAGGATGTGTTGGTGACTAAGGCCATGGATTCAGAATTTGGGAAAGCTGATATGATCTGATGTTGCTGTTCTTGCTGCTGTATGAGGGAGAAGACCTTACTAACAGCAGGAATGGGATCTAACAACATGATTTGGTCCCTAATATTGGAGTATTTATCATTTAGTCCTATCAGAAATTGAATGGCACTATCTCTTTGATATCTGTCATTCAGAATAGTCAGTTGTCCACAGGTGCATGCAGGCATTGGGTCATACACAGCAAGTTCATCCCATAGGGTTTTGAGTTTACCATAATATATGCTCACAGGATCTTGCTCTTGTTGAAGGCTTGCCAAGCTCCTCTTTAGTTGAAAAATTTTGGGGCCATTTTGCTGGGTGAAGCGATCTCTAAGTTCATCCCAAATATCTCGTGCATTTTCCACAAAGGCTACACTGGACTTTTACAGCAGTGCTGATGGAGTTTTGAATCCAAGTAACCACCATGTCATTGCACCTCTCCCATGCATTGAACATGGGATCCTCTGATGAGGTAGGTCTATTAAGGGTCCCATTGATGAACCCTAGTTTGTTTCTTGCTCTAAGAGCTCGTCACATAGCTCTGGACCAAATCACATAGTTGTCTGATGTGAGTAGATCAGTGACAAGTGTGATGGTGATATTATCTCCACTATCAACCCGATATGGATTGTTTGGGTCACTGAAATTGAGAAAAGGAGAAGGTGGTGTGGGGTTTTGTTGGTCTCCCATTGCAGAAAAGGAGGAAAGAAATTAAGAGCATGAAAGGAACCTAATGCTCTGATACCATGACAGAAATGTAAATGGAAGCAATGCTTGACAGAAAAGAAAAGGGAAACAAAGTGGAGAGAAAATTTTCTGTATTCTATTGAATTCAAAATTGTCAATTGTGTTTGTACAAAAGGAACCTAATATATATACAAGCTCATCGTCTGCTGTCTGCAGACAGCACCTATTCTACTAAAAATCAGAAAATAATAGAATAACAATGATATATGTACAACACAACAAATAAGACAAAAAGGAGTGGAGGAATCAGTCTGGTACACCTTTATGCAGGTCCTCTGGTGCGTCTCTATGCAGGTCTTCCAGAGTACCTTCACAACTTGTGGCAGTAGTGGGAGTGGAAAGCTGCAATACCATACATTCATTTTTTTTAAAAAGTGGGTCTATTATTAAAAAAATTAATTAATTTTATATAGATCTTATATTTACTTACGTGACGCTTGTAAATTCCATGACTATAAATATTATTTACTTAAAAATAAAAGTTTTTAAGTCATAAAATGATAAAAAAGAATGCAAATGATTATTCATAAAGTTAGGACTGTCGTACCATCTTGTTTGAAAGTATGTAAGAAAAAATAAAGAAAACTGTATAGTGATATAAACATTATCGTAACAATTTCTAACAATTTATGGGACATTCAACGGGGTAGCTTAATTGAAGCACTAGCTGCCGCAATCATTGAAACAACTCCCTTTTATATTATCTAGAGCAGCTTGCTGTCAACAAAGTAGGCAGTCAACTCAATGGGATCAAAACAAATGAGAACTATATAATAATATTGGTCATAGTTGATATTACTTTGAAATTTGATCTCCTCTGTTTCATGCATGCTGCTTAATTATAAGTAGGTAATTACCACTAACGGGGAGAAAAATATCGAAATCTCTCTTTTCTACAATCTGGTCAATGACCCATCCTGCTCTGTTTATTTTAAATGGTGTGTGAGATATGTAAACTTCATTTAAGATTACTGTTTCTAACATTACATATTCAATGAAAAAAGAAAAAAAAAAGCATATTTCTAGATAAAAAGAAACGCAACGATATTTCAAATTCGAAAGATATATACATAATTAAAAAAGAATAATGATATATACAATTATTTTTGTGTACTTTTTATATATTTTACTATTGTAATTTTTTACATCAATTTATTTTAATTGTAAGTAAAATTTTTTATTAAAAAATAAAGTGTGAATAGGGTACCTCAAAAGACGGACACGAAAAAGAGTTGAAAAAGAGAGGGGATGCATGTATTGAATTTGGCACTTAAATAAGAAATGGTCAACGCGAATGAAAGTGTAGAAAAAGGTTAGCAGCCAAACGACCCTGAGCTCTGACTCTTTCAAGAATGAACCTTTAAGCTTTGCAAGAGAATAAATTGTCAATGTGCAACAGCTAGCTGAGACTAATTAAGTTAAATTAATTGATTATATGGAGGGACTTTGGTACATGTAATGAGCTTAATTTCAAAATTTCTGTTCCGAAATACCATCTTATAACTACTCATGTAGGAGTTAAACAAATTAAAAGTCGAATAAATGAGGACAATCATTTGACAAAAGTTCCCAAAGTATAATGATCTTTATGTCCACTATTGTAAGTTGGAAACCCAATATTTCATATGTTTCCCAATATTTGTTGCATTTATTCAATATTATTCAACTCGAAATACTCAATAGTCGTACCAGCCATGCACATTGTCTTGCTATTATTAGTGGACGTTGACTTCTCGTGAATGAAAAGACTTAAATTTTATTATTTATTTTAAATTTTTAACATTCTCTCTTACGCTAAACTCTCTTTTAATGAATATGTCAAATATATTGAATATTTAATTAAATAGAGTAAAGTGATAAATTCAAGTTTTAAATTCAAGACTTCTATTTTAATGTCACGTGAAATCACTACTTATCTAAAGAGTTAAACTGATAAAAAAATTTAAATTTAATTATTTATATTATATTCTTAACTAAAACTTGAGAGGGAAATTTGACCTTTCACTTGGAGGGAGAGATTTCTAGATACCGGGACAAGCCCATTTTGAATGGTAGCCATTTTGAATAATACCCACGAAAGAAAGCGGGCCATTATGGGATTAAAAAGAGATATGTTTATTGTATTTTTGAGTTTCAAGACGTGTGTAATTTGATAACCTGTTTATTAATATTTTTGAGTTTTCTTAATTGCAAAGACACGTCACACATTCATTCAATAAAACTCAAAAAAATCTTAAGACTAAAATAAACTATTTTTTTCCATCGCCCCCACACGGAATGTGGTGCTCGAATAACACATTCGTCCTTTTGATATACCACCAATATCCATTGGAAAATGGGATACAGCTATATGCGTTATTTCCACCATCTTGGGACAGGATTAGGTTGGCTCCAATACAGAAAACAAACTCAAGAGTTTGGGGTCCTCCACTATTCACTCATACCTTAAAGCATAGTTTGCTGTACTACTACTCTGTATTGGCGAGGGATCGCCAAAAGGAAAGAAATCGGAAAACTGCAGATAGAAATGAGTTTAGTGTCACTCCTGAGATTTTGCTATGAATGTCATGCATGGGATGAGAAGTAATACTGATCAGATTTTGAAAGCTCCCCATTAAATGCATGCGCAATTGAGTGCAGGGAGATGAATATACTACTTTGTTTTGCTGTCTTTTTTGCATTTTTTAGACAGTACTACTCTCGACTTCGTACTCATAACATCCGCAATCATGTCACGACAGTACATTATCTTGTTGCTGTCCTCGTCATATTTTCCATTACAAAATATGCTTTCGGGACAACATTTTTAACTATAAAGGCCATATATGCATTGTGCCTGCATCTGGCCTCGTTGAATAAGCTAAAATTAATTATTATTTTTAACTAGATAACATTGAAAGACCATTGTTTTGTTATTTGGTTGTCATTTTGAGATTATGTAAGTACACTTGAGCATGTTTAAATGCAGTGTGAAAGATATGGATTAAAAATGATTTTCTTTTAAGCCCCTATCATTTTATATGTGGTAATTTCAAATATGTGATATCCTCCTCCTCCTCCTCCTCCTCCTGACATGCATTGTGGAGAGCAAAACTGAAGGTCATTATAGTCATTCAAATCTTAGAGAATTCCAATATCATTCCATCACCAATATATAAATATCATGCAGTACCCATTAATTAGCATGCCATATGCTCACACTAACAAAATCTCATGGCTTCCATATCCCATCTCCAACTCAGTCTCTTGCTTCTACTTCCTTCTCTGACATTCACTATCACTTTGGCATCTTCTTCTTGGAGTTCTGCCAAAGAGATAAACTACAACAAGTGGATATCACGGAACATCAAAAATTACCAACAGAAGGCCACTTTTAAAGGCACCGAATCCATTGTGCTTGAAGCACGAGGTCGAGGCGCAGCCAGGAAAGTAGGCCTCCTGGATGCGAAGCTTAGTAAAGCAGAGATGAACAAAGTGAGTTTAAGTGTCAGTCAAAATGGGAGCGGGGACTTCAAGACAATCGGAGATGCTCTAAACAGCATCCCATTACCTAACACTAGGAGAGTGATCTTGCTTATCAAACCAGGTGTTTACAGGTATATTTGTTTACTGCTCCCAGAACCTTGGCTTATTCTTTGTTTTAAAAACCTAAACATCTAGATTTATAATGGGAAGGTATGATCGTGGAGACTCTAGGGAAAAGATTAGCATCCCTAGAGCTTTGCCATTTGTTACATTTGCAGGGGATGCGAATGACCCACCAACCATTACTGGGAATGACACGGCCTCGGTGGCTGGAAGAGATGGGATGCCACTTGGGACGTTCCACAGTGCAACAGTTGCCGTCGATTCAAATTACTTTGTGGCCGTCGACGTGAAATTTGAGGTAAAAGTAAAACGACAAGTAGTGATCGTACTTGTGTAAAATTCCTTTGATCTTAAGGGCATGTTTGGGTAAATCAAAATTTCTACAATTTTTAAAATTTGTCATAACTAGTATAATTCAAACTCAAAATGTTTTTCTATTCTAAATTTTGAACTTTTTATCTACTTATTATTTAATCATTATGGCAAAATTTACTAGTAATGTATTTAGAACTTTGAGGCACTACTTCAATGATGCTTGTTTATTAACATTTTAAATCATTCGAAAAAGTGGAGGGAGAAGGTATATATATATACATATATATATATATATATATATATATATATATATATATATATATGTGAGTAATGCTATATACTATTTTCATTTCACTATGTAAAATGTGACATATTTATCGATCATTGGATGATAAAGAATTATCTATCAAACGATCAATCAATAATAATAAATGTATTACATCTTACATGGTAGAATGAAAGTTAAATGGTAACGTGGTATATAAAATCTTCACATATATATATTTATATAAATCTCATACTAAGGGTATGCTTAACTCTTAAAGAAAATTAGAGCTCATGTGTGTTGCTACTAATTTTGGCAACTGTTGTTGCTGTTTCTTATCTTATAATATGTAAAGAAAATCGCCTCACACAAATGACATCATGGTAGACAAAGATTCCACTTCTGCTTGAAACATTGAGAAAGTCCAAACAAAAATGCCACACATGTTCATGGCTTCCTAGAACGGATGTATATTGCTGCGTTTTTTAAATTTAAGATTCCAAAACAAAAATATCCTTACAACTACATACACATGACGTACACGCCCACACCACTGTCTAATTAATCCAATCCAAAAATGTTTTATAATTTTTTTTAATCATATTTGCTATTGAGCAGAGCAGATATAGATTGAAACAAGCAGAGCAGAGTTCTAATTATATATCTTGTTCTTTTGTTAAATAACTTAAATTTCATGGAAAACTAGAATACAGCTCCACATGAAATTGGATCCATCGGAGGACAAGGCGTTGCGCTTCGCATTTCTGGGACCAAGGCTGCATTCTATAACTGCAGTTTCTATGGGACCCAAGACACACTCTACGATCACAAGGGTCTTCACTATTTCAATAATTGCTTCTTCCAGGGCTCGGTGGATTTCATCTTTGGCTATGGCAGATCTCTTTATGAGGTCAGTTCATCATGATCAACAACGAACATACCCAAATAGGGATCGGAATGGTAGTGTAATGCTCTTAAATTTGTTGTTTACAGTCATGCATGCTAGCTAATTGATTTGATGTAGTTTAAGTAGCTTCTTATATTAATCATTTAAATGAAAAAACCACTTAAATTATGAGATTTTAAAAGATATAATTACAAATGATAAAATAACATTTACCTATAAAATTAAAATATAACCATAAAAAGGTGATTTATCTGGGCTATAGGCTTGCGGTGGTGCTAACCCAAACCCAAGACAAATGGGTTCAAATGCCTTTTCAGTTTTTATAGGTATATATATAATATCCCCATGCGTAGTCTCATTATTAGTGCTGATATGGGCCTGAATGCCCAGAACGTCACGCATGCTTAACTGGGATGAATAGCATTTTACTTTCTGTATCTACATGGGCAGAACTGCTATTTAAACTCCATTGCAAAGAAGGTGGCCTCCCTCACAGCCCAAAAGCGAAGCGATGCCTCATTGGGAAGTGGGTTTTCCTTCAAGGACTGTGTAGTAACAGGGAGTGGCCAGGTTTACCTTGGCAGAGCATGGGGTGAGTATTCCAGGGTGGTTTTCTCATACACATTCCTGGACAAGATTGTTCTTCCCCAAGGTTGGAGTGATTGGGGCTATCAAAACCGGGATTCGTAAGTAGCACTACTACTGGAAAATCAAATTAATTATATGATCAAATGATTCATTAAAATCAATATTAAAGCGATCATGCTCTTTATAAAAGTTACTGATCAGTTCTTGCTATTCTTTGGGGGTTCTTGCAGAGGAGTGTATTATGGAGAATACAAATGTAGTGGACCTGGAGCCAACTCAACAGGAAGAGTGCCTTGGGCGAGAATGCTCACCGATGAAGAGGCTAAGCCTTTTATTGGGACTCACTTTGTTGAAGGCAACACTTGGCTCATAAAACCTTTTTAGGTAATTTAATATATATTTTCTTTTTCTTTTTTTCCAATCATCGTCATAAAATTTAATGCTTTCTGGGCGCTAGCTACTTGGTGAAAATTAATATTAATATTCATGGTCATTTACGTGAAGTACTGCAATATTTAAGCTATAACGTACAAGTGAAATAAAATTATTGCAAGGATTTTCAGAATTACGATATTGCAGGATCGATCTCAAACTAGCAATTATTCCTGAGCCATATATATACTAATATATATATATATATAGGTAGTGCACTTTGTGGACCCTGCTGGCCTGACCGCAAAAAATGTGTGCACCATTGAAAATGGAGGCATGCAGCAGTGCTATAATATTGTCGATCGATAGTGGAATCATGAATAACGGAATATTAATTGGCCGGCATCACTTCATGAATTCTTAACCAAAGCTTTAATTCTAACAACAATACCACTATCATGCTCCTATATATATATATATATATATATATACACACACACACACTCACACACACACATATATATAAAAGAAACGGGCGATACTGTAAATTCGGTAATAATTAAACAATGAACAACGCTTTATTATTAATGTATACTAGTATACAAATTTGCTGCCTTATACAGAAATATATAATATATATGAATATATATATATAAATTATAAATATATATGTATATGTATATAAACCACGTATATGTACTGATCGTCGAAATCATCGATATATACATGTTTATATATATATATAACCAGAGGAGAGGGCCGAATATTGCATGCATGCATGGATAATTGAGAAACAACTCTAGATGATCATCAGCCAATTATATATTTCTAAGGCCAAACGCAGGACTTAGCTATTTTCCAATTCTGGGCATCCTCGACGTTGTCAACGTTTTTCACAATATTAATACATGATGATGATCCAATGTCGAAGTAGCCAAGGTACTCTTGGTTGGAGGGAACTTGATCTGCATTCCCATGGTTTCCCGGATTGTGATTTTTGCCGGAGTTAGCCTCGGCCTTGATCGTGATCCCCTCCATAGCCACAGTACTAATGTCACTTTGGCGGAATCTCATTAGAGCTCCCAATAACAACACTAGCGAGGCCATATATTTCTGAATTTAAGCCTTTTCGAGAGTCGAAGATGGACAGGAAGACAATCATTTATATATATATATATATATATATATATATCTAAACTTCATGTAGTTGAGCAGCTCCTTGCATTTACAAACCTAACATCGCCTTAACTACCACTTCTAAATCATTGAATAAAATCCAAGCAATATATGTGCCACTTGTCTTCCTCATAAACATATATTTCTTTTCTTCTTTTCTCAAGCAAGGCTATTACGAATATATCCTAGTCTTACATTTAATTTCTAATTGACAGATAGGAACCAGGAGAATTTTGGGTATATGATAGTGATTGTGTGGCCAAATTAAAGTATTGATGGAGTACTGATGGGCATAATTGGAATAACGAAAACACAAAATGGTAGCTTCTTCATGTAGCTTATATTGCTGTCCTTGGAAATATAGATATTTTGAACGTGAGTTACTTAATGTCATGCAATTCTTGCCATGGAAGTAGTGTGAGAGATAGGTTGGCCAGCCATCTACACAAGTCAATGAGCGTTGGACAACCCCATGACTCACGAGAAAGAGAGATATATATATAATGTTTCTATTCAAACTGTGATGGAATCAAACGATCTCTATAATCTGATTTACCACCTACCTAGCTATCAACCCTGTCGACATGCAAGTACATATATAGCGACATCATTTACAATCTCTCTCTCTCCCACCCTCTCTCTGCTCAAACCATTTTCCTGAAATTATTAATTTCTGTGAAACTAATTTCAAAACCTAATTAATGACCTCATCACCATCTTGCATCCTGTAGACATTATGAATTAGTATCCTGAGTCATGAGAAGACATGATCGATCCTTATGTCACATATATATTGACTCTCTTTATGAGCTTATGCAGATAAGATTGGCCATGATAATAACTTTTATAAACAGATATTCAGATTTCCCAAACAGTGAAAATTTGAAAAATCTTTTCGAAGAAGAAAGTACATATCTCAAAACAGCCTAAAGCCTGTCCAATATCTCGACTCTTTACAATTTTCATACCTAACATTAATATCTATCAATATTCAAATTATGGCTGTCTGAGTCTTGAGAAGAAATCCCCGGTCGATAAAAGTTGTCAGAGTTGGTGAGACTGAATGCAGGCAATTATTTCTCCCATCTTTGTTTTAGTAATTAGCAGATCGAACTTTTCATCCAACAAGAGATCACTAATTAATAGTATATATATTATATATATATATATTCAGTATGCTGCTTTTACGTTAAGATGATGATCATACCCCCATATATATATTATTATATATGTATGTATGTATGATCTGCAGCTAATTAGGAATGTCTATCTGCATCAAGTGGACCTGAAGTTGTGAACATAATTGTTAAAACGATTGGGACACGAGACCAATTTCTAGATCAACATGGGAACTAAGACATTGGTATCGTGTAATTTTCCTAGGTATACCTAATTAATTAAATGATCGAGGTAACAACGCGTGCGTGCGACAAGAACAAGTCGGACAGAGACACAAAGATAACATTGGTCCACTAAAATACCACATAGTACACCTTACAGATTACATCTCGATCTGTGTGATGAATGATCAATATCCTTGAGATGATTTTGTGCTGCTGAGGTTGGCAATCATCTAGAAGTGCATATATCGTACTACTGAGGTATATAGAAAATCAACGAACGTGGACCAGGACATCTACTAGCTAGCTAGCTAGGCCAAGCAGCTTGAACAATATTAGACATCATGTAGGCCAGGCCAACGTCCATGAGGAAAATAATTCTTCCTAGCTAGAGCATAAAAATAACGATATGTATATTATATATATATATATATATATATTTGTGTGTGTGTGTGTACACACACACACGTAGAGATCAGATTTTATGCGAAGATAATTACCCATAAAGATCAAGACTTTATGGAGGGTCAACGGAGGATCTGCCAATTTGGGAGAGAAAATTATATGACATTTCATTTTATTAAAAGTTCAAACCACAAAGAGGGTTTAATGACGTTTTCTAAAGGACAGTAGTCAATTTGTAATGATCATTGACCAGAAGGAGATCATCGAAAATACATTTTATCATTTATCTTGAAATAATAAAACTAAAGAGTGTTTGAAGCTAAAATTCCCCCACTAGTATATATAGTACGCGCGTGCGTAGCAGGATCATTCTTCAACTTCAAACACATGCAACTTAAGGGCCAAGGCATATAATTAAATAAAATACATACAAGTACAAGTAATTAATAAAAATAATTAAATCATTTTTTCCTCCTATTAATTTGAACTGCATGTGTCCTATAAATGGTAGTACAAGATTGTGTTTGATCAATTCATGACTAAGTTTTTATCACCAGTACTATGAATCTTGAAGAGATCGATACGTGAATCTCCCAATCGGAGAGAATATGCAGCCTTCTTGTACTCTTCCCAAGTGAATGGCTTATAGAGACTTGGTTTCTGTGGAGAGACTAACTCTGGTAGAGGAGAGATCCATGCATTTAGGGGTGGAGCCCCGAAATAAGCCATTGACATTCTTGGCTTCATTGCATTTGATAAAGCTCTGTGTCTCACGCTCAAAAATCTCCCATTTGTCAAAGCCTAATTCATTGCCAATATAAATAACTCATTTAAGTTAGCTAACCAAATATATAATGCATATCTTTTTTTTTTTTTTTTGAGAAAATATATAATGCATATCTTAGCAATAATAAATACTAATTAAAATAAATATTTTGACTTTGATTCTGACATTAATTTTAATTTGGAAATACTATTTGAGTATATAGTAAGTACTATATATATATGGTTTAATATTCCTTGAAACCATAATTGTTGAAAGTTTGGGGGCTATAATTAAATTAATGCATTAATACTTGGAATAATAATACTATTATTACCAACCTGTAAGGCATCACCGACGAACACAAAGAACTCACTGGGGTCAGGCTGTACTGGGACCCACAAGCCATCGTGCAAAGCTATTTGGAGGCCCCCCACGTCGTTGGATCGCAAGATGGTCAAGATCTGAGGGTCAGAATGTTCCCCAAACCCTATCCGATTGTTTTTGCACTGATAAAGTTTTGGAGATGGGTCCCAATCATCGATGTCTTTCACTGAAGGATAGTGATTGAACCTGAGAAGTGAGTCACTATGGACGTCTCTGATAAGCCTACTTAAGACGCATTTGTCCTGGACCCACAGGCCATCAGCCACTAGATCAAGAATCTCACATGCTAATTCTTTCATTGCTTGTACGTAATTATTCACTGAACCACTGCATAAATACAAAAAGATAACATGATAAGAAGAAAAATGAAAAGAAAAGAAAAAGGTATATGATCAACTTCAATCCCAAATTATCAGATTGGAACACGTGGAGGGTTTAGTTTCACTCTGTTCCTTGATTTGATTGTAAAGTTATTTTCCTTCTGACTTTGTTTTTGGGAAAGTGGGAGTCACAGTACTTCTAAATGGGGGCCGGCCGGGGTCCAATTCAAGCGCTAGCTCATGTTTAGGACAGGAATTTGCACATTGTCTTTCCCTTGTCAATGTGCATGAGTACTCCACGACTCGTACTTAATGCAGACTTGGGCGGGCAAGATTCAAGGAATTCGTACGTCTCAACCTTCACATGGCATGCTCGCTTCATCTTAGAACAAGATCATCGACGAGACATGAGTTTACTTAATTTAGATTCCTCTTCAAGACATCATGTGTTGACAAGAACAAAAAAAAAGAAGTCTTCGAAAACTCATCGAGCACAGGTTGATTAATTCTTCCTGGCTGCAGTAGTATACATACTACTTTGTACTCCAAGGTCATGAGACCCTAGAAAGGTTGGCCCGGCCTGGCCTATACTTAAATTATTGAAACAGAGGCATATATATATATATAAAAGATGACATGCATGCATGCGTGCGTTTTACAAGTTTTGGTGGCTGACAGTCATAAAGCAAAAGTCTTCCCCTTTATTTAGTTTCAAGTTGACAGCAAGAGATTACAAGGTCATCTGGGGATGATTGTTTTCCTATCTGTTTGGTATGCTGCAAGTTTGCTATTTGTCCAAGTTTAGATTTTTTTGGGACTTTGAGATAGAGTAGTAGTACTTTGGGGGGGGGGGGGGGGGTGGTGGTCCTAACAGCTAGCTTTGATTTAGACCAATTAATATTAATGATCTCGCACGCTTGGCTCTATTACAAAAGAACCGTAGGCCACGACTAAGATAAAAAGTCTACTATAATTCTATATGCTCAAAGATTTTTCAAGTCCATTGATGAGGGATCGATGCCATGAAAGAAAACAAGTCCAACTACCTTCAAGGGTCTACCCGATATATATATATATTATATAATTCATGTAGAGTTTTAATTAATTAATTGAATCCTTTGTTCTCTCATAAAGGAAATATGTCCTTTTCTAGGCTATATACCAAGCACTACTAAACAAATCTTCCTCACCATTTCATCTGAGAATTAAATTAATTAAAAATGCAAAAAACCCTTCTTTACAGGCGAAGGGACATTGGTCGGCGTTTCTGTATATTTTTACACGTTCCGGCCGTCATTATCTACATGTTGAGCATTAAATAAATTAACAGAAATTGAATCGAACACGCCACAATCTCGCACGAAACGCGCGAACCTGTTGGCACAGAAGAAACAGAGAGCAGGAGCCTTGTTGATCTCTATCCTCTTCCTTATTAAATTTTATTGTCTCTTTAGCACCATTTTTGGCTCATGCAGTGAAAACGTAACGTAAATGTTTGACTTAAATAGTATGCAAAAAGTTAAATTAATCCAAAAAGAAGAAGACGCGACGGAGAAGAAGAATGGATGAGGTGTAAATTACCAGAATTTTGTTGGGTCATTGGAGATATCTGTTGATCTTTCGGAAATGGAGAGAGGGTCGGTGTGAAGGAGAAGGTATTCGAGCTCACCCATATCGCCATTGCGGCCAATGTTTTTGCACCCATAACCAAAAGGACTGGCTGGACCAGCTCGTTGCTTCTCTGCGGCGGCTTTCGCAAAAAACTCAGCACTTTCCTCTTCCATTCTCGCAATTATCTCCTTTGAAATACCATGGTTAACCACCTTGAAGAAGCCGAATTCTTCGCTGGCTTTCACGATTAGTTCCGATAACATTGACCTATTGAGATAAAGATCAATGGTCGGTATCCCTACTGCCTTTGTTTTCTTGCTTCTTATTGGGGTGGGAGAAGGCACCACCATGTTTATTGTTTCTGGCTGATATGGGTTGGGATTCTAAGAAAGAGGTAAAGGGTAAGAATTTGAGTTTGAACTTTGAAACTTAATTTGGAGGTATGGTCATGCTTGAGGTGGTGCTATATATACACAATGGGAAGAGAGAGAAAGTGAGGAAAGAGAGAGAGGTCGAATACTATGTGTATATATTATAATTCACGAGTCTTAAATAACTAATAGAGTTTTACTATATACAAGTAAAGTTACGTACTAATTTACGTGCTAATACTGATTCTTTTATATTTAAAATTTAAATTAACATAGTTTTCAATAAAATCTATTTTTTAATCAATCACATTAAATTGGTGCATATATTAGTACACAATTATACTTATAATTAGATTTTTCCATTTGATATAATAGGCTATGCATGATGGTCCAAGAAAAATTAATATTTAGTTTTATTTTAGAAAAATTATAGAAGTCGTCTTTACGCCGCACACCATAAATTAATTAATATATGATTTATTATTTTTATGTTTATATTTTAGTATTTAAATAAAATAATAAAAATGAGAAATCATATATATCTTGATTAGACGACTTAAGATTTTTTTATAATATTTTTTTTTATACTTTTAAAGAAATGTTAGAATTATAAATATATTTATAGACATGACAACAGAGGAAATGATCGAAGAATTAGCTTGGATATTAGCTAGGGTGAGATGGATGGAAGATGTGGGGGACGGGTTATAGCTTTTGTGGGGGGTGGGAAGGAGGTCCTGGTAGCTAGCAGCTCTTTGTCTCCTTTGATTGGATTTTGTCACCTACGCTTAATTTCAAAACCCTACTGTGGCCTTCAAACAGGGCAGGCCGGGCCAGGCCAGTGCGTTCGGCCGAAGTTCACATCACGCGTGGCGCATGTCAACCCTTTCCAAATTAATTTGACTCCCTTCTCAATGTCTCCTTGTCAAAAAAATTCTATTTCTTCATTAATTAAAACACCAAACCTGCTCTCCCTCAAATATTTATTTATTTATTTCTCAGACTTAAATTAATTAACACAATTAATTAACGCAATTTCATATTAATATATAAGCGATCGATATATATATATATATATATTTTTCACATCGTATCAAATTAAATTATATTAAATGCGTACGTACGTACTCTGATGTGAATTTAATTAGTGTATGTAACGCACGCGTACGTAGGTACGTAGTACTCATGCATGGTCCCATATATACCAATTATTTGTCATTAAAATATATCGTGATCGAATCGTATGTGGCACTCTTGAATTAAGGAAGTCGATCTGATCATCATCATGTACTACTTATACCAAGAAAAAACTTTGGTATTAATGCAGCTAGCTAGCTAGAACGTACATTGATATATATATATATATATATATTGGGTCGATGGAGGAGATCATGATCGTCTGGTGGTCGTAATGCATGGGTACTTAACTAGGCAGGCAGGACGTAATTAATTAATTATAATAAGTACTACTGACCGTGATGTTTTATTATATAAAATAAGCAATTGGTTTCAAATTGTATTTCATTTTATCTTATAAAATTAGTAGGTTCGTTTAACAAAGATTAATGTTTAATAATGTTTGTTATATATAAAGATAATTAATGCATATATAATAATAATAATAATAATAATTAAGGATGGATTTGGGGATTCAGTATTGGCTATATTAATATTAATGTTGATTATAAATGATATAAGGTAGGTAGGTGCATGCAGGCCGGTTTATTATATTATATTATCTATCATGCACGGAAAATAGAAACCGTCATGAGTTTATAATAAGATCAAAGAAAGAATTCACATCATGTATCAGATCATATATAGTATTGTAAATCAAATAAATAAATAAAAATATAGTATTGTAAATAAATAAATCGAATTGCATAGCTAGGGTACTACTGCATGCTGCATTGCTGCTACATCTTTTAAAAATTAAGTTTATATATATCCCATTATTTATTATATATTTACATAATCCTAGTACTAGATCAGCTTGTATATATGCTATATATAATATGGCAATATTAATTGCTGATCAAATAATTAGCTCATGATGAGGCTATATCTATAATGCTTTTTTTCTTTTTCTTTTTTAATCAAAATGAACTGTTTTTTTTTTTTCGGTCTTAATTACTTCTCAAACGTAATCTTCGATTATCTCTGTCAATTATAATCAGCCCAAATTTGGACGATCGACGTCGTGCATGTTTCTCATAATGCAGACATCTAGCTACCTGTTTTCTACGTTACGGCTTTTTTTTCTATCTCTTGGTCTTATAATTTGGAAAGTTATAACAAATAAAAGACATATATATATATATATATATATATATATATATTATTTATGGGAAACTGACTCCATCCATTCATTGATCATCAGATAAAAATTATAATCATGACCGGATACATATAAGAAAATTCTCAGATCACAAGCCAATTGCTGCCTTTGGAACTCCACTAATACACAAAATGTCTTTGTGGCTTGTATGGTCTTAACTACTGTTGTAGTACTGATCTACAGATAAACTGTTTAAGAGACAGCACTCAGTTTAAAATAGAGACTCATATCCCACCTTCCAAAGGAGGAGAAGACTTAACCTTTACGAAAAAAATATCCAAGAGACGATCTCTTTTCTTATTGTTTAACTAAACAAAAGGAAACAATAATGAAAGCAGAAAAATATATGTAAAAATGACGAATTACAGTCTAAATTTACTCCTGTAGACTTTGAAATCAACAATAAAAGTCAAATCTGAATGATCTGATGGCGGGAAAAGCTGCTGGAAAGGGTGATCCACCACCATCTTCCCAATAATCGGCCTAGAAAGCATATTGTGCTGCTCGTGCTTCACAAGAGGTACTAGAGGACTGTAGATTTGTCTTTTCAGCATTTAAAATAACAAAATAAATTAAGAAAAGAAGAGAAATGAGGGAACGAGAGGGAGAAGTGAATGAGGGATGGAGAGATCAGAAGGGAAGGAGAGGGGGAAAGGAAGAGAAAATAGGGATGGAGAGAGAGAGAGAGAGAGAGAGAGAGAGAGAGAGAGGAGAATGAGGTTCTCTAGCGATTTGGAGGATTTCTGAGAGAGTGTTTGAGAAGGAGAGTAACGAGAGGATTTCTGTAAGAGAGTTTAAGAAGGAGAGTAACGACACTAGGGTTTCTGAGAAAGTTTATGAAAAGAGATAATATTTAGAAAATCAACTACATGTTGTCTTTATTATGTAAGAGTACCTTCAATCTCAGCTTTTTTTCTTTATATTTTTGGCCACTACTTCATAAAGAAACTAATAGTTAATTAGCTAGACTAGGATATGCAGATTCTTAAATTAGTTAATCACGTCCCTTTTTATAGGTTTATCAGCGAGCTAATGCGCTAATATTTCATATATATATATGGTAGCTGCTAGATTAAATTTATTAGCAACATTGCAATTGGAAATTAATTAACTCCCCACTTTTAAGTTTCTATCATTTGATTGTACGTACGAGCAAGCTAGCTAGAACTTGTACATGTACTTAAGTTCCGGTGTTTTGAGTCATTCTAATATTCATGAATATGTTGAATTATAAGTTTTGATCATTTCCCGATAGTAATTATGCTTGCAAAGAGTGTTAGAGTATTCCTACGATAATTGGATCGTAATTATTTCTCCCCCAGAAATTTCTCTCATGATGATCATGCATGTATCTTAAAAGAGACTTATTTATATATACTCTCCTGATCATGATCATGATCAGGATTCCTTATAAAATTCCAAAAGCTCTATGCTTTTTTGCATATACAAGCATGCAATGGATAGCTTAGCGGCAAGAAAACTAAGAAACCGACTAGATCATCTGAATATTGAAGCCCACTAATTAATAATTGTATTTTGGCTAGCTCACTAATTGATAAAAGAATTAAAATATTCAGAAGTTTTTGGTCTTTTTTTCTCATTTAATTATTTGATATATTATACGTAATTTTTTCACTAAAAAAAAGGTTGAAAATAACTATTTATAATGAAAATTGACTCATTTTAATATAAAAAAAAATTCATTTTCATAATAAATAACTGATAACAAATAAAAATTTTTTTTGTAGTATTTCCTAACTTCTAGCTACGTACTATCTCCGTGGCCAAGAGAAATTAATAATACGTAGGCTTAAAGAGATCATTTGAGATATAATGAACCAAGCTGAATTATAGCTAGCTAGGTACCTCAGTTTCTTATTTTCTTTTTATTTACACTACTTTTATGTATATATATATACCATTAATGCATTGGAAAAGGTCTGAGCAGGGCATCGATCCATTCACTATATTTTTCTTAGTTTGGGACCATATATGCAGTTGATCAGATCATAGTTCGATGGACAATTTTGCAAATTATTGGCCGAATTATTATCACCATTTTATTATTAAATGCACTCTTTTTACTCCTCGTTTTGCTCCGAATTATTAATTGAAGTTGGTCGCCCAATTTAAAGACAACGTATATATGTTGTTGGGTGCTTAATTAGATGAGTGTTTTTTAATCCAAGCCCATCCTATGACACAGTGATTGCCTTTAGATTCCCCAACTAGTACTGTTTGCACATAATTTATAGACCCCAAAAAGAAAAAGAAATTTTAATTTTTTTAAAAAAATATATATATATTGCCCCAATTTTCTTTTCTTTTTCCCATACGTGCAATATTATTTGAGGTATTTTATTTTTGTTGTTAAATTAACAAGATCAAATTTTAGTAAATCTACAAACTGACATAGTTTCATGTGATATATTAAAATTATTTTATAATAAAAATAATTTTACAATATTCTAATGTATTACATCAAAGCACATGATCAATAATTTGTAGATATACTTTTATGGAATCTTTTTGTAGCTAAACATTTTTCATTGGAAATTAAGGGAAAAAACTTTAGATGTAAGAATATATGAGTGGTTCAAAATTAAACTTAAAAATTCAGAGAATGATCATTGATCTTCAATTATTAGAGAACTCATGTATCCAATGGCCAGGACACAAAATTATAATTAGGCTGGCTGCATGATTAGAAGAAGATATCTTAATCGCCAATTAGATCAATTAATGTCACACACACATGACATATAAGAGTATTATATATAGGTAATGCTTGTTGATGCTGCCTATAAATTAAGGATTTTGATCACTCCCTTGAAATTAACATGACTCTTAAATTGATCATGATGTTGAAGGTCGGCTAGCCCAAAACATGGAGACCCGACAAATTAAGGAATTATTAAATTGATCAGAAGAGCCAGGCATTTGCTTTCATATATTGTATGACAAAAGGAGCTTGTAGATTCTCATCCTTTCTTCCTCTCTGCCTCCATGTGGCACCCTTTCGAGCCCTAATCGTCACTATGCATGGGCGCTGACGTGAAATAATGATATTAAAATATTTTATATTGAAAGATTCAAATTGGATGATGTATATAATATTACCCCACTTGTGTCACTCATTGGGACACTCCCATTTATTTATTTAAATTTATAAGTAAACAGATTGTATGCATTATTGATACTTACTCATTATATATATTTAAAAAAAGATGAAAGAAGGATATAAATTAATTATATATCTAAGTTTGCTCGTGTAAAGGGCCGGGGAGAGATAATTAATTAACTCACTATATGCTTAATTAATATAAATTAGCAAGGGAACGGAGACAGAGAACAGCACACATGCAGCCAAAGTAAAACAAATTAACTTTTCTTTTTTGTGAGCAAGAAAACATGCAAGCTTTTCACACATGTGATCTTCTTTACACTTAAAAGTCTTACATGAGTTACAGCAGCCATTAAGATATGAAAAATTTTATACACTATACTACCATCTCACTTACATTTCATTAAATAAGATGTAGCATATTTATCACTATTAAATAATTATTTATTATATGTTTCTTTATTATTAAATAATAATAAATACGTCACATCATATATAATAAGATATAATAAATAAGATGGTAGTATGATGTATAACCTTACTTGTACGTACCATGATCACTTACTAATTAATTTATAAGAATGGAATATTGCAGTTTTATTTTTTTAATAAGAAAAATGGGACTGAAATGAACGAAATATTTTGATGAAGTTTTCGTGTTAACCACTCCATTAATTAATTACTTGCAGCTATAATGGCAGGCCTACGTACTACGTAGTACTCTCTTTTAAAATCTGTGAATTTGTTAAGCTTTCTTTCGTAGGTTGCATCTATATATATATAAACACACAAGTACACACACACGACGACTATGATTAATTATAATCATGTAGTAGTACTAATTAAGTAAACATGCATGCATGGGTGGATCGTACTAGTTATATATATAATATTTATAATTTGTACCAAAGTTGGAATTAATTAAGGGTACGTACTGTGCCCTTGATCAGGCCAGGATTAAATTTATAGCGATTAGACAAATTAAACGTGAGTTTTTGAACATGATTTAGTAGTAGTAGTAGTACTGCATGCATGATGAATTAAGCTATATAGCTAGCTGCTCTAGTAATTGATTTAGATGATGACTGGTCATTGATTATATATATAGATGTTGAGTGTGAAGTCTTGTTTGTCGAAACTTTAAATGGTGAAGTTTCTGTATATATTATGTCCCCTGGCCAGTAAGAAGAGTTCAAGCAGAATAGGATTATATTCTTTTAAAAAGTAACAGAGAGGAAAACAGCCCTATCTGAGCATGCACGCGCTGGCCGGATCATCCATGACAAGAAAATTTTTATATATATTCTGGCCGGGACATGCGCGCATTTATGATCATGCGTGGATGATAATTAATCATTAATTTGTGTATGATATATATATATATATATTGGCACGATAATGATACTGATGCATGAGGATGTACTGATAATGACTAATCGGAGATATTTACAATAATAATGCAAATGCTAGTACTGCTCGATCGCTGGTTTTGAGTGATATATATGGCCCAATTTATGCCTATGGGCATGCAATTATTTTAAAGTAACATTAATTTAAAATAATTAAGCTATTATATTATTATCCGATGGACAAACACATTCAAAATAATACAATTATATGTAGCCAAAATGTCATACTCGATCTACGTAATTACTTATGAACAATATTTCTCATGATAGATCACAATTCTTTTTGTAATCCGCTTTATTTACATATATATACTAAATACATAAGTAATATTATTGTGAAAGCTCGCATAAGAATATGAAAAAATATAGACATATATATATATATGTATGTATTTTGGATTTTTTTAAAAAAAAATTGATATGATCTTACAATTTAAATGGTGTGTTTACTCACAAAGCTTATTCATGTATATATCTAGCGCGCTAGCGTGCATGCTTCCTCGATCTACGATAAGAATAGCCTAATTTATAACCATATGACAGATCATGTACTTAAGAGATCAGATCATCTAGTGCATGCATGATCTCAAGATCATCGTACATTTGCAGTTATTAATTATATATTGAAAGAGAAGAAACTAATACTTTAACAGCTACGGATGCATGATATATAGCAGATGGAGTGTGTGTGTGTGTGTATATATACATATATATATATATATAGTTTGATTAATTTTATAGACTCGTTTGGAATAATATGTATTGTGAAACACAACAAATCACAAAAGAAAAAGGATTGTAAGCAGTTGTTCTTTTAATATTAAAAAAATCAATCACGAAATATTATAATTCTCAAGACGGAATAACAAAGAAGAATAAGAATGCAAGATCATGGTTAAAGAAATAAGATAAGCAGGTTGAGACAGTCACAACAGGACAATAACCAGAAAACTAAAATATTGTTAATTAATATGGGTATGAGTTTTCGAGCATGTGCTTGTGATGATTAATGGAGATTATCTCTTTAAATCTTTTTGATCTAAAGTACTTTATAATTTAAAATGAAAGAGATGTAAATAACGCATTCTACAGTATTTATAATTATTTATTTAATTTTTTTAGACAATATTAAATACTCAATTTTTTAAAGATATATACATATATATATATATGATATGCCTGTTCATATCATTTTTTTACCTTGAAATTGAGAAAGAAATTATAAAGAATGATCTTAAGCTAGCGTTGTGTAGCCATGCAACTAGCTAGATATATAGCTAGCCATGTGCATGTCGACTGAACCGATATCATACATGCATATATATAAGACCTAATTAATTAACTTCATGCATGCATGCAAAACACCATGCATATCATGATCTTACGTACGTTCGGCCAGCTTGTTACTGAATCGATCATCACGATCGAAAACACATGCCGAGAGGTGACAGAAGACCGCCAAATTCAGAAACAAAAGTACATGACATGATGATGGATTAATGTGAAATATTCGATGATCATAAATTATACATGAATTTATCTATATATATATTTCTTTTGCAGTGGTGCGACCCTATTGTTGTGGCTTATAATTACAACGAGTATAACAACTCCCAGTCGGCAACAAGACCTTTAAGAGTGATAAAATATATATTCATCCCCTCGATCCTCCTCATCATCTTTGACGACAGTCAACATGAGCAGCTTGGAAGGAATTAAGAAGCTGCCATCCATGCATCCATCCATCCATCTTTCGTTTTCAGGTTATAATCCACTTTGAGTCAGTAGAATGTCATTATTAATACGCTAAGTACTAACCATTTTGACTTGTTCAATCAATTACGACCACCAAAGCCAGCGCGCCCATCCAACATTATGTACTGGAGATCAAGATCAAAGAATAACCTCATGATTTTAAATAATACAAACAACTCGATTACCACTAATCAGGTCATGCCAATCCGCAAGTGGACAGTTGAGTAGAGAACAATGAAGACATCAACAGTACAGACGCTAGCTAGCTGCAATATCAAATTAACTTACACTGTCATCATGGTGTCGTACTTAGAACGTCGGATCCTGTTTTCAGGTCAAAATTATATCAAGTTACTCAAAATCAAAAACGGCTAGCTTCCATGTTTGACTGAATATATAGTATTATTATTGTGTGGGAGATCAGTTATATATTTGTGTCATGTTCTCGATATATCGTGTTTTACCATATATATATATAAGATACTACATATCTTAGCCCTAGATCGAGTGTCGATGATCACGAAATGCTCATATACCCTAGAACGCTGTCATTAAAAAACTGGCATTAATGTATGAAAGAATAGGGCGGGCTATCTGATGATCTAGAGTACGTTAAATGCAATCAAATAGGTTCTGCACATTCGGGCCTTGATCATGTACGTGTAGAGCCCAAAAAATTACCAGAGTTGGGATCGGTTCGCTGCCAAGTCTCAATCTATAATAACTCCCATATACACTAATTAATAAACTGAAAGGGAGGAAAAAAAACAAAAGAAAAGGCCAGCCAGCATCAGTAGTCTCAGAGCCGATCGAGCTGGTATAAACAAAATAGACAAGGTCTCTGTCTCTCTGACCACACAGACCGCTTAAGAACCCAAAAAGAAATTAAGAAGAAAAAAAAGGACTATATCACATTCTTGGATCTAGTCATTATATATGTCAACTCCTTATGAATAAGTGTTTTGATGATTATGATATATCAGTATCACAGTACTACTGCTGGACCTGACATTTAGGGTCCAGGTGTAAGTAAAAGCGAAGACCATTGAAAAATCTTGGTGATCATTTGGACTTGACTAGGATCTGCCATTTTAGTTCATAACCTGCCGACACACATGGAGAGAAAAGAAATAAAGTTGTGATTAGGGTAATCAAATCAAAGACTAATTAATAATTTTATAAACAAAAACGTCGGCAGTTGAGTTAATCCCGGCGCAACCCCACCGGAGGGACCAAGATTTGTTGTGACAACAATATCGAAAAGACTCGTCAACTTAATTTAAACAGATAGATATATAGTATGTGGGGTAAGGTTGTAAAAAGATGGTACCGATTGTTTGGTGATTGACTGGGCTCGAAAAACATGTTGAGGATATTGGTGAGATGATTGGGAAGTTTTGATAAGAGTGTCATATCCTGTATGCCCTTTTTTCAAGATAAAGCATTATCTTTAAAAACATTTCGACCCTCTTTGCAAGGAATTTGCTCCCCGGCTCAGTGTTCATTTAGTGTATATATGTTCTAAAAAAAAAGAAGATGGAAATTATCACTCTGTGGAAAAGATGGGGACGATTCATGTCATGTGCTATATATATTATTATATATATATCAGCTAGCTTGATGCTTAACAAATTCATGTACTTAACCCGTCGCTGAAT
This sequence comes from Carya cathayensis, assembly GCA_011037825.1. Taxonomy (NCBI): domain Eukaryota; kingdom Viridiplantae; phylum Streptophyta; class Magnoliopsida; order Fagales; family Juglandaceae; genus Carya; species Carya cathayensis. The sequence continues at coordinate 338,770 of QGSO01000384.1, read as the reverse complement.
AACATTATTAATGATGGGAGGCCGGCCACATGACTTTGAGGCACCTGATTTCAACTCCTACCAAAAAGCATCCCCATCTTGTGAACTTACGTGAGAGAGAGAGAGAGAGAGAGAGAGAGAGAGAGAGAGAGAGAGAGAGAGAGAGAGAGAGAGTTGGGTTAATGCATGCATATATTGTGGTTAATGCATGAATGATCATCTTTAATTTCCGGTCTATGTGAGCTGGGTCTTAAGTTTGAAAATCTTTTCCATTACTTATGACATAATACTGTACGTACGTTGATGTTCATTATCTGTTCTGTAGCTTCAAACTGGCAATAAGGAATAAACTAATTGTTCATGAATCAGCATTGATTCACTACGTACATATCTATATGTATATATAGATAGTTGTATTATTTTGATACTTGATTCGAGTTAAAGATGGTTAAAAAAAAGCTAAGATCTGTCAAACAGCTTAGACTGATTAAAAAAAATGATGAATTTAATCACTAATTAACCATTATATAAATAATATTTCCCTGATCAATAAGTGAGAACTCCCAGGTAGGATTTTAATTACATGTATTAAAGTTAATTTATGTTTTTAGAATCTCTTCAGTTTTCTAATTTACTATTATTAGTGTTTGATATTGTTAATTAGCTGTTTTTGGGAAGTTGTATTTTTGTTTAAATGAATTTTGTGAGTCTCTATGTAAGCTTATAAAAGCATGATCAATGGAAGATAAATAGCATAACAATAGAATCAATCCGTGATTAAGGATTAAGGTTTCTCAAGATTTTCCCTATTTTTTCCTCTCTTTTGCTTCTTTGTTTAAAACTAACAATTGGCATCAGAGCTAACCAGGTTAATCTGAGGGTCGAAAATGGCAACCTTTGGAGCAACAACATCAGTTCCTATTTTCTATGGTGAAAACTATGATTATTGAAGCATTAAAATGAAGACTTTTTTCCTATCTCAAGATCTATTGGATGTTGTGGAAAAAGGAGTGACAGTTCTAGCAGTAGGAGTCTCGGACTCAACTCAATCCAAGCAAGAAACCACCAAAAATGCAAAGGCTTTGTTCATCTTCCAGCAGGCTGTGTCAGAATCAATCTTTCCAAGATTGATCAGGGCTAACACTTCAAAGGGAGCATGAGAGATTCTACAGTCAGAATTTCAAGGAAATGTTAAGGTAAAACTCATCAAACTTCAAGACTTTAGAAGGGAGTTTGAAAATTTAAAGATGAAAGACTCAAAAGAAGTAAAAGAGTATTGCTCCAGATTAGTCGAAATTGTTAATCAAATGAGGGCTCATAGTGAAGAGGTGTCTGAACAAAGAATTGTTCAAAAAATTTTGATTAGTTTACCTGAAAAATATGATCATATAATGGCAACAATTGAGGAATCAAAGGACTTGCAAATTCTATCAGTTACTGAGTTGATGGGATCACTTCAAGCTCATGAACAAAGGGTAGCAAGAAGGGGTGATGGTTCCTTGGAGCATGCTTTCCAATCCAAGGTGAATCTGAAGGATAAGAAAACAAAAGATTATAAGAAAAGGCATCATAAAGATCAAAAGAATTATGATTATAAAGAATGGAAGTTGAAAGGAAAAATGGGAGAATTTCCACCATGTGGTGTTTGCAAAAAAACAAACCACTTAGAGAAAAATTGCTATCATGTCGGGAAGCTTCAGTGTTGGAATTTTAAAAAGTTTGGACACATGGAAAAAGATTGTAGATTTAAAAATAATCACCAAGCTCATTATTCTGAAGAAAAGGAAGAGTATGAACATTTATTTTTCGCATGTCAAGCCCTCACTCAAGAAAAAAAAGTCCGGTTCATTAACAGTGGTTGTAGCAACCATATGGCTTCTGATGAAACAATTTTTACTGAATTGGACACCTCTATTAAAGCCAAAGTTAAGATGGGAAATTGAGAACTTGTTGAATCTAGAGGAAAAGGCACAGTGGCCATCTCAACAAAGAAAGGTACTAAGCTTATTAAAGATGTATTACTTGTTTCTTCTCTTGATCAAAATTTGTTAAGTGTTGGTCAAATGATGGAAAATTGTTATTCCTTGTGTTTTGAGAATGATTGTGTAAAACATATGATAAAGAAAATAAAATGGAATTGGTTGAGGTAAAAAGGGGGAGAAGTAGAAAATTTCTTATTCAATTGAGCTTTCCTAAGGCTATGGTGGCAACAATGGATGAGACAATGTTATGGCACCAAAAATTTGGGCATTATAATCTCAATTGTTTGAGATTATTGCATCAGAAGGGGATAATGAGAGATTTACCTCTCCTAGATAAAGAAGCTGAAGTATGTGAAGGGTGCATGGTTGGAAAGCAACACAAACTGCCATTCCCTTTAGAAAGCAGTTGGAGAGCTGAAGAAAAATTACAGCCGGTTCATACTGATGTATGTGGACCAATGAGGACTTCAACTCACAATCAAAGCATGTATGTCATCCTTTTCATAGATGATTTTACTAGAATGATTTGGGTTTATTTCCTTCATGAAAAATCTGAAGTTTTTGAAGTTTTCAAGAAGTTCAAATTGCTAGTTGAGAAGCAGTCAGACCATAAAATCAAATCTTTAAGGAGTGATAGAGGCAGTGTATATAACTCCAAAGAATTTGAAAATTTTGGTGAAACTGAGAGGATAGAACATCAGCTATCTGTGGCCTATTCTCCACAACAGAATGGAGTGTCTAAGAGAAAGAATATAACAGTCATGGAAATGGCAAGATGCATGTTACTTGAGAAAAAATTGCCCTAAGAATTCTGGGGTGAAGCAGTAAATACTGTTGTGTTCTTGCTCAATCGTGTATCTACAAAAGCAATTGAAAGTTAGACACCTTTTGAAACTTAGAGCGGAATTATACCCTCTACAAGTTTTTTAAGGGTGTTTGGTTGTATTTGTTATATTCATGTTCCATCTCAAAAGAGAACTAAGCTAGAAGAGAAACCAAAAAATGGATTTTTGTGGGATACAGTAACATCTCAAAAGGTTTTCAAATCTTCAACTTGAAAACAAGAAAACTGGTTGTGAACTAAGATGTGAGGTTCAATGAAAATGCATCTTGGGATTGGGAAGCTGAGAAAGTGATTAAACAAAGTGTAGAAGTACCAGTTGAGTCACTAATTGAAGAAGAAATAGAAGTTGAAGCCAGAGATTCTCAACAGACTGAAACCAGGAGTTCCACTACTGATCAATTATCCTCTGATTACAGTGATGAAGAGTCATCTCCTGAATCTCCCATAAGAAGAACAAGGTTGCTGAGAGAAGTGTATAAGCAGTGCAATTATGTCACTCTTGAACCTGTAAGTTTTGCTGCAGCATCAAAAGAAGAAGTCTGGCAGAAAGTTATGAAAGAAGAAATAAAAATGATTGAAAAAAATGAAACTTGGGAGTTGGTTTCTCAACTTGCAAACAAGGATGTCATTGGAGTAAATTGGATTTATAAAATCAAATTAAATCCTGATGGTTCAATATTGAAGCACAAAGCAAGATTGGTAGTTAAAGGATATGTGCAGCAGTTTGGAATTGATTACAATAAAAATTTTGCACCTGTTGCAAGAATGGATACAATTAAAGCATTGGTGTCACTTGTAGTTCAAAAAGGTTGGGAAATCTTGCAATTAGATGTGAAGTCAGCATTCCTAAATAGTGTACTAGAAGAAGAGGTTTATGTCAACAACCTGAGGGGTTTGAAAAAGAAGAATTGACAATTATTTTACTGAGCAAGACTTTAGGAGGAGAAAAAGTGAACCAAATTTTTATATAAAGTCTCAAAACAGTGCTGATTTAATCATTGTGTCTTTATATGTTGATGATCTTGTTTTCACAGGAAGCAATCCTAAACTGCTTGAGGAGTTTAAAAGGGACATGATGGCAAGCTTTGAGATGAGTGATTTGGAAAAAATGCATTATTTCTCAGGCATAGAAATAAGTCAAGAAAAGAATGGAGTTTTCTGTGCTCAAAAGAAATATACTAAAGACTTATTGAAAAGATTCAACATGACAGGTTGTAAACCTGTAGCAACACAATTGATTCTAAATGAAAAATTGAGAAATGATGATGATGGGAAAAAAGTGGATGCATCAACATATAGAAGTATAGTGGGAAGTATGCTATACTTATGCAATACTAGACCTGATATTTTATTCGCTACTAGTTTGCTTTCAAGGTTTATGCATTATCCTAGTCAAATTCGTTTTGGCACTACCAAAAGGATTTTGAGGTACTTGCAAGGAACAATCAATTTTGGCATTTGATATGAAAAAACATCAAGTATAAAGCTGGTAGGCTTCACTGACAGTGATTGGGCAGGCTCATCTGATGCTATGAGAAGCACTTCAGGGTATTGCTTCGGTCTTGGATCTGCTATGTTCTCTTGGAGCTCAAGAAAGCAAGGAAATGTAGCTTAATCCACTGTCGAGACTGAGTATGCAACTGTTGCTGGATCTGCAAACCAAACCATTTGGTTAAGAAGAATTCTTGAAGACATGGGTGAAAAGCAACTTGGATCTACTCAAATATTTTGTGACAACAAATCTGCTATTGCAATTGCCAAAAATCCTGTCCAGCATAGTAGAACTAAACATATAGCTATTAAATATCATTTCTTGCGTGAAGTGGAATCAAATGGAGAAATTGAGATGAAGTTTTGTCAGTCTAAAGAACAGATTGCAGATATTTTTACTAAAGCACTCCCTCAAGACAAGTTTCAGTTTCTTAGATCACAACTTGGTGTAACTGAAAAATAAATTAAGGAGGAGTATTGAAGTTAATTTATGTTTTCAGAATCTCTTCAGTTTTCTAGTTTACTATTATTAGTGTTTGCTATTGTTAGCTGTTTTTGGGAAGTTGTATTTCTGTTTAAATGAATTTTGTGAATCTCTATGTAAGCTTATAAAAGCATGATCAATGGAAGATGAATAGCAAAACAATAGAATCAATATGTGATTAAGGATTGAGGTTTCTCAAGATTTCCCCTATTTTGCTTCTTTGTTTAAAACTAACAACATGCAATAGTTTGGCCGACAACTGTGACAAACATTGAACAATTGTTTTACTTTTATTGATGTCTTCAACTAAGTTAAACATAGTACTGACGGTATATGTATAAAATATATATAGTTGGAGCATATTCGTAAGTGTACAAGGTAACAAGGAATTGAAAATGTAGTACTGATCTCGACTTTTATATCTTGTCTAGTTTGCTGATGTTGAGTCGTGATTTATCCATGTATTTGAAGTTGGGAGATAACTTGTAGTTTAAAGAAGATGATCTGTCTCAATAAAATGCAATTCATGAAAACTATAATTTGAAACAGGTAGCCCAATTTTCTTAATGTATGCTTGCACAAGTTACTTGAGGGAACGATATATTAGTTTGGGCTAATTACAAGAAATTACCAATGTAAATGATACACAAATCAATGATCTTCTTGTGCTAGAAAGAAATTACTATAAGAAAACTACTTATTTATAGATAATTATTTTCTATTAAAATGAGTGTATTCTCTTCATAAATAACTCATTATAAATGCTCATTTTTATCTCAATTTATTATTCGTCATTATTTAGGGGAGAGTTTGTGGGAGCACTCTCTGATTGAGGATTATAGGAAGGACCAGAGGCTTTTTTTTTTTTGTGAAAGAAAGCCACCTACTTGTTCTTTTTTTTTTTCTTTTTTCTTTTTAAATTGGTATCTTCATTTCATTAAACAGAACTATGGCCTTCAGCCATTACATGAGTCCTTATACCATAACTGTTACAATCAACCATAACGTGAGACTCAATACATGGGTTGATTTTATCAATATCTATCACTTCATTACTCAAAAATACAACTTGTTGTGCCAATTGATGTGCCACCTTATTTGCATCCCTCTTGACATATTTTATAACCCAATTTGTATCGGCCAAGGTAGACTAGACATCTTCCACTAGGCAGCTCATCAACCCATGGTTCTCTGTGTTTTGTCTCATTGCATTCACAACCTGCATTTAGTCACCTTCAAACATAACATTTTGCAAACCTAGTTCTGTACACAAAATTGCAGCAGAAACTAATACTCTTGCTTCTACTATAGTAGGTTGTGAACAAAAACACAATGGTTGCATTAAAGTAGCCAAAATTTCACCCTCACTATCTCTTATAGCCACTCTCACACCTATTCTGTTACCTGCTTTTCTAACTGCTATGACCCAGTTCATTTTGATCCAATTTGCAAGTGGAGCTTCCCACTGTGTACTAATCTGTTGGTGAAAAGCTGGTCTCGGGTTGGCTTGTTTTCCTTGAATTTGTTGATACTCTTCATATGCCTCTAGAGCTTGATTGAACAATGCTGATGGATGTATAAAGTGGTTCTCAAAAATCATTTTATTTCTTCTAGTCCATAATGATCTTGCAATCTCTGCAAATAGACTAATCTCTGATTTGCCAATTCTTTTAAGCACTTGCAGGAAAATGCATCCAAAATCTTCCTCAGTAACTGAAGCTTTTTGAAGCTGCTTGCTACCTAGCAGCCATACATCCTTTGTAGATGGACAAGTCCATAAAATGTGGCCTGGAGTTTCATTTGTTTGCAAGCAAATTGGACATAATGGGTCTATGAGTATTTTCCTTTTGTACATATTCAGTTTAGTAGATAGAGCATCATTACATGCACGCCACATAAAGACTTTCACTGGGTTTGTGGTCTGCATTTGCCAGATCTGTTACCACAGTTCACTGTAGGGGTGGGCAGCGGGGGCCCGCCCCCTGCTACCCCTCCCTCGTCTGCCCCGCCTCCGCATGGGCGGACGGGCTACCCCGCACTGCACATGCCTGGGCGAGGCATGCAAGACACTAAGCGGGGGCGGGGGGCGGGCAGGGCTCAACCCCGCCCCTCTTTTCCCCCGCCCCGCACTTTATATTTATACTATTAAATATATATTTATATTTATATTTTTCAAATTGTATATATATAAAAATATATTACAATTTGTTAGATTTGTTCATAAGAGTCAAACAATAAGTCCCACATTGCTCAAGTAAGACTCTTGTATGGCCTTGGAGTCCTATTTAAATGTGGCCTAGGGTGCTCATGCCATATGCAATCTTGTGAACAAGTCTCACTCTCATGTGACTCTTGTGAACAAATCTAACAAATTTAAAAATTAATAACATAATTTTTATGTTATTATGTTATGATTATATTCAAAGACATTTTTGAATATAAACAGATACTGTTTATATTCAAAATTTTATGTTATTAGTTTTTAAATTATTATTATATATATAAATTTTAATTTACGATTTAATTATATAATAATTTGGGTCTAAAAAAATATTTTTAGACCCAAATTTTTTTTTTAAGCCCAATGGAACATAATGTTCTTGAAGTGGGCGGGGGGGGGGTCGGGGCGGGGGTGTGCCCCGCCGGCCCGGGGGGGGGGGGGCGGGGTAGGGAGCGGGGGGGGGGGGGGGGGGGGGGGGGGGGGGGGGGGGGGGGGGGGGGGGGGGGGGGGGGGGGGGGCGGGTAGCACCTCTAGTTCACTATGTTCTCTTTTTGATGAGGTTCCCCTTTCTTGTAATCTTGCATCTGTTTACATTGGTGATAGACACTTTTAATTGAAAATTTACCATTTTCAGTGTGTCTCCAAACCAACTTATCATCTGCATTAGTCTGAGTGATAGGTAGTTTTATAATTTCTTTCACCTCATCTTCCCAAAAAATATCTTTAAGTAGCTGTAGATTCCACCACCCAGATTGATGATCAATTAAGTCAGCTACCTTTGCATTTGCTGGCAATATCTTCACAGGAGTCTGAATAGTGCCTGATCCTTCAGTTGGGATCCACTTGTCTTTCCAAACCATTATTTTGTCCCCATTGCCTAGTCTCCATATCATGCCTTCCTTCACAATGTTAATGGCTAAGTTGATACTCCTCTAAGTGAAGGAAGGTTGTGATCCAATTTTAGCTTGTAGAATAGAAGTATTAGGANCAATTTCAGTGTGTCTCCAAACCAACTTATCATTTGCATTAGTCTGAGTGATAGGTAGTTTTATAATTTCTTTCACCTCATCTTCCCAAAAAATATCTTTAAGTAGCTGTAGATTCCACCACCCAGATTGATGATCAATTAAGTCAGCTACCTTTGCATTTGCTGGCAATATCTTCACAGGAGTCTGAATAGTGCCTGATCCTTCAGTTGGGATCCACTTGTCTTTCCAAACCATTATTTTGTCCCCATTGCCTAGTCTCCATATAATGCCTTCCTTCACAATGTTAATGGCTAAGTTGATACTCCTCTAAGTGAAGGAAGGTTGTGATCCAATTTTAGCTTGTAGAATAGAAGTATTAGGAAAGTAATTGGCCTTGAAAATTCTTGCTCCCAGAGTGGTAGGGTTGGTAAGCATCCTCCAAACTTGTTTTGCCAAGAGAGCAGAGTTGAAACTAACTAAATCTTTGAATCCAAGTCCGCCATTTGATTTACTATTGCTCAATCTGTCCCAATCTTTCCAATGAAGTTTAGCTGATTTGTCTTGAAAATCCCACTAGAAATTAGCCATAATTGAGTTAAGTTTATTGCACAAGAGCTTTGGTAATTGGAACACACTCATACCATACGTTGGAATGGCTTGAATAACTGCTTTAATCAAAATGTCTTTGACAGCCTGTGATAGAGACTTAGTTTTCCAATTCTCAATCTTTTTGCTCACATTTTCTACAATACCTTGGAAAGCTTTGATTTTTGACCTTCCTATTGAGAGATGGTAGCCCCAAGTACTTTTCCAGGACTTTTGAAGGGAAGGTGAAGGTTTTAAGACAACCATTGAAAAGGGCAAAAAAAGTTGGGCTGCAATCCGTGTGAACCCGACACAAATAGGGCCCAAGCCCAGAACATGTCTGCGAATCAACGACGGCATCTTCTAACGACGCCGTTTTATTTATACACATTTTACTACGGGTCAAACAAAACTCGGGGTTTGTCACCCGCACGTGATCTAATAAGCAAACCCCTTTTCCACTTCATCTCCTTACTCCAAGCTTTCGCGCTCGTTTTACACAAGCCCTAATTGATTCGAGCCAAAACCCTAATCTCCCAATCCAAGCCTTTTGGATCAGAAAGAAAATACTACTGTGATAAAATGAAAACATAGTTCTTGCTCTTGATGTGCTTTGAGATCGAATTATCTGCGAATTCAAAACTTTCCCTGAATGTCAAACATAACCCTAAAGTTTTTTAGGATTTTCTGCGCAAATGGATGCCAAGGACATTCTGGGCTTACCCAAGAACTCGGTACCCCAAGAGAGAAAACCCAGACCCCAGAAGGACTCTCAGCGAAAACCCGGTGGCATTTCACGCGAGGTATATATATATAAATGTGCAAATGTATGTGTGAATTTTGTTTCTGTTCGTGTAATTTTTGTGAATTTAGCTAACTTTCTCTCGGGGTTGCAGGTGTATGCGCTCACGGGTGGTTTGGCGCCCCCTAAGCCGGCGACAGATGCGTCTCAACTGAAGAAACGGCCTCCGCCGGACGAGAAGGTCTTTAATTTTCCCGTATTTCTTCAATTTCTTAAATATTTTTATAGAGGTGTTAAAGTATGTAGGAGAGACTGTGTTGGGAATGAGCTTGAATCGGTTTTTCCGTGAAGTTGATTTCTCTCTTAATAGGAGTTGGGTTTTTATGTGCCTCATTGTTGAATGGCTAATTATTTGATACTGGATTTTAGATATTCTACTTTTGTTGTTATTACTGTTAAACTTCGACCAAGAGTTGAGGTTTGCTAGAGCGAATCATGGAGATGATGTGAAAACTGGGGTTATCACAGTTTCGATTTCCAGTTGTTAGTTGTCACTCAGATTGAATGAATTTTTTCGTATCATGTTTGTTCAGTTTGTATGCATAACTAGGTCAGTGCTGTATAATATTTTAAATTGAGAAATATGGGGAAGAAGAGAAGCTCAAAATTTGCGTATAGGTTCTATACTAAGTGAAGATAGATGTACAGGAATATTCTTATTAAAAAAAAAAATTTGATACGAAAATATACAAGAATACTTATAAAAAAAAATAATACAAGAATATTTCTCAATTGTTATGGCTTTTCCATCTTTCCCACTCAATTGCCTGTAGGTTCTATCTCTAGCCAAAAATAATTGCATGTAGGTTCTGTGCTATTATTTATAGTTTGTTACTACATGCACGTGTCTATGACTTTATGTTTGTCAGTTAATTTTATGGGATGCGGACTCTAACTAATTTGAGAATCTGGCTCCAGATCACTTGGCAGTGGGTTCCTTTTACAAATTCTGCTCGAAAGGATAATTTGCAGCTTTATCACTGGGTAGGTTATTGTATGTCAGGATCATCGTCTCTCCACTGAACATTATTGCATTGTTATTCAGGGAGCATTAAAGTTGTTTTAACTTCTGTTTCACATTGCAGGTCAGAGTTGTAAATGGTATTCCGCCAACAGGTGACTATTCCTTTGCCAAGTACAACAAGGTATATTCACATCTGCTTTCATCTTTGTGCAACGATTTTAAAGGACATTTACTCTACTTCATCTTTCTTCTTTCTATTTTTTTTTTGGTTCATTGGGTTTTCTTCTAAACGTGCTCCATTAAACCTATTCTTTTCATATAACTGAATTTTTTAGTTTATGTGATGTTGTGCAGTCTGTTGATATTGTCAAATACACAGATGAGGAGTATGAGAAGTACTTGACTGATCCTGTAGGTATCAATTTAAGATTCATCTGTCAATTTTATTTTCTCTACTCAATTGCAAGATTTTTTTTCATTAGGAAGAAAAACAGGTATATAAATTAAAACATTATAATTTAAGCCTTCATTGTGAATGTCATGCTGAACTTTATATATCTGTTACAGTTCATTCGCAGCATTGTGCTGAAATTGCAGTGTTTAACTTCAGTATCTGTCAGATATAGTCATTTTGATTTAGGTTCTGCTTGGCCCTTCGAAATTTTCATCTCAAAATCAAAATTCTCATCTCATCTCATCATTACAACTTTTTCAAATCCCCATACAAAATATAATAAATAATTTAACTTTTTCTTAACTTTTTCAAATCCCAAAACAATTATAATATTAAAATATAATATTTTAATATTTTATCTTAAAACTCAAAATTCTCATCTGAGAAATCTTAGTGGCCAAGCACAACCTTAATGATTCCAACCTAACCTTTTGAATATTTTTGTTTGAATTCTCATCTCGGTTGTGCCTCTTAATGAGTTGTGGCTAGGTATCAATACATATTTTCTGCATCATAGGATTTATAGCAGCATCATGTTTTGGATCTAGTACCTAAATTCTCTTGTCATATTTAATCTTTGTCAGGTGTGGACCAAGGAGGCGACAGATCAGTTGTTTGAGTTGTGCCAACAGTTTGACCTCCGTTTTATTGTGATAGCTGACAGGTTCCCATCATCTTGGACTGTGGAGGAATTGAAAGATCGATACTACAGTGGTACTGATCGCGCTCTGTTTGTTTAAATTTGGTGTTGCTGATTTAATGTTTCTAATTTATGCTTGAGTCATCTATTTAGACATCTGGGATACATTATACTATTTTTCTTTCAGCACATTCTTGAATGTTTTTCCTGATGATTAGGTATTCTCTGTGTGCAGTGGCCCGAGCTATATTGAGTGCTAGAGCTCCATCTCCTGGTGACATTTCTGGCCACCCTCTTGTTAAGGTGTGATAGCTTTATTACTGCAATATATGCACAAAAATCTAACTAGGGTTTATATGTCGATCTAAATTTTTTATTCCCTTTTCTTGACTGTATATTGTTACTTAAAAGGTCCGTTATATCAGAGCATTGTTCAATTCCTCCTTGATATAGGAACCTTACAATGTTTCACAAGAGACAAAACGCAAGCAAGCATTATCTAAGGTCCTCTCTCAAACTAAACAGCAAGAGTGAAAAGATACTGAGGTCTAAACCTTTATATGCATTTCTAAATCTCCTATTTGCAGTTCTGAGATCGAGTTGTTTAATAACTTGTTTGTTGGTTGTTCACTGCGCCTTTCCCCAGGTTCTTGCAGAAGCAAAAAGATTAACAGAGTCACGGATGGTTGCAAGGGTAAAGCATTGAATTAGATGTGCTACTATGTCTATTTTCAGTATCTGGTGACATCCACTGCAACGGATGAAAGAGGAGACATGTTTACCCAGATTATATTTTCTAAGTAAAATACTTTTAAAAAAAAAATCTTTTTAAGTACAATAGAATGTTTACCCAGATTACATTTAATTTGCCATTAACCCTGGTTGTTGCACTTGTTTTCTCATAAGTGGTCTATCACATTAAAGCTGAAAGCTCCCATATTGGGTTAGAAGTAGAGAGCTTTACGCATCTATGCTGCTAAAGAGTGTTTCAATGTTGTACATCCATTGCCTCTATCTTTTCGTTTAAACCCTGTCCAACCAAAATGCTTCAATTTTTCTTTTTTGTTATATCAGGAACTATATGACTTATGAAATTAGTTAGTTGATCATTGCTAAGATTTAAATATTCTAGAGAATATGTTACTGAATAATTGGAAGTTTACATAGATGAGACTGTTATTTGTGTTTAACTAGATGTCATAAGCATTCTAGTTTCTGCCTTTTAACCAGATTCTAAATGTTTTTCTTGTTGTTGGGACCATCACTTATACTTCTGCTGGTAAAACCGTGGACGATGGAAGAGCTTGAAACTTCCTTTTCCATACTTTATTCCTTTGGGCAGTTTCCATAGCCTGTAATGAGCTCTGAGTTTTCATGATGTTATTCTCTCTTTATCTATTTCTAACTAGGTGTTCCTCTTGTATTCTTCATGTATACTCGGGTTAAGCTTTTTACTTTATTAACTAAAGTCTTGCTACTCTAACACCAAGTGTACTACCCACATAACGTCGTTGACATGCTAGTCACTGATATGCTGTCACATTAACCATAAAAAAATGATTGGATTGATTGCCACTGCTACATCATCGGTGTTACATGGCTGCTATACTTCAAAAGTGTTACAAGTAGAGTTTTCCTTGATAAGATTTTTTATTACTAGTAAAAAACTGAATGGGATATAGAATCCGATTGCTTAATCACCTTTGTCGTTTTATTAATCTTAGTGTTGTGAATGGTTGTTAATGGATCTTTTGTTAGAGGGTTATAGCTATCATGTTTTGTGATATTGTAATAATGTAAAGGAAGGTCTGTGTTCTTGTATTTGCATGTGTCCTTGTGGTGCATGTCCATGTGTTCTACAGGTTAGTTTATTATTTGGTTTTCTGCTTTTCAGGGAGGCGAAGGGTTTGAATTGTCTTTCCCATTAAATGCTGGTCCAGAAAGTGCTGAGAGGGCTGTTATTCCAGGTGATACTGTATCACCTTTGTCCAATGTTGAGCTTCCCACTGCAGCAGTTGCATCTTCAACTTCAATGGCAGACAATGCCTCTATTCTGGCTTCTCTTCGTATGGTAAATTAATAGTCTGTTTGTCAGTTATGCTCTCACTCTCTTTATCTGTGTGTTGGCATTTATGCACATTATCTTGGCAATAAAGGTCGGCTCTAAGTTATTATGGACTTCTGAAATTGAACTTTGTTTCTGATTTTTATATAAACAATTGGTTGTACTTTGCTTTTCTTTTCTTTTTTAATTTTATTGAAGTAAAATTTTGAGCTGGATGTCGCCTCACTTTTTAATGCTGTTTACACAAGTTTGTCCACCTCAAGTCTGTTAGTTATCTGTCATTGAAAAAATTGTCCAACTGACTGAGAATTTTTCAGCTTCTAGTATATCTGAGAACTGATGCACTTGACCAAATGGTGCAAGCTGAAAGCTCATCTGCTGGACTTCGAACCATAAAGCGAGTTGAGCAAACTTTACAAGAACTTGGGGTTTGTTTCTGCTCCCTGAGTTGTTGGTGCTGTATGTATACCTTTTTCTTTGCAGTATTATATGTTGGCAGATTGTATAATACCGAGGGGTGGTTAGATTAAGATTTTATCTATGATTGTTTTACCATCCTTCAACCTGAATTTCTTTGTTTCACCCCACTCCCCTATCAAATGGTATACTCTTTTAGAGAACAATTCTGAAAATGAGAAATAAGATTAATAATATTTTTCTTGATAATTATAAAGACCAGAAAACATACAAAGACAATTTTGTACTCTTGCTTTATAATTTCTTACAGCTCTTTTTAAGTTAGCTAAAACCTTACCATACTATATCTCTTATTGACGGGAATATTTTCAATAATTAGATGTTTCTTCAGTTGCTAAGTAGTGATTTTGCTTTACGGATAGTTATTCCTTTATCTTTCTCTATTCTATTTAAATCACCAAAAGGTGTATCAAAAGTTATCCTATCTTTACCAGGTCAATCCAAAACCCTGAGTTCCAACCAAAGCCGTTTGTGCAGAGCATCTTGAATTGAGAAGAGAAATACTGACTCTACTTAATCTTCAGAAGCAGGTATTACCACTCGTTGAATTCTTTTCATTTTTAACATTTCCTTTCTTGACCTCATCTAACTGTCTTCTCATTCTCCCTATTAAATTTTTATTCCTCTGGTTGACTTTTAGTAGATTGTTGAAGTTCTACGGCCAATTAAACATTGAAACCAACTCTCCTCCCCTCAAAAGTAAAAGAATAAAAAATAAAGTGCGCACGTGCGCGTGTGAGAGAGAGAGAGAGAGAGAGAGAGAGAGAGAGAGAGAGAGGGGATTTTACATGTTTTGGGTTATAGATTTTCTCATTCCACAATAATGTGTAGGAATATAAGTGACTAGTGGTAGGAATATAGAACTACTTGGGAAGGGTATGAATAATGTTTAGTAATTTACCATCCTAGCTAGACATGGCAGTGTTGTTGCGGAAATAAAAGTATGATAATATAAAAGCGTTTACTTCTCCCCTACCTATAAAAATAAGTGTTTACTTCTCCCCAATTGTTGGGTTCCTTGGATTTAATCACGTGAATGTTCAATTTTCAGTTGCAATATAAGGAGGCAGAAGGTTCATCTTTTCGTGATGGTTCGTATGCTGATACACCCGGCACACCTAAGGTATTAATCTGTTTTTTTCTTCCTTTCTCGTTTTGGTTGGTTTCTGTATCTTGAGCTTTTGATTCTAGAATTCTAACAGCGTTCACACTGTGTTGGGGATCAGGATCGGACATTTGTTCCAGACACAAGTTTTGTGGGTAATATTAGACATTTCCATCTGACTTTGCATAATGTATAAATGCTCAGCGGCATGGTTTTTCGTTTCCATATTGAAACAAGTGAGTGTTATGGTAATATTTGTTATGTGTTTAATTGCAATTTCTGGGGAAAGGGTTGGCAAACGGGACCAGAAATGGAAGATAACCAGTTGTCTGCTTCATATTGTCCAATTATTTTTGTTTTCATCCCCAACTCTTTTGCTTATTGTATTTTAATCTTTCTCTGTAATTGTACCTTCAAGGCCCCTGGAAGGCCATCAGAAGCTCCATCATCGCCAGCTCAGTCTAAAAGGCCTAGAAAAATGAAGGCAACAGATCTATAAGTGAAGAAGCAAATTGAACTTTCCACAAAGTAGAATGTAGAATACATGCGAAACGTTTATTGTACGGTACAGAATTTGGGCTGAAGGAAGCTTTGGTTGCAGAAGCCTTTCTGTAGGCACTGAAGGAATTTTGTTGAGAAGCAGAAGTTGAAGCACTAACGCATGACCAATTCATGTCCTTGTGGTGAAAAGTTTAGTCCGTGCATCATCGTAACTTAGTTGACTTTATGCCACAATGCTTTTAGCAAGTTAGAGAAACAAGAGATCTTTGTGGATGGTGAGATTTTGTAAATAAAAAGAAGAGTCTATCTCATTTGATGCAACAGTGTTCTCTTCCCTGTCAATTTAAATAAATCTTCAATGAGATTTCTAAGCTTTTTTTCCCCCTTAGAAGATGTATTTATTGTTAACCTTTGTCAGTCTCGCGGAATAGAGCTCCTGTTAATGTTGCTGTCAGACTATGTTATATCTTCTTGAAAGCAATGTTATACTAACAAAGGACTTGGGTCTCGAAGATACCTTCTTGAAAGCAATGACTTTTTTGCACTTAGAGACCTCATTGATCTTTCCAGAGGGGCCTTTGCAGGTTAGCTTCTTATCATCAGTTTAGGGAAAGCCTTCTGTTAACTTGTTAGCCAAGTTTTTTGGCAGTATTATTGTCTTAGAATTCTGCTAAGTTTTTAGTTAGAATATACATGGCCATCCTTACCATCGGCGTTCTCGCCGGTGGTGTTTAACCCTGCTTCCTTGACGCTCCTCGTCGGGAATCCCTTTTCGTTTTTTTTTACTTTTTCTTAGTTTTTAGTTTGTTGAGGGGGTGCATCAGTGATGGGGTGGAGCAGAGAGGTGCACATCGATCAGAAATTATTTACGTTCACAAGGGAGGATGGATGGTGGTGGAATATAACAGAAAGTAGTCGCCGTTTGAGGTACTATATTTCTGTAGACTACGAAGCTCTGCACTGGTTGGCTTCAACAGTAAAGGATTGCGTGGATGCTCAGGGATCACCGGAGTTTCTAAGAACACGCCGAAAAGGCCTGCAAGTATTCTTAGTACAGAGAGGTCGCAATCTGAAGGGGAGCTTCATATCCATTTCGG
The DNA here is from genome assembly GCA_011037825.1 of Carya cathayensis. Lineage (NCBI taxonomy): Eukaryota > Viridiplantae > Streptophyta > Magnoliopsida > Fagales > Juglandaceae > Carya > Carya cathayensis. The sequence goes on along the minus strand of QGSO01000384.1, from coordinate 322,111 downwards.
TTCTTGGAAATATGAAGAGAAAAGGCTTGCTAATGGTACCGGAAGGAAGAAAAGGAGAGGGATGGAAAAATTTTAGGGACACATTAATGGAGCTCACCTCGAAAGCGTCGGGTGGAGGGGGTTCAGCCCGGGCTCTCCTTCCCCGGTCAAAAACAGACGGCATAAGGACCTACAGTATGGTGACCCAAGCTCAAAGGATGCAGTCTCGGGCCGCGCAGAATGTAGGAAGGAAAGATTCCATGTTGATGGAAACGCAGACAGGGGACGACATCTACGAGGAAGGCAGACAATGGTCTGGAATAATGAGGAAGGCACACTTAACGTGCTGGACATCATGATGAAAAAGGTGGGGGCATTATTGGAAGACATAATTGAAATGAAACGCATCGTCAAAGGGAAGAGATCTGTGGAACAAGAAATGGGAACTGAAGCAGATTTTGATGGGCCATGCACTGATGGGTTTCGGCCTAAAACACAGGCCACGGGCCATGGGCCCAGAGAGAATCCAGGCCCAAAGACACGGGCCAAGGGCTCGGACACCATTCCGAAGCCCATGGCTCCCGTGTGGATGAAGCGCACGGGGCGCGGCACAGAGGGGTCTGGCCAGACCCCGACGGTACTACCGGCGCCGCCGGTGAGGGCGAAATCGCCGACAGGGGGAGAAGAGTTGTCGCCGACAGTTCCGATGGTGGCCATCCTTCCACAGACAGTTCCGACGGTGGCCATCTTCCCACAGACAGTTCAGACGGTGGCCATCCTTCCACAGACAGTTCCGACGGTGATGCCACAGACAGTTCCGACGGGGAAAGACGATGAGCCGGCGACGCAAAAGCCACCAGAGTCCAGTACGACGGGGACACAACTTCAGATGCACACTACGACACAAGGAGACGGACGGAAAGACGTTGACTCAACGACGGTGGCCAGTATCTCATCGGAAATATCACAGACCAGGTCGCCGGAGACGGACGAAGGTCTCGCCGTCTCTCCGACGCCGGTTGAAACGCCGGCGAGGGTATCTGAGCATTCTGAGCTCTCGGGGCTGCCAGTAGATGGGTTTTCTCAGGAAATGAAGGGGAAGAATAGTCTTGGAAGACAGGGGGGAAATAATCTTGATATTATACAGCAACAGGGAGAAGAATACTCGAACAATGAAGAGTATCTTCGAATCTGTGATGCAGGTCCAGAAACAGAGCCATTACAATTGGCAATGGTTGAAACCGATTGCACTGGTGGGGAGGAGACTATGCTAACCCCATTATGTACAATCCCACCTAGCAATAAGACTGGGAGATGCCCTTCTAACTGGGTTTTCAAAAAGGTGGAGGAGATACAAGCTGTTATTGGGATTTCCTATGAAGGCGATGAAGATAAATTTATGGCCCTTCTTATGGCAATTGAAGAAAGGCGAGCGAAGGCAGATACAAAGCAGAATAGGGAACTAAAAAGGCTAATGTCTCCATTAATTATGATGTGAAGGAGGGAAGCGGAGGTAGAGATAGAGGGAAAGGGAGGGGCAGTTTTGGTTTAAATGCGTCCTAAGATTATTTCTTGGAACGTACGGGGGCTCAACGACCGCAATAAACGACTTCGTATCAAATCTTTATTGCGGATGTGGAAGGGGGACGTAGTATGCTTTCAAGAAACTAAACTAAGTTTCATTGATCGGAAAATTGTGCGGAATTTATGGGGATGCTCGTATGTGGGGTGGACATACCTGGCATCATTGGGAGCCTCAGGGGGAGTATTATTAATGTGGGACACAAGAGTGGTGGAAGCTATTGAGGAGTGTATTGGGGAATATTCGGTAGCGTCACGTTTCAAAAATGTGGTTGATGGGTGGGAATGGGCTTTTGTAGGCTTATATGGGCCGAACGTGGACAAGGGAAAGGAGGAGGCTTTGGGAAGAGCTAGCGGGTTTGCTTTCGGTTTGGGATATACCATGGTGTGTAGGGGGAGACTACAACATCACACGATTCCCTAGTGAGAGATCAGGACAATTCCGGAATTCTGTGGCTATGGAGGAGTTCTCCGAGTTCATTTTTGAGCTAGATCTCATGGATCTCCCCCTGACAGGGGGTGAGTTCACTTGGTCCAACGGACGGGTTTGGTCGAGACTAGATAGATTTCTTGTATCTCCATCATGGGAAGCACATTATCCGGAGGTGTGTCAAAAACGGTTGGCCCGAGTAAGCTCAGATCACTATCCGATTCTACTAGATTGTGGGGGCATCCGAAGTGGTCGTAGGTACTTCAAGTTTGAAAACATGTGGCTTGCAGCAGATGGGTTTGTAGAGATGGTCCGTACTTGGTGGTCCTCGTATCACTTCATTGGAACTCCAAGTTTTATCCTTGCATGTAAGTTGAAGGCTTTGAAAAAAGATCTGAAAAAATGGAACTTGGAAGTTTTTGGTCACATCGATAATCAGAAAGCTACACTTTTGGAGGAGCTACAAGATTTAGAAAGGAGGGAGCTATTGGGAGATACCTCGGAAGAGATGCTTCTGAGGAAGGGAACGGTGTTGGCAAATTTGGAGAGGGTCCTCGTGTCAGAGGAGATCTCATGGCGCCAAAAATCTAGAGCTCTTTGGCTAAAAGAAGGGACAAATGCACGAAGTACTTTCATAGAGTGGCTAATTCTCACCGGCGCAATAATGCTATTGAGTCTCTACACACAGATAATCAGGTGCTCTCTTCTCCTTCTGATCTAGAAGACCATATTGTGAATTATTATGAGTGCCTTCTTTCAGAACCGGCTGGTGGAGGCCAAAGTTGGATGCTTTATCCTTTAAAACAATTGATCCTCAAAGTGTGAATATCTTGGAGAGACCATTTGAGGAAGAGGAGATTTACAAGGTCATCTCTGGTATGGCCAAGGATAAAGCTCCGGGGCCAGATGGTTTCTCAATGGGGTTCTTTCAAACTTGCTGGGACATCGTTAAAGGTGATGTTATGCAAGTCTTTAGTGAATTTCATCTGCTCCAAAAGTTTGAAAAATCTCTTAATGCGACGTTCATTGCTCTCATCCCTAAGAAGCATGGGGCTTCGATTATTGAGGAATTTCGCCCCATAAGTTTGATCAGTGGAGTTTATAAGATTATTTCGAAGGTCCTTGCCAACCGACTAAGCCCGGTGTTGGAACATATTGTCTCCAAGCCTCAGAATGCTTTATTCGGGGAAGACAAATTCTTGACTCGGTGCTCATTGCAAATGAATGTTTGGATCACAGATTAAGGGAGGGTGAACCAGGCATTCTATGCAAGCTCGACATGGAGAAGGCCTACGACCATGTGAACTGGGATTTCCTTTTATATATGCTTAAGAGGTGTGGCTTTGGGGATAGGTGGATTGCTTGGATACGACACTGCATCTCAACAGCTCGGTTTTCTATTCTAGTTAATGGTACGCCAGCTGGTTTCTTTAACAGTTCTCGAGGTTTGAGACAAGGAGATCCTCTATCTCCCCTGCTGTTTGTTATAGTTATGGAGGCTCTTAGTCAGATGGTTCAGGCAGCTGTCAGCGGAGAGTTCTTATCTGGCTTCAAGGTGGGTAACGGCACGGTTATGATCTCGCATCTTTTATTTGCAGATGATACCCTACTCTTTTGTGAAGCGAATGGGAACCAGATTCAAACTCTACGGGCACTGTTACTTTGTTTTGAAGCAGTATCGGGTCTTAAGGTGAATCTTGGTAAATCCGAGTTGGTGCCGGTGGGTGCGGTCCCAAACACACGCAGCTTAGCAAACTATCTTGACTGTCAGGTGTCTTCTTTGCCTTTGAAGTATTTGGGCCTCCCTCTGGGAGCATCTTTTAAGGCTAGAAATATCTGGGATGGGGTAGTGGAGAAGATCGAGAAAAGGTTGGCTGCTTGGAAACGGATGTATTTATCGAAAGGGGGCCGACTCACTCTTATTAAAAGCACACTTACAAACTTGCCCACTTACTTTTTATCTTTGTTTCCGTTGCCAGCAGGGGTGGGGAACAGAATTGAAAAAATCTATAGGGCGTTTTTATGGGGAGGCATGGGGGAGGAGAAGAAATTTCATCTAGTCAGATGGAAGACAGTTTGCGCTCCAATTGTACATGGGGGCTTGGGAGTGTGCGACCTGAGAACCTTTAATAAAGCCCTGTTGGGGAAATGGTTATGGAGATACCAATCTGAGGGGGATGCACTGTGGAAGGAAATCATTGTAGCTCGTTATGGAAATGCATGGGGTGGTTGGTGTTCCAATGAAGGGAGAGGGGGGTATGGTGTAGGCCTATGGAAATTCATAAGGAAGGGGTGGACGTGCTTTGAGAAACATATTCGATTCATTGCGGGAGAAGGCAATAGAATCAGCTTCTGGCGGGATGTGTGGTGTGGAGATCAAGCATTGGAAAGAGCTTTTCCGAACCTTTATTGTATTGCTGCTAATAGAGAGGCTTCAGTGGCGGATATGCGGCCTCACTATCAGTGGAATGTTCTATTCAACAGGGACTTCCATGATTGGGAACTATCTTCGGTAACAGATTTTCTCAGAATCCTATACTCTATGGGGACTCCAATAGCACAGGGCGATTGTATAAAATGGAGGTATAATAATCAGAAGAAATTTACTGTTAAGGCGTATTACAAAATTTTGATCAAACAAAACCTCCCTACGTTCCCATGGAAGAATATTTGGCAGTCCCGTGTGCCATCCAAAGTAGCCTTCTTTGTGTGGAACGCGGCTCTTGGGAAGATCTTGACCACCGATAACTTGAGGAAGAGGGGGTGTGTTGTGATGGATTGGTGTTATATGTGCAAAAAGAATGGTGAATCTGTAGATCACCTTCTATTGCATTGTGAGGGCACAAGGGCGATATGGGACGAGATTTTCCAAAGGGTCGATGTTGCATGGGTTATGCCTCTGAGGGTGGTAGATTTATTGGGGTGTTGGAGGAAACTACAAGGTAGCCCACAAGTAGCAGCAGTATGGAAGATGATTCCGCTATGTATTATGTGGTGTGTTTGGTCGGAAAGGAATGCGCGGTGTTTTGAAAACAAAGAACGCAACATGGAGGAGCTAAAGAACTTCTGTTTTCAAACTTTAATGCTTTGGTTTTCTGCTATTGTACTAAACGGGGACAATGTTCATGAATTCTTATCTTTAATCTCGCGAGCATAGAATGTATCTAGGTATCTTATGTACACTTCCTGTGTGCACGGGCCACGCCTGTTATTTTCTGAGCAATAAAATTTATCTTTTACTTATAAAAAAAAAAAGACTATGTTATACTTCCAAGTTTCTTCAACATTTTGATGCACACCGGCATTCATTAACCAAGTGCGGAAGGAGGAAGTTCACACTCCGTTTGTTGTAGGAAACTATTCTCAAATCCATCTAATTTCCAGGAGATCCCAGCAAAAAATGAGAAAATAAAAACGAATTTCAAGGAGAGGGCATTAGGCTGTGTGCACTTTCCTGTAATTAGGCTCGGAAAAGTCATAAACACTAAACTTGGAGCAAATCAGCCAGAGCTTGGATTTTTCAGCCCCTTACAAATTATGCATGTTAATGTTAAATGATCTTCTTCTCACAAACATTTGGGTACATGGAGTTCGTGAGCGCCTTTTTTCAACCTTCTTGCTGTCGTGAATGTTCAGTCTGTCCTCCCCCACACTCTCGAGCTTGTTTAAAAGCTTAAACCGATTACAGATTAACGATACAACTCAAAAGGCGCATTGCTATCATGTACAAACTTTTCAAGGCGAAGTTTGTTGGATTTTTGGACACTTGAAACCAAAAATTTTAGGGTCAAATAAAAAACTAGTCCCCTATGGTTTGTTTGAAATTTAAATTGGTAACTATGTCTTTTAATAAAGCCTTTTTACAATGATCAAATCGCTAATAAATCATTAAAAAGATCATATCAGCACCAAAGTATGCACAATATTTTCATCAATTTATCTTGCTGGTTGAAATCAAGTATTACTGCTGATGCAGACAATAACGTCGGACCATAGAAACGAGTTTTGTAAGGACTTACCCCTGACTTGCGCCTTTGATGTGATTAATGTCTAGTTTATAACAAAATTGAATCGATCTGCCATCTACCAAAAAATAAATCTACTTAAAAAAGAAATCTTCTGAATCCATTGGTAGTTTTATCATGTGAGGAGTTATAACTAATTAAAAATAAAGAGATTTAAACCTTTCTAACAGTCGACTAAATTAGAGCTTTCCAAGGCGCACTATATGGAGCAAAAATATTTACAAACAATATTTCTCTGTAAATTTACAGACATCTACAAACCCAAAAGCACCAATTGGGACAATAAATCCAGTTCGAAGACTATAAGGGGAGAGGGAATTCACAGCAACATTTATTCATAGTCTTTTATATATGACAAATCTCGTCTATTAAGAAAGGAAATCTTGAAATGTACACTGTAAGCCAGCAATTATCGTGTGACATACAATATAAGATACAAGACACCAACATTCATTTCATTGCATGCACTGAATGTGATCGTATATAATGCAATTCCTGGACCAGTTAGCTTCAGAGATTGCAGCTTAACTATGTCTAACAAAGTGATCCTGGACCCAAAGGAAAACGCCAGAACATATAACTAATTAGCTGAGCTTCAAGGTTATGAGCAACCTAGCCAGTGAACACAACATTCACAACATCCGGGAACTTCTCTTTAATTGCTGCTTTAATTCCTGTTCCAATGGATTCAGGCCCCACATACTTTACGAGGCAATCCCCTCCTTCAACAGACAATACTTCCACGCTGCCACCATAGTTCTTAATGGCTGGTCTCAATGCATCAAGATGACCATTTACCGACTGCAGTTTCAGATCTAGAAATGTCATTATCGATGGAATTCAACTCATGTCTTTTATTCCTTATCAGCTAATGTCGGTATATAAGTTACCTCAACAGTTGTCCCCCCAACTTCCTCATCATATACTTGCCGAATGTCCTTCACTGCATCTCCAAACTTTTCCTTTAGTACCCGTTCGATCCCCATCTTCATAGTAGTTGTCGAACTAGGACAGCTCCCACAAGCTCCTGCACATTAATTCAATGCCACGAAAGTCACATGAGTTTAATACAATTATAGGTCTGTGATACAAAAAAAACATAAGAATCATATATTTTCTTCCCATATCTTTTCCAGCAATAAAACTTCACAATTCAAGCTCTGTAGTGTTATCCTGTCTTTCCAAATGACCCGCATGAATCAATAAGAGTTAGATGGTATCTACTGTGCCAAAAATGCAGTTCGTGTGTGTCCAGGAACCAACTCTCAAAACCGGTGAGGCCATTTGTAAATGTTATCCTAATTATTAAAGAAAGAAGATATATTTATCTAAAAAGGCTAAACAAAAGCCCAGTTTGGATTAAGAAATCCCCCAACTCATCTTATCTAATCATTACAACTTTTCCAAATTCTCACATCAAATATAATAACAGTTCAACATTTTCAAATCTCAAAACAATAATAATTTTAAAAAATAATATTCTAATAATATTTTATTTAACTTTTATCTCGACTCACTATCCAAATCTCCCCTTAAGACAAAAGTAGGGACAATCTGATCTTTGAGCAAACTGGAGCTTGGGAATAACATATTTCACGTCAAAATGATTGACAAAAGAAATAAACCAGCAGACCAAAACTCTTAAAGCGTATTGCCTATAGATAATAAACCCAATCATGAAGTAATGAGAGTTCCATTGTGTTTCGTTGAGCAGCGGTACCAATGACCCGCTGCATCCATTACAACCACATTGAGCTAACCAAAATCACAAGCTTGTGGTCATGCTTCCTCTCACTAATAACGTGTTCATTTCTATTTGACTCGGCCTTTTATGACACGAAATGAATCAAACTGACAAACGATGAATTCATGAAACATGGAGACAAAACTGCTGCTTGTGATCTTTCATAAGGGTCTTAACCTTGATCACACTAATTGCTACCGAGTCCATATTTTAAACAGGGAAAAAAACTATTCTAAAATAACGCCATCGAAGTTTCTTGGACAAGCTTCGCCAGAACGAAATAAAAACACTCACTACCCAAAAATCAAAATGAACAAAACTATGTCATTCAAGACGAAGACAATCAAAACAAACAGCCAATTAAATTATAAAGTCAAAATATATGAAAAAGAAAAAACAAGAAGAGGCGAGGCACCTTGGAGTTTGAGAGATACGATGCCATCTTCGACAGACACAACGTCGACGTTTCCACCATCGGCGATGAGATAGGGCCGAACGTCCTCGAGAACCAAGTCTACGTTTGGAGCGGTGAGCTCGAATTTCTGGGCAGAGTACAGTCCCGGCGAAGAGCCAGCGGGAGCACTTGGATTCGAGGCCCTTATGGCAGTTTTGGAAAAGAGCCTCCTTTGAGAGGCTCGTTGGGCTTCTTTCAGAGATACGAATTTTGGGAACTGATAGGTTGTGGATGGGAATTTGGGGGAAGACGTTGGGGTTTTAGGCAATCCGGTGGCTGTTAGAGACGCCATTGTTGGAGCAGCGATTGTGCCGGAAACGACTAGGATGGTAGGATGTTCGAGTTTAGGGGATTGGGTATTTTGAGAAATTGACGGGCAATTAGGAATTTTCAGTGTGGTAGCGGAGCAGAATCAATCCAATCTTTTTTATTTTTTTAGGGAGAATTTTATGTTAACCTGAAAATCATACCATGAAGATGAATAGATATTTTCATAGATTATTCTTGAAAGGAAGTACCTCCTATTACGAGGGTAGTGTAAAAGTGTGGATTTACATCCTCCAACACCTTATAGGTAGACAATTTTTAAACTAAACTAAATTACAAATAGTAATTAATTATTATTAAAGAAAAAATCTAATTATAAGCAACTTTGTATACCGACATACCAATTTAATGTGAAAAATCAGGCTTCAATGAAAATGTACAGATTTGTAACTTTGAATCAATTTAGTAAAACGGTTCGTTTAGCACAGTGAAAAGAAAATCTCTTCCCCTTTCGTGTCTCATTCTCTCTTCCTCTTCCCATTCCCCTTGTCAGAGATTTCTACCATCTTTCTCCTTCTTCTTCGTACATTTTTCACTAGATTTCTCATTCCCCACACTCCTCCAACCATTCGGCACCCTTCTCCTTCTCATTTCCCATGTCTCGACAGAAACACAGTATTAGAGCATTCAAAGCATAAAACATGTCTCACCAGCAACATAGTATTGGTCTCCATAGCCATTTTGGCAAGAATGTTGGTTGGGTCCATGTTAGAATAGTATTTTTATTTTGCTTTTTTTAATGTCATTGTACTACTTGTAGGTGGGAACAGTACATGCATCTCCTATTTTCCCCAAGTTTTATGGACCCTAAGTTGAAGAAATTCCATTTTGCAAGCAAAGAATGGAGTTTCAACTTTTAGATTTTTCCATTGTTAATCTTTGGTCTTGTATATGAGATTTCATGGAAGTTGAAGCTACTATTACTTTGTAAGGAGATGACTAACCTTAACAGAGATTTATGGATTTTTGGACAATCATCAATCCAACAAATCCCACTAGCAATCTTTAGCAGATGGAGAATATGTTGTATTTATTTATAATGGACTAGCATTATAGTTTAATTATTAAGCCCATAATGGGATGGGCTATTTTATAGATATATGGAGGCCCCTACTCTCACCCCAATTAAATAGAACTAGCTCATTAAGTTCTATTAGTGTTCAGCTGGCCCTTTTGACCATTTAATCATCTCTCTTTAAAAATAAAGGGCTGAGACACGTATTAACACATAGAGAAAAAGGGGAAGAGAGTAGCATTGCTCCTATGAAACAAACTTTCTTTTCTATTCTACAGGAACTCTTAAAACTCCATGGAAAACCCATCACAAATGTTTGGAGGTATGTTTTATTGTTAATTTTCTTCACAGATTTGACAAGAGATCTTGGTGATCTCAGATTTATTCAAAATCCAACAAGTGGTATAAGAGCCAACTTGTCAGATTTGTGAGGAAACAAGTTCCTGTTTTGTTAAATATTTGTTTTTCGTATTTATGCTTTTTTCACCACTCAAGTTCATCTTTTTTGTTTTTGGAGATCTTGGGTGACCAAAAATTTCGTTTTTGAGTTTTCTGTTGGCAATGCCGGTGTGTTGCTCACCGGAAATGTCAAAAACCGCCACTTTTGGTGGCCAAAATATATATATTTTTTGTATTATCGTCTTTTTTATTAAAGTGGACTACCAGAGACATGGGAGGACACCGGAAATGTCCTCACCGGCGTCCCCTTATCCAGATCGGCCAGAAAAATGATCCGATTGGCCGAACCGATGGCCGGAATAGTTGCGGCGCCGGATTTCCTTTCTGCTACAGTAACTCAAGTAAGAAGTGTTAATTATCTGGGTAGGGTTTTAATTCAAGTTATGGGCTTGGTTTTAAACTTGGATCATTTTCTATTGTGAATTGGGTTTTTATAATGGTCTGACCCATATATTGTTTAGACCCTTGTCATAAGGGAATAACTTTGAGAAAAATAAATATGGGCAAAGCCCATACGTATGTGATGATGGATTAAATATGGGCTAATTGACTAAGTTTGACTGTCAGATTTGACCAAGATTTGACTGTCAAATTGGACCCGGTTTGACCGCCCAGTTTGACCGAATATATATTTAAAAAAAAAAGGAGAATATTTTTTGTTCAAATGTAGTATAATAGTATTGTTGTACTATTTTATTTTTATTTTTTTTTTAATTTTTAATTTTATTGTGATAATAAAGAATCTTATATGGAGATTATGTCATTTTGTTGTAATACCGATGGTTTGGAGTGGCTATGTACCCACCTCTCGTGGGACTAGTGATAACAAATTATCGGAGTTGTTATTATTGATCATACTTCCGCTTAATGATATTTTACTAAGATCCATACATATAGTGAATTTGCCCTGTCGGCAAATCATTATTTGGTAGGATGCTTAGGACGATAAAGATAATAGTTAAGTGCTTGGCACTTGGTGGCCTAGTCCTATCCTCTCGGTAGCGGGTCATTTTAAGTCCTTGTATTTAATTATTCTGCTTTATTATGCGTAAAAGCCTTTTAATGTATTTTGGGCTCTAGCATAGTGTGTAAGAGTCTATTTTTAAATGAGACTCTGGCATGGATATAAGGGTGCCTAATAGAGACATTTATGGGTGCATGTTTCTTGTTCCACATGCATAATAATTTTTATTATATTCTCCTCAGCTTATGGCAATGCGGCTATGTCTCTCTCTTTATCTGCCATCAAGAGTCTGACAGGAACCAATTATGAGGATTGGTATGAATCTCTTACTATTAATTTGGCTATTATGAATTTGGATTTGGCTTTGAGGATCAATGCGCCTGTTGAGCCCACTGGTGAAAGTTTTGCAGCTGAAAGGATTCGTTATGAGCAATGGGTGCATTCTAATAGGACTTGTCTCATGATTATGAAGTATACTATTGACAAGTCTATCAGGCAGAGCATAGCTGATACTGATATTGCAAAAAAATATCTTGATGCCGTTGGGAAGAAATTTACTAAGTTTGACAAGACAGAGAAGGGAACTTTAATGAAGCTTCTTACTACCACAACCTATGATGGGGTTAGTGGAGTCCGAGAGCACGTCATGAAGCTTACTCATTTCTTTAACAAACTCAAATGAATGAAAGTTGAGTTAGTAGATAGCTTTCTTGTATGGCAAGTGCTTGAATCTTTGCCACCTCAGTTTGATGCACTCAAGACCACTTATAATGCTCAGAAAGATGAATGAAGTTTGAGTGAAATGACTGCTATCGTAACTCAAGAAGAGGAGATAATGAAAAAGGCTAAGTCTCATGCTGCTTTCATGGTAACTGTTGATAAAGGGAAGAAGAAGTTATTCAAGAGTAATAGTAGCAACTTCCGTAAGATGAAAAAATCTGGGAAGCCTCCTCAACAAGCTAGTATGAGTGTTCCAAATGGGCCTAAGAATGAAGTTTTTAAGGGAAAGTGCAACTTTTGTCATTTGTTTGGGCACAGGAGGATTGATTGTAGGAGATTTAAGGCTTGGTTAGATAAGAAAGGTACATGTTCGCTACTAGTGTGTTTTGAGTCTAATCTAATCGATGTACCTTCTGATACTTGGTGGCTAGATACTAGTGCAACCATTCACACTACAAATTCTTTGCAGGAACTAAGGAATCGCAGAAGACCAATTGACACAGAGTTAGTAGTAAATATGGGCAATGGGGTGAAGGTTAAAGTTGAATATATTGGTACAGTCAGACTTATTTTGGCTTCTAAACATATTTTGAACTTGTCTGATGCTGCTTTTATACCTTCCATCAGAAGAAATTTAATCTCTGTGTCTGTTTTGGACAAATGTGGATATGTTTTTCATTTTGGAAATGGGAAGGCTACAATCTTTTATGAGTGTGTTATAGTTGGTACTGTTACCTTGTATGATGGTTTATATAAAATTGACTTGCTTCCTACTTTAAATCCTGCTTCTTCTAGTGTTTCTGTTGTAAATGCTGTAGTTGGCTCTAAACGTACTAGATCCAGTCATAATTCTTCCATGTTGTGGCACAAAAGGTTGGGTCATATTTCTAAAGAAAGAATGAAAAGGTTGATTAAAGATGGCATTCTAGTTGACTTGGATTTTTCTGATTTTGAAACTTGTGTTACTTGTATCAAAGGGAAACTTCCAGCGAAAACCAGAAAGCAAAAGATTAGTAGAAGTCAAGATATTCTAGATTTAATTCATACTGATATTTGTAGTCCCATTTCACCTGCTGCTTTGGGAAATTATAGATATTTCATTACCTTTATTGATGATTATTTTCGTTATGGTTGTATTGAGCTCATTCGAGAAAAATCAGACTCATTGGAAGCTTTTAAGGCTTTCAAGGCTGCTATGGAACTCAAGAAAAATAAGAAAATCAAAGCGGTAAGATTGGATAGAGGAGGTGAGTTTTATGAGAAATATATGAAACTGGTAGAAATCCTAGACCTTTTGCTAGATTTCTTGAGGCATGTGGTATCAAGGCTCAGTACACAATGCCTGGAACTCGTGAACAAAATGGTATTGCAGAAAGAAGAAATCGTGCTCTTATGTATATGGTGCAGTGTATGCTTAGTCATTCCACTTTGCCTGAATTTTTGTGGGGTGGGGCTTTGAAAACTGCTGCATATATTTTGAATCAAGTGCCAAGTAAATCAGTTCCTAAAACTCCATATGAGTTATGGTCAGGTAAGAGGCCCAGTTTGCATCATTTCCGTGTTTGGGGCTGTAAAGCGGAAATAAGGCCTTATAATCCTCAGCAAAAGAAACTTGATCCTAAGACCATTACTGGTTATTTTGTTGGCTATTGTGTGGGATCAAGAGGCTCTAGATTCTATTGCCCTTCTAATGTTACTAGAATTATTGAATCTGATCGAGCCATCTTCTTTGAGGATGTTAGTGACAGTGGGAGTTCAGCGACACGTGAAGTTGTATTTAGGGAGGAGTGTGTTGTTATACCTGTTCAGGTTACTTCCCCATCAGTTGTTGCACCACCATTGACAGAGGGAACCNAATAAATATGGGCAAAGCCCATACGTATGTGATGATGGATTAAATATGGGCTGATTGACCAAGTTTGACTGTCAGATTTGACCAAGATTTGACTGTCAGATTTGACCCGGTTTGACCGCCCAGTTTGACCGAATATATATTTAAAAAAAAGGGAGAATATTTTTTGTTCAAATGTAGTATAATAGTACTGTTGTACTATTTTATTTTTATTTTTTTAATTTTTAATTTTATTGTGATAATAAATAATCTTATATGGAGATTATGTCATTTTGTTGTAATACCGATGGTTTGGAGTGGCTATGTACCCACCTCTCGTGGGACTAGTGATAACAAATTATCGGAGTTGTTATTATTGATCATACTTCCGGCTAATGATATTTTACTAAGATCCATACATATAGTGAATTTGCCCTATCGGCAAATCATTATTTGGTAGGATGCTTAGGACGATAAAGATAATAGTTAAGTGCTTGGCACTTGGTGGCCTAGTCCTATCCTCTCGGTAGCGAGTCATTTTAAATTCTTGTATTTAATTATTCTACTTTATCATGTGTAAGAGCCTTTTAATGTATTTTGGACTCTAGCATAGTGTGTAAGGGTCTATTTTTAAATGAGACTCTGGCATGGATATAAGGGTGCCTAATAGAGACATTTATGGGTGCATGTTTCTTGTTCCACATGCAGAATAATTTTTAGTATATTCTCCTCAACTTATGGCAATACGGCTATGTCTCTCTCTTTATCTGCCATCAAGAGTCTGACTGGAACCAATTATGAGGATTGGTATGAGTCTCTCACTATTAATTTGGCTATTATGAATTTGGATTTGGCTTTGAGGATCGATGTGCCTGTTGAGCCCACTAGTGAAAGTTTTGCAGCTAAAAGGATTCGTTATGAGCAATGGGTATATTCTAATAGGACTTGTCTCATGATTATGAAGTATACTATTGACAAGTCTATCAGGCAGAGCATAGCTGATACTGATAGTGCAAAAGAATATCTTGATACCGTTGGGAAGAAATTTACTAAGTTTGACAAGACAGAGAAGGGAACTTTGATGAAGCTTCTTACTACCACAACCTATGATGGGGTTAGTGGAGTCCGAGAGCACATCATGAAGCTTACTCATTTCTTTAACAAGCTCAAAGGAATGAAAGTTGAGTTAGCAGATAGCTTTCTTGTATGGCAAGTGCTTGAATCTTTGCCACCTCAGTTTGATGCACTCAAGACCACTTATAATGCTCAAAAAGATGAATGGAGTTTGAGTGAAATGACTGCTATCGTAACTCAAGAAGAGGAGATAATGAAAAAGGTCAAGTCTCATGCTGCTTTCATGGTAACTGTTGATAAAGGGAAGAAGAAGTTCTTCAAGAGTAATAGTAGCAACTTCCCTAAGATGAAGAAATCTGGGAAGCCTCCTCAACAAGCTAGTATGAGTGTTCCAAATGGGCCTAAGAATGAAGTTTTTAAGGGAAAGTGCAACTTTTGTCATTTGTTTGGGCACAGGAGGATTGATTGTAGGAGATTTAAGGCTTGGTTAGATAAGAAAGGTACATGTTCGCTACTAGTATGTTTTGAGTCTAATCTAATCGATGTACCTTCTGATACTTGGTGGCTAGATACTGGTGCAATCATTCACACTACAAATTATTTGCAGGAACTAAGGAATCGCAGAAGACCAATTGACACAGAGTTAGTAGTAAATATGGGCAATAGGGTGAAGGTTAAAGTTGAATACATTGGTACAGTCAGACTTATTTTGGCTTCTAAACATATTTTGAACTTGTCTGATGCTGCTTTTATACCTTTCATCAGAAGAAATCTAATCTCTGTGTCTGTTTTGGACAAATGTGGATATGTTTTTCATTTTGGAAATGGGAAGGCTACAATCTTTTATGAGTGTGTTATAGTTGGTACTGTTACCTTGTATGATGGTTTATATAAAATTGACTTGCTTCCTACTTTAAATCCTGCTTCTTCTAGTGTTTCTGTTGTAAATGCTGTAGTTGGCTCTAAACGTACTAGATCCAGTCATAATTCTTCCATGTTGTGGCACAAAAGGTTGGGTCATATTTCTAAAGAAAGAATGAAAAGGTTGATTAAAGATGGCATTCTAGTTGACTTGGATTTTTCTGATTTTGAAACTTGTGTTACTTGTATCAAAGGGAAACTTCCAGCGAAAACCAGAAAGCAAAAGATTAGTAGAAGTCAAGATATTCTAGATTTAATTCATACTGATATTTGTAGTCCCATTTCACCTGCTGCTTTGGGAAATTATAGATATTTCATTACCTTTATTGATGATTATTTTCGTTATGGTTGTATTGAGCTCATTCGAGAAAAATCAGACTCATTGGAAGCTTTTAAGGCTTTCAAGGCTGCTATGGAACTCAAGAAAAATAAGAAAATCAAAGCGGTAAGATTGGATAGAGGAGGTGAGTTTTATGAGAAATATATGAAACTGGTAGAAATCCTAGACCTTTTGCTAGATTTCTTGAGGCATGTGGTATCAAGGCTCAGTACACAATGCCTGGAACTCGTGAACAAAATGGTATTGCAGAAAGAAGAAATCGTGCTCTTATGTATATGGTGCAGTGTATGCTTAGTCATTCCACTTTGCCTGAATTTTTGTGGGGTGGGGCTTTGAAAACTGCTGCATATATTTTGAATCAAGTGCCAAGTAAATCAGTTCCTAAAACTCCATATGAGTTATGGTCAGGTAAGAGGCCCAGTTTGCATCATTTCCGTGTTTGGGGCTGTAAAGCGGAAATAAGGCCTTATAATCCTCAGCAAAAGAAACTTGATCCTAAGACCATTACTGGTTATTTTGTTGGCTATTGTGTGGGATCAAGAGGCTCTAGATTCTATTGCCCTTCTAATGTTACTAGAATTATTGAATCTGATCGAGCCATCTTCTTTGAGGATGTTAGTGACAGTGGGAGTTCAGCGACACGTGAAGTTGTATTTAGGGAGGAGTGTGTTGTTATACCTGTTCAGGTTACTTCCCCATCAGTTGTTGCACCACCATTGACAGAGGGAACCAGTACTATTTTCCAAGACCAGGTTGTTGACACTATAGCTGATGTTGATATGAGAACAGATGATATTGTTTTGAGGAGATCACAGAGAAGTCGTAGACCAGCAATTTCTGATGATTATATTGTCTATTTGCAGGAGCATGAGTTTAATACTGGTATGTCTCTTGATCCAGCCTCTTTTAAGGAGGCAATTGATAGTCCTCAATCTTCAAATTGGATGGATGCTATGCATGAGGAGACGACATCGATGTGTCGAAACGGTGTATGGGACTTAGTTGAACTACCATGTGGCTATAGGTCAATTGGTTGCAAATGAGTTTTTAAGACCAAGTATAATTCTGAAGGTCAAGTAGAAAGGTATAAAGCTAGGCTTGTTGCTAAGGGCTTTAACCAAAGAGAAGGTATTAATTATAAAGACACTTTCTCGCCTATTCCTACCAAAGATTCTTTTCAGATTATTATGGCATTGGTAGCTCATTTTGATCTCGAGCTGCATCAAATGGATGTCAAAACATCTTTTCATAATAGATATCTATTTGAAGATGCGTACATGAAGCAACCAAATGGTTTTTAAGTGGAAGGAAAGGAACACATGGTATGTAAGCTTAATAAGTCCATTTATGGGCTTAAGCAGGCATCGAGACAATGGTACCTGAAGTTTGATGAGATTGTTACCTGTTGCAGTTTCAAGGAGAATCTTGTTGATTAATGCATATATTTAAGGATAAGTGGAAGTAAGTATATCTTTCTTGTTCTATATGTTAATGATATATTACTCACCACAAATGATATTGAGCTTCTATTTGAGACAAAACACATGCTATCATCTCATTTTGATATGAAAGATCTTGGTGAGGCCTCTTATGTTTTGGGCATCCAGATTTTTCGTGAGAGAACTAAAGGCGTTCTTGGATTGTCTCAGAAAACCTATATTGATCGAGTTTTAAGTAGGTTTAATATGCATTCTTGTTCTCTTGGGAAAGCACCTATTGTAAAAGGTGATAAGTTTTCTAAGTCTCAATGCCCTCAAAATGATAATGAGAGGACTCAAATGCAAACGATTCCCTATTCATCAGTTGTGGGTATCTTGATGTATGCTTAAATATGTACACGACTTGATATTGTTTATGTTGTTGGTATACTTGGAAGATACTTGAGTGATCCTGGTTTAGCTCACTAGAAAGCTGCAAAGAAAGTACGTAGGTACTTACAAAGCACTAAAGATCTAGTACTTACATATCGGCGATCTGACATTCTTGATATAGTTGGATATTCTGATGCTGATTTTACAGGTTGTTTAGATGACATGAAACCTACTTCTGGTTATGTTTTTATAATGGCAGGAGGAACTGTTTCTTGAAAAAGTATCAAACAGACACTTAAGCTTCCTCTACAATGGAGGCAGAGTATGTAGCTTGTTATGAGGCTACTTGTCAGGCTATATGGTTGCGAAACTTTATCTTGGGGCTAGGTGTTGTGAACACCATTTCGAGGCTGTTGAAGATATTTTGTGACAATTCTGCAATAGTTGCTTTCTCTCGAAACACCAGAAGCTCTTCTTGTTCCAAACATATTGATATTAAGTATTTGTTTGTTAGAGAGAAAATAGCCGAGTCTTATATTTGTGTTGAGCATGTTTCCACAGAACACATGTTAGCTGACCCACTAACTAAAGGTTTAACTCCAAAATTGTTTCAGGAGCATGTGACTCATTTGGGATTGTTAGAGTCTTCTGTTGTAATTAGTTAGTGGGAGTTCTGTAATCATTAACTATTTGTTTATATTGTTTATGCTCATATTCTGTTTTAAATATATCCATGTCAATACATGCGTAAGTCACACTCATTTTGGACAGGGCGTACTTTATGTATTGAGACATTTTGATTAGTTTCATGCATGAGTCCGCGCATTTTGGACAAGACTATTGTTTATGTAATGAGACATTATGTTTGGTCTCTTGCCTGAGTCACGCGCATTTTTGGACAGGACATACTTTATGTATTGAGACATATTTATTAGTCTCGTGTCTGAGTCACGCGCATTGTGGACAAGGCTTATTACCTGTTAGAGATAATCTATTTAGTCTATGCCTGAGTCAGGTGGTTGTGAGTATAAGTTTGGTGTCATATATCTTGTCGATATAGTCACTAGACTAGGTGCTGCAACTGCATTTTGGACAAGGCCTATTACTTTAAAGACATTCAGATTTGTCTCTGGGGCTTATTATAGAAATGGGTGTTTGTCACTCTTTTAATTATTTCCATAATGCACTTGCATCTCATTGGGAGATGCTTGTTTGCGTTTATGTTGTGATTAATTATAATGCTTTCCAAGTGGGAGATTGTTGTATTTATTTATGATGGACTAGCATTATAGTTTAATCATTGAGCTCATAATGGGATGAGCCATTTTATAGAAACATGGAAGCCCCTACTCTCACCCCAATTAAATAGAACTAGCCCATTAAGTTCTATTAGTGTTCAGATGACCCTTTTGGCCATTTAATCATCTCTATTTGAAAATAAAGGGCTGAGACACGTATTAAGACATAGAGAAAAAGGGGAAGAGAGTAGCATTGCTCTTGTGAAACAAACTTTCTTTTCTATTCTATAGGAATTCTTAAAGCTCCATGGAAAACCCATCACAAATGTTTGGAGGTATGTTTTATTGTTAATTTTTTTCACAGATTTGACAAGAGATCTTGGTGATCTCAGATTTATTCAAAATCCAACAGAATATGGAGATGAAAACTTAAGATTACTTTGTGAACTCGCGTGCAGATGGAGAGTTTCGCAGGGACGAGAAGGTGAAGCTTGACGACGTTCGCTGCCTCTTTTATCTTCTCTTCTTCATGTTTTCTTCTCTCTCTTTATTTTATTTTATTTTTATATATCATTAGGAAAAATCTAGTTGCAATCATAATTGTATAC
This sequence comes from Carya cathayensis, assembly GCA_011037825.1. Taxonomy (NCBI): domain Eukaryota; kingdom Viridiplantae; phylum Streptophyta; class Magnoliopsida; order Fagales; family Juglandaceae; genus Carya; species Carya cathayensis. The sequence continues at coordinate 302,590 of QGSO01000384.1, read as the reverse complement.
TAATATGTGCACCAATGTAATATGATTGATCAAAAAGTAGATTTTATTGAAAATAGTACTAATTTAAATTTTAAATATGAAGAAATCAGTATTGGTACGCAGATTAGTGCGTAACTTTGCTTGTATGTAGCAAAACTCATATCATTAACATCTAACAAAATCATCCACATCAGTAAGGGTGTGCAGATCGGTCCACAAATTCATTTGTATATAACATAATTGATTACTAAAATCTTAAAATAGAAAGTTTCAACACAAAAATATTAAACATCATCCTAATTTAACATATGCTTGAACTCTCAATCTACTTTTAAACAAAAAACTTTTTGAGCTGCATTAGAAGATTAGCATATGAATTCCCTGGATACTGATTTCATGTTGAATCTAGTAAACATACAAATAGGCGGTTTTTTTGAAAATGTGAAACAAAAGTCCATTGTTTGCTAACTTTATAAGGTCTAACCTTTCGCCCCCTACTGAAAAGGAGCAAAGCCGCTTCGCACCACTGATAGATTACTTAAGATTCAGTTCAAAAGACCCTACTTAGTTTTGCAAGCCTTTGTCCTAACTCGAATTCCTTGTGATGTTATAAAAATACATAGATTTGGACTATCATAAAATGATGATCAAGATCATTGACTCGTTTGGCATTATTGGGGATGGAAGTCACTCACTAGTGCACCTCATCCAAGGTTCACACCGCTTGGTCAATTCATGATTTGATGCACTCAAGCCTCATGTTTTCGACATAGTGTTATGCTATACTTCAAGAACGACACCGTTCGAAGGAACTCTTAACTCATTCGGGCGAAAATCCCGTCTAATAAAATTATTTTTAGAACAATTTTTTGTCACTATTATAACCGTCACTCATGATGGCGGTCAACATGATCGGTCCGGCAAGCCACCTCTTTAATGAGCTTACAATATTTATGGGTTAAATTATGTTGGTGAGATACACAATAATAAAATAAAAATTATAATAAAATTAAAATTCAAACCAAATCAGTTTAGATTGAGGTACAGAAATATCGTTTTCTTTAAGCTGATTCAAGTCATCTGCAGTATACAAAATTTCAAATGAGCCGGTACAGCAGACCTCATCTTAACTTGTCTCCTCTAGGATACAACAACATAACTAATTGTTATATAACTCGAACCAACTCTATACAAGTAGTTGAGTCGAAAGCCCCACTAGAAAAAATACCTCTATCTTGCCTCGAAAAAATTTACCTCTATCTTGCCTGGAAAAAATTTCAAAAATATTTATGTACACACTTTGTCCTTTTGTTTTTGTTTTTCACTATTCTTTCTTCAAGAGAGATTATTATGCATCATGAATATATGATTTGCATTGAACCTTCAAGTGAAACAATAACTTCTACTCCAAAGTTAGTAGTAGTCCCATATTTTTTTAATCAAGAACAATTAATATTCTTATAGAAATAATATAACTTAATCATTATAATATTTCTCCTTCAAAACGTTATTCAATATTTGCAGAGGCCCTTCTTCTATCCAGATCCTTTCTTTAGTATGTGACAGTGCCAACTTTGCAAGTTGATTAGCTACTGTGTTAGCTTCTTTGTAGTTGAACGTTACCTTCCAGCTTGATCTCTCACTCATCATTCTTCTAATATAATGTATTTTAGCCCCATAATTTGTACAAACATCCTTATTAATGTTAGTTGTATTAACAACTACTTGAAAATCACCCTCAAAGATTACATTAGCAAACCCCAAAGCCTTTGATTTTCTTAATGCCATGGTTGCAGCTATTGTAGGCTTTAAATAATAATTAATATTTGAACTTAGGGAAGCCATTATCTCTCCTGCAGCATCTTTAACAATAAGCCTTCCTTGTTATTAATTAAAATTGTCAATAACCCCAAGACTTGTTTTCTTCAATTTTTCATGTACAGTTGCATCACAATTTGCTTTCACTTGGTTATCAACAAGCTTGCTCCACTTGATCATATTTCTTCCATTGGTTCCTGCTTGGTGAGCCTGAAAAAATTATCTAGCCTTGTAGTTGCTGCTTTAGCTACCATATTTGGGCTCTCAAATTTATTTTCAAAAAATAAGGAGTTTCTTATAATCCAAATCCATCTTATTATAAAAACTGTCAACTCCATATCTTCATAATTCAGTTTTGAGCATGGTTTCTTCTAGAGCTCCTTAAACTCATATTATAAGGTAGGCCATTTCCTAACTGGACTAATAGTTTCAGCCCACACATCACTTACAACAGTGCAGTTCTATATATCATGTGGTACAATTCAACTTCCCTTTCACAAATAGCACATAGAGAACTTTCAACAATCTTCTTCTTAAATAGATTTTGCCTTGTTGGTAGCAGATCGTGGCATGCTTTCTATAGAAATGTTTAATCTTCCCTGATACTTGGAGTCCACATATTTGTTTCCATTTTATCTCCCCTCCTGATGAAGTAGAAGTTCTCCTTTAAGTAGCATTTTCCTTGTATGTTGAAGATGATATGCACTTCTAGCTAGCAAAGAAATTCACATTGACTGTATGTCCCCATATCAGTTTATCTTCATCTCTCCATCTACTCAGAGTTAAACTGCGAATTGTTTCAACTTCTTCTTGTTTGAATATTTGATGGATCAACCTTTCATTCCAGCTCCCCGTATTTGCATCTATAAATTCTTCCACTTTCGCCTCACTATGTAATAGCTGAATTGGGGATTGCACTTTAAAAGTAGGAATAGGGATCCACTAATCCTTCCGAATTTTAATTTTTTCCCCGTTCCCCACCCTCCATAACATTCCTGCTTAGACTAAGCTTAGTGATGATCAGAGGCTTTTCCATATCAATGAAGAATGCGGGCTCAGTTTTGCTTCCAATAATTGCCATTCTTGAAATATCTCTTTCATAATTCTTGCCTTCAACGAGTTTGGGTTTTCCTCCCCTCCATATCTCTTTGGCTAGTATGGCCTTATTAAAAGATAGAAGATCTCTAAACCCAAGGCTTCCTTTTTGCTTTGATTCCCCCATCATTCTCCCATCATCATGGTAATTTTTTTGGAACACTTATTTGGCAACATGAACACACTAATAGAATATATTTGTATATCTTGTATTACTGCCTTTAGTAAGATTTCCTTGCTTGTCGTTGAGAGAAAAGTATTCTTCTAGCTATTAATCTTTGACCAGACTCTCTCTTTCAACACCCTGAAAGAACTGTATTTTGATCTACCCACCATTGAAGGCAAACCAAAATACTTTTCATAATTAGTGCTAATGGGGACTCCTGTAGCTCTTTGAGTTTGGGATTGGTCTGATTCTCTTGTATTAGAGCTGAAAAAGACAGAAGTTTTCTGTTTGTTTAAACATTGACCCGATGCTTTCTCATGCTTCTCTAGTAGATCTTGTATCTTTTTTCAATTCAATAACATTTGCTCTACAAAATAGGACTATTACTTCTAAAGGGAAATAAAAAATTAATGCTCACACATAACAGTCGAGGTGTTTACATGAGCTTTATTAGCCACCTACAACTTTGTGCTAATCTCGATTTCAAGAGTGTATTTGAGAACAAGTCCAATTCTCATAGGAAGCGACCCCACTTCCACACTCACATAGGTGAAATTTGTCAAGTAATTTTAACACCCCACTCATAAGAGCTACATATAATTTTATTAATGGTTTTTTAAAAAACTCATCCTCACAATCATTACTAGATAATGCACTTACACCATAAGAATGGACAAACCATAAAATAAAATATATAGTACATTTCTTACGACCACCAAATGATTCGTTCGTCCCATTTAACTCAGTTCTCAAGATCTCTGATCTCTAGATTGGGTATCCTCATATGTGGTTCACGATTGTATGGACTTTAATCTCACTATCCTTGATGTATTCCATACTCTTCTCTTGTTAAGGTCTTGGTCAGTGAATCTACTGCATTATCACATAATTTTACATAATCCATGTTAATGACACTACTGCTTAGATAAGATCTCACAGTATTGTGTTTTCTTCTCTTGGTCTGGATTTACCATAGTAATAGCGATTTTGTAATCTATCAATAGTAGCAATGCTATCATTATGAATTAATAGGAGTGGAACTGGTTTTTCCTATAAAGTAATTTCATATAATAAATCTCCCAACTAGCTTGCTTCCTCCCTTGTTAAAGCCAAAGTTATAAGCTCAACTTTCAAAGTTGAGTTAGCAATAATTGTTTGTTTTCTAGACTTCCAACATATAGTACCAAACATCAATAAATCATTCACATATAGACTAATAATAACATGAAAATTATCCCAAGCTTTATAATAAATGCATTTATCACTTTCTTTTGACTTATAGCCATTCTCAATCATACAAGTGTCAAATCTTTCATGCCATTGTTTAGGGATCTCTTCTAAACCATATAGAGATTTTGTCAACTTACACACTTTGTTTTGTTGGTCAAGCTCTACAAATCCTTCATGTTGATCCATATAAATTTTTCCATCGAGGTCCCCATTTAAAAAAAAAATTTAACATGCATTTTATGAATTTTTAAATTATAAATTCCTTCAACGATAATCAATAATCTAATGGATATTATTCTTGTAACCAGAGAAAAAATGGTCAAAAAAATCAAGGTCAAGTTTTTGTTTAACATCTTTTACGACAAACCTAGCCTTAAATTTTTTAGCTGTCTCATCCGGTCTAAGTTTCTTTCTAATGACCCATTAACACCCTATAGTTCTACAACCCGGCGATAATTCAACTAATTTTTAATTTTTATTAGAAATTAGTGAATTCATTTCATCATTCACATCCTCTTTCCAAAATACAGAATCAGGTGATGCTAAAACTTCTTGTAAAATATTTAGGTTTTCCTCAATATTATAAATATAATAGTTGGAACCAAAATCTTTTTCAATTCTAGCTCTTGCACTCTTTCTTAATTCAAAATTTTCATGATTTTGTTTAGGAGTAGAATAACTAGATTCAAGAAAAAAAATTATCTAGATTCTTGACCCCTGCTATTTTTGGATTTAAAAAGCTTTATGAAAAATTGCATCAACTGATTCATAAATCACTTTAATTTCAATATAAAAAATCCTATAGGCTGAAGTATTTTTTGCATATCCAAGAAGATGCAAATGACAGTTGTAACATTCAATTTGGGTCTTTTAAGATCTGTTAGCCTTTCAAATGCCAAACAGTCCCAAACTTTATAATATGTCAAATTTGGCTTATATACTTTTCATAATTCAAAATGTGTAGTTTTTGAATTTTTGTAAGACACCATATTTAAAACACAACAAACAGTCGAAATTGCTTCATCTAAAAAATTTGAGGGAACGCCTAAATCAATAAGCATGACATTCGTCAACATAATTAACATTCTATTTTTTCTCTTAGCCACATCGTTAGATGCAAGTGAGTATAGTGCAGTAGTTTTATAGATAATTCCCAATGATTGAGCAAAAGCATTAAATTTATTTGAATAATACTCTTGGTCTCTATCACTTTTAAATCTTTTGATCTTTTCTACCAAATTAATTTTCAACTTTTAGGAGAAATTCTTGAAGTTTTCAAAAGCTTCACTTTTATTTTTTAATAAATAAACATACGTATATTTTGAAAAGTCATTAATAAAAGTGATAAAATATCTATTTTCTTCACGAGTTAAATTTTTTTTTTAATTTACAAATATCATGTGAATTAAATGTAATAATTTTTTTTCAACACTTTTATAAGGTCGTTTTGTAATATTTGCTTGACTACAAAGTTCACATTTTTTAAAATCCACTGTCAGTTTGGGACTTAATCATAAACTTCTCATGAATGCAATATATCTACTATTGATATAGCATAAACGTGCATGCCAGAAATTTATAGAAGAAAACATATAAACATAAACATCTGATGTTTTATTTTCAATGTTCAATTTAAACATTCCATCACAAGTATAGTCCTTGCTCACAAAAACTCCATTTTTTATAATTACATATTAATCAAATTTCATAATTTGTTTGAAGTCCATTTTGTTGAGTAAAAAACACGGTATCTTTCCTTATAGATGATGTATAGAGCACATCTTTGAATAACAATATACGCCTGGGGTGAATTTCAGGTTGACCTCACTTCCAAGAATCTTGGTTTTAATTGAATCACCAAGTATAATAGTTTTTTTTTTTGGTTCTTTAAAGAGAGTATAAATTTTTAATCAACTTTTATCATAGACTCATAGTAGACATGTCTAATGGCACCAGAATATGTCCACAACTATGTTAATATCTATAATTATTGCTACAAATAGCTCCTTAATTAGTTAACTTGATTATTATTTTCTTGTTTACGGAACTTGCAAATTCGAGCAACCGGGCAATTGAATGAAAAGGCAAATTAATCTATTTCATTGATTAAAAAAAGATTGTTTTTGTTGAGCCATAAGATTTAAAAAATGTTGCAAATATACTATTTTTTAAAAAGTAGTAACAAATTATATTAAAAGTTAATAAGAGCCACAATATTACGAGTTGGTATTTAGAATTGTAATTCTTCGGCGAGCGGAAGGGGTGAATTATTAGTTTTTATTTGAATAGTAAGATGAGATGAGATAATTTATAAATAATAATAAAATTGTTTGAGTTAAGGAATGTTCGAAAACAATTTTCATCTCATTACATTTCATTTACTTCTCAAATATTATTCAAACACAAACATTTTATTGTAACTTTTTTAAACTAATCATTACAATCATTTCAAATTTGTAAATAGAAACAAAAAATAATTTAACTTTTTCAAATTTCAGAATAAAAAATAATATTATAACAATATTTTAATTTGATAATATTTTTATTTAAAATGTACTCTCTCATTTTTCAAAACCCAATAAATACTTAATCCAAACAATCTCATTACTATTCATAAAATTCTCATCTCATCTCATCTCATTTCCTAATTATCCCTTAAGTGATATTTGGATAGTGAGGTGAGATATGATTGTTTTAAATGAAAGTTGAATAAAATATTGGTAGAATATTATTTTTTAATATTTTTATTGTTTTGAGATTTGAAAAAATTGAATTGTTTATTATATTTTATGTGAAAATTTGATAAAGTTATGATTATGAGATAAAATGAGTTGAGATGAGTTAAAACCATTTTTGTATCTAAACCATTTATGGGGTCTAATTGAGAAAAATAAAATTAAAATATTATTAGAATATAATTTTTAAATATAATAATTATTTCAGAATTTAAAAAATTTGAATTGTTTTTCATGTTTTGTTTGTAGGTTTAAGAAAATTATAATAATTAAGTAATAATTAGATAAACAAAATTAAAAATAAAAAATAATTATATTTATAATATTTAAATATTAAGATAAGATAAGATAAGATTAAATAAATTGAAATCATTTTACGATTTTCCTATCCAAACCAATCGAGTGGCTGAGTGGTTATTTAGAATCGTCTCAATCAGACAATATACGGCAAATACACCTTCTGCCATAGAGTTTTGCTACATACAAGCACAGTTGCGCACTAATCTGTGTACCAATACTGATTTATTCATACTTAAATTTTAAATTAACACTGTTTTCAATAAAATCTACTTTTTGATCAATCACATCACATTAGTGCACAATTGTGCTTGCAACTATATTTTTCCTCTGCCATATTATCCGAAAGTTTCACCTACAGTGGTTTTTAATTTTTATTTTTCATTTGCTTAACAATTGGTAATTTTTTTTTAATTTTAAACAAAGAATGAAATGATATTTTTTATTTTAAATTTTTATCTTTAGTTATGCTAGTTCATACGAAGTATTTTAAATAATTTCTTATTTTAATAATTAATATAAGAATTATTTTATTATCTAGTTGGTGTGCAGAGATAGAGTACATCACCTATATCATTTAAATGGTAAAGTTTAATTTATAAAATTTATCTTTTAAATTAAATTATATCTTATAAATATTTTATTAACATAATAAGTTAGTTAAATTGCTTGACATCAATCAAAATTAAGAGAGAGACCAAATCTAAGGATGGAGACTGGTGTTATTGCAAAAAAAGACTTTAAAATCTTAACAAAATATCAAAATACGACCAACATAATAAGATCATGGAAACTGGAAAGGGCCAAACAAGCAGAAGGCAATGCCCATAATTGGGAAAATGAGAGTGCGACATGCGTCATACACAAAGTAATGCTACGGTGGAAAGAAGGATGACACTCAGATATCAGTCAACAATTTTAAAAGGCAAATAATAGGTACGACGAGTATGTGACCACTGCATAATCATTTTAAAAAATAAATAAATATAAAATTTATATAAAAATAATTATACGTATTTATATACTTCATAACTATATATAATATTACTCATTTTAAAATATGCATAGATAAGAATGGAAATATAAAATTTCCACTGATGGTGTCCCAGAGTCACTAACAAATTTAAAATATAAAATTTGATAAAATGTTAAAAAATATTATTATTTAATATTTATTACACTATTAATTATTTTTTTAATATTTTATTAAATTAAGTGATTAAAAAACTATTTATTATTCATTAATCATTAGTGCCTGTAATAAATTATGAAAGTTACTGAATAATATATTTTATCATTAAAATCACAGATTTTATTGATTCATGCAATTTAAAAATGTAAACATAATTCTCTCAGGACAGGTTTGGAGTCTCAAATGAGACAGTTTAGTTTGTTTTTAGATATGAAATAAAAAGAGTTGAGATAAAAGTTGAAAGTTAAATAAAATATTGTTAGAATCTTTTTTTTAATATTATTTTTATTTTGAGATTTAAAAAAATTGAATTGTTTATTTTATTTTATGTGAAAATTTGAAAAAATTGTAATAATTAAAAAAAATGAAATGAAAAGTTTTGTAAAAATGAAAAAGGTTTGATCTCATTTCATCTCATACTATTTTATTCCTTAACATAATTAAAATATAAAATTTTCAAAATAATTATTATAATTTTTTCAAATTTTTAAATAAAAAATAAATAAAAATTTCAACTTTTTTAAAATTTTAAATAAAAATAATATTATAAAACTATATTCTTATAATATTTTAATTTTATAATATTTTTTATTCAATTTTTTCTCTTTCATCTTTCAAAATCTAAAAAATTCTTAACGCAAACTATCTCACTATTATTTACAAATTATCTTACTACTATTTAAAAAATTCTCATATCATCTTACTTTCCAAACCAACTGTTATACTGTTCATTTTATCTTATTTATAGAGTGCTACTAGATTTATAAAAAAATTTGAAAAAACTCATATTTAAAATAAAATAACATCAATATAAAAAATATAAATACTCAAATTTTAAATTTCTTTTATCTTTTTATGTAATTTTTTACTAAATCACAAAAGTTCCAATAAAAAAAATAAAAAAAAAGGGTTCCCGCTAAAAGCCCCAAATACATGATTTCACCTCCCATTTCCCGAAGCCTTACAGTCTCTCTCTCACCCTTGACCGAAAAAGGCATCTTCTGACTTCTGTTCGTTCTCTCTCAATCCTCACCATACAGGGACACAGGGCACAACAAAATGGGGTGCTTCGAAAGCAGCTACGAGTCCGAGTCGAACCATCTCTTCAGCTTGGGTACCGAGGTCGAAGTAAGCAGCGACGAACCGGGGTTCAAGGGCTCGTGTTATCTGGCCACTATAATCGAGCTCCCCACACCCAAGAAGCTCAAGAAGGCACGGGTCGAATACCGGACCTTGCTCACTGACGATGGGTCCGAGCAGCTCAAGGAGTACGTAGATCAGGCCTGTATAAGGCCTTTGCCTCCTCAAGAGGTCGCGGCCCAGGATTTGGAGCACGGGGAGGTTGTTGGTGCGTATTGTAGGGATGGGTGGTGGACTGGCGTGGTCGTCAAAGTTCTGGGAAATTCGAAGTACAGGGTTTTCTTCGAGAATCCACCCGACGTGATTGAGTTTGACCGAAAAGATTTGAGGGTGCACCTAGAGTGGGTCAAGGGGAAGTGGGTTCGGCCTGAAAAGCGGGTATGTCGTGCTGGTTTGCCTGGATTTTAGGTTTAATTCGAAGATTTATTATTCTGATTCTGGTGCAAAATTTCGACTTATTGTTAATGTGTGCTATTTTGGATTTATTAATTGCTGGTCTAAGTGTAAGGTGGTTTTAATGCTCCGAGGATTAGTTATTGGTATGATTGACGTAAGGTGTTCTTCTTTTGATTTCTCTGCTAAAGTTTGATGGGGTTCAATATTGTTAGTTTGTGAATTTCGTGAACTGTATAGGTTACATTTCAAATCATGAGAAGTGACGGTTAAAATAATGTGTTATCTTTCTATGCCTAATATAATTCTTATTTGCCGATGAAAAAAATATATTGTGTTATCTTTCCTAATGGGTTGTAGTGATTTATAAACTGGAGTTGGGCGTTGAATAACGTGCTGGGTATGGTATCGTCTAAATACTTTGTCTGATTCTAACTTTACCTATTTGGGTTATTTTAGCAAGTTCTGTCATTATAAGTCTCATGCGTTGTTGGAGAAGTATGTAATGTGAGTAAATGGGGATGTTCAGGTGTTCTCTAGAGTTCAAGGTTTCTTTTCAGTTCACATGAAACTTATTCCATATGTTGCAGCTGATTGTTCAAGATCTCTAATGCACAAATGTATATATTCACTAATGTACATAAGCAAGTCTATATTTTTGCAATGTACTGGATATACTAATTTTAGCGTGTTGTTCAACTTTTGCGGCTTTGCAAATTTTTTCGGGCGAATATTTTTATTTGTATGTTATAAAGCCTCAGGGACTCCTATTCTTTGCTCACTATTCGTTTGATATAGCTGAAGATATTTGATTAAATTTACTACCATATGCCTGATTGGATAATTTGATTTCTAAAGCAAGAGACAGGTTCAATTTTTAGCTCAGGAATGGATGTAGAAGTGAATGTCAAAAAAGAAAATTTATGTGATGCTTGGTTCCCTGCAATTCTCATTAAAGATAACAGGGATGACACATTTTTGGTGAAGTATGGGAGCTCAAGAAATGGTGGTGAGGCTGATTTTGGTAGCATTACTGTAGATTTTCTCCATATTCGGCTTTCTCCTCCACCTCCTCACGCAGACAAAAAATATGATGTTTTGGAAAAAGTGGATGCATTTTGTGACTTTGCTTGGCGAGCTGGTGTGATTGCCAGACGTATTACTGATACAAGGTATCTTGTCTATTTCAAGCATGCGAATGAGGATAGGATAATCAATCAATCAGAAATAAGGCCTCGTGTGGTGTGGAAAGATGGGAAATGGGTTAGTAGATATCAGGTAATGTCTCATCTCTCTCTCTCTCTCTCTCTCTCTCTCTCTCTCACTCACACACACACACACACACACACACACCCCCGCGCGCACATACACACACAGAGTTTGACTTTTGTGGGGGGGGGGTGGCGGCAGTGTAATGAGTTAGGGTTGAACAACGTAACTGTAGGGAAACATGTAGCTGGATTGAATGCTTTGTGACAGAAATTCCTTCCATTCCCACTTTTTTTTTTATAAGTGTCCTTCCATTCCCACTTCAACTGAGGGCAAGCCCTCTCTCTGTAACAAAATGAAAAGAAGAAAACTTTGCTACACAGGTGAAGCTAGCCACACTAGTAGTGAACATACATATTCAGCTTGCTTCAAATGAAAGCTTGACTGATAGTAGTGCTACTTACAGTGGTTGGGGTTTTTATCTTTTTTGAAAGCTTTACTCTCTTTTCATCTCTTCTTCCCAAATACGTGTTCTATGATGTAAATTCTACGTTTCCTTCCCTATTAAATTGAGCTTAATGTTCTTTCCATAGTCTGCGTGGATAAACTATTTCCAATGAAGCAGTGCAGAAAAGTTCTGTCCTTCTATATAATGCAATGCATCCAGTCAACTTGAGGATATCTTTGGAGGGTGAACATAATTGATTGGTTCAACCCTCATCAGTTGTGCTGTTTTTGACACTATCTAGTCATTCAAATGAATTCCTCAATTACTTACTATACATCTTTATTTAAATGGAATCATTTGACTAATGCTAATAAGTTTTCCTAGAATCATTTTTTTTATAGGTAATCAAGAAATTTTATTTCTAGAAGTAGGCAAAGCCCAAGTACACAGGGAGTATACATGAGAATAACCTAATTAGAGTTTACAATCGACAAAAGAAGATCATGGACATTTAGTCCATTACGAACAATGACCCCAGCCCATAAGAACAAAGTTTTTTTAAAAAAAGCTTTGAGCTCATTCATTGTTCTCTCACGATCTTCGAAGCTTCTATTATTTCTCTCCCGCCAAATGTACCAACACATGCATATATGAACCATTTTCCAGATCGTTGCCACTTCTGAGTTGCCTCGGAGGCCTCTCCAACTTGCAAGGAAATCCACCAGTCTAAGAGACATGACCCATAACTATCCAGTTCTCGCGAAAAAATCATCCCACATGGTCTGGGCCACCTTGCAGTGTAAAATTAAGTGATCTACTAATTCACCATGCTTCTTACACATACAACACTAGTCCAACACCATTACCCAACGTTTCCTTAAGTTATCTATGGTGAGGATCTTGTCCAGAGATGCTGTCCAAACGAAAAAAGTTGCTTTTGAAGGAGCTTTTGTTTGCCATATGTTCTTCCATGGGAACATAGTCCTTCCAAGGCTCGTTAGAACTTAGTAAAATGATCTGACCGTGAATTTAACTTTTTTAGAAGGGATCCTGCTCATCTTAGTTGTGGCTCTGAAATACTTACAGAACACAATACCTTATAGAACTCTGTGCTAGTCTCCATCTCCTAGTCATTGGCAGCCCTATTGAATTCTACATTCCATTGAGAGGAGCCACTAGAAAAGACCAAGAGATCAGCTATCGCGACATCTTTTTGTCATGCAATCTGAAAAATAGCAGGGAAGGTGTATTGTAGGATACGTTCACTCCACCATTTGTCATACCAAAATCTAATATGAGAGCCATTACCCACCACAATATGTACATGTCTTCGGAAGATCTCCCAATGTATCTTAATTTATTTCCATAAACCCAATCTGTATGTTCCATGTACCTCATTTGAGCATGCAACACCTTCTCGTAGGTCAGGAATATTACGAACATTCATAACATAATGCCCAGTAAAGAGATTCGAAGTCATGAAAATACCTTATTTATTGAATTATCCAACTAACCTAACATAATGGTCTTGGATGACATAAAGCTGAAACATAATGAAAAGGCATAAACTAGTTCTATGTGGTGATCACTTAATCAAATATTATAATCATAAACTAAATCCTTGTGGAAATAACACTTATTCCAATCTAAGTCTTGAAGAACTAATCTACTCTTGGCTTTCCAGCTCTGCGTCTTCGCAATCAACATCTGAGACATTAAAAACATAAAGACAGAAAACAAATGATTCAAAGACTCAGTAATAGCACATCATAATGTAAATTTAACTTAGCTTAACGTTAGGCTTGATTTATAAAATTTCAATGTATCATAACATTTGCAGAATTAACAACATCGTGGAATTTCATATAACATGATGCATGAGTGATTGACTCCATACATTTTCTAACAATCATACATGACTTGTTCATATTGTCTTTCACTTATTAGTGGCCCTCATTACATGTGTGAATCAGTCCAATTGTCGTTGATGGCATATACTTATCGTGACATGAGGAGAGCCACGCTTGGGTCCATGACACCATGTAATGTATCATATCATGTAGAGATACATGCTTGGTTCCGTGTTATCACTTAACATATGGTGAACCATGCTTGAATATTTGGCACCGTCTAAAGTATCATAACATGTAGTGAAACACGTTTGGGTCCGTGTTATCACATAGCAAAGGGTAAACCACGCTTGAGTCCATGGCACTGCATGTCATAACCTGTGGTGCATACGCTTGGGTCCGTGTCACCTTAAAACATCATATCTTTCATGTGTTTTCTTACTAACTTTCATAATGCATGAGAACATGTTTGACTTCTTGAATTTACCTGGCATGGCATACTCTTGTGCATGGCATAGCATTATACATGGCATATTAATGAGTCTTACACTCCTTAGCATAACACAGGCATGGCATAACATGATCTAAATATTACATGAACATTACATGGCATACATGATCACATATTACATGAACATTACATGGCATAGATGTGATTTTCCTCACATCTCATCCATACCAGCATAGCATCACAAACATATCATTGTAATTCATCAAGATTCGTGAAGAGGGGTCTAACCTTGACTTAGCTCGTAGCGTAGTGTAGGTAAACATCACATTTTTCATGCACAATCAGAATAATTACAGCACACATAATTATGATCATGCTACTTACCTCTTAGCGCTGCTTCTTGGTTCTTGCTTTGTAGCTCGTTATTGAGTGGAGATTGTGGGTGGCTGTGGATTTGGGAGCTAGCCACGACGGTGAGTGGAGGATCCCTCTAAATATGGTGGTGCGACACATAGAGAGAGAAACTGTTAAGCCAAGAAATGACAAGGCAGAGGGAGGGATTCCGACGTGGGCTTATTGGGAAGGTGTGAGTTCGGTGGGTTTTGGGCAACCTGGGTGGTGCTCCGACGTCCTTCGAGGTGGCAGGCGGTTGCAGGAAAATATACCCAATGTTATTTAATTATATACGCAGAGGAAGAGGGAAAAGTGACGGAGGGGGATGAGGACTTCCCGACGGTGTCCTTTGAGTGATTCCGGTGATGAGAGAGTCTTGGTTTTCTGTGGGGAGGGTTACAATGGTGCTATGGAAAAAAAGGAAGTTTTGATTTTTCTGAGAAAGGATCCTGGCCATTGCTATCATTGGTGTGAGGGAGGAAATAATGTGAATAAAAGAGAAGATTTAGGCGAGGTTTTGAAGTTTGAATTTGGCTACGAATTAGGAAACTAATTCCACTAGGAAATAAACACTGAGAGGCTTATGGCGTAAAGGGTGGAAGAATCCCACTAAAAAACAATCACAGATCTGAATAATAGTAATAATAATAATAATAATAACAACCATATTAATAATAATAATCCAAATTTTAAATCCAAATTTTTTTAGGACCCATATGTTACAGAGCACCATTCTCACCAAGCCTCCCCAAACTGTGAATCTACAACGAACTTCCATAGGGCCCCCCTTTCGTTTTGGTACCTCCACAACCATTTACCCAATAAGGCTTGGTTGAATTTTGTCAAGTTGCGAATTCCCAAGCCACCCCCAGAAATTGGGGTACATGCAAGTGACCAATTAACCAAATGAAATTTGAACTCTTCCCCTAATCCACTACACAAGAAGTTCCGTTGTAGCTTCTCTATATGGTTGGCCACCTTTATAGGGAGCGGGAGCAAGGACAAAAATTAGGTGGGTAAATTAGAAAGAGTGCTTTTAATCTAAGTAAGTCTACCACCTTTAGAGAGATAAAGCTTCTTCCAAGAAGCCAATCTACGCTCCACATTTTCAACCACGCCATTCCAAAACCTCTCTGATGAGCACCCAATGGTAGGCCAAGATATTTCAAGGGTAAAGATGAGACCTGACATCCCAAGATAGAGGCTAAAGCCTCTGCATCGGGAACATCCCCCATCGGCACCAATACAGACTTTGATAGATTAATTCTCAAGCCCGAGACAGCTTCAAAGCTAAGAAATAATGTTGGACAAAATCAAACCCCTTAATGCATGCAAATCCAACATCTTTTGTTTTCATGCATTCATCATGATTTATTGGGTTTATGTATAAGTTATTTGTAACCTATAAAAAAAATTGATAAGTTATTTGTATCTGTAAAGCATTAAGGGGTTTGATCCATCAGTTTGGTTAAATTTTCGTGTATAGACGGTACAATATATGCCTTGGTATTATCATGTTGGGCTCCCTCAATGTTCTAATGTGTGCCAAAGTCACTGTGTGCTAAAGAGCGGTTGCCCACCCTTTGTTGGGAAAAATTGGAAGATTGATCGGATACATAAGCTGCATTCATTGAGGGAATTCGTATTTGGTGGTCTGTTTCTCGTTCAAACCATGTTCGTTTCTAAGAAGTATATTTCCTTATAGGTTATACTGTTTCTAGTTCTTAAATAGGTGTATGCACATGTATACTTCCAGTGTACCTGGGCTATGCCCCCATCTTTATATCAATAAAATAACTTATTACTTATAAAAAAAAAAATATTTCCTTATAGGTTATAGTAATCATGGTTTCTTTGTTGTTAATAATTTTTTTTCCCAAAAAGTTACTTCCAGTTGCATTGTTACGTACTATTCTGTTCTGAGAATGGTACAAATATGGGCATGAATTGCTGAGAGATGTATGCGATGACCATGGGTATGGGGCGATGAATTATGCCATCACTTGGGCAAGCTTGGTGTTTAGATAACAGTGATATATTAGAAATTTTTGTGGAATGAATGATAGCTTAATCAATGGTAGCTTAAATGACGGAATTTTGTTTCAGGAAGTATTGTTTGCTCCAGATATTCAAGAACATTTGAGGCATGCTAAGACTACAAGTAACCCTGAGGGAAGCGTTCAAGTTGAAAGTTCGGGTGGCACAAAAGATGATATGGGCAACGAAACACCTCTTTCTGCAAATTCTATAAAGAATTTGAAAGAACTCTCAAGTCCTGGTGATGAGAAAGAAGCACAGTATACCTTGACACAAAGCACGAAGAAAATGAAACTACCCACCACCCCCCAGGGTAATTCAACAGACTCACACCCTTCAAAAAAGTTGATAACAAGGAAAACTGCTGGGGAAATGTTATTCGCTGCAGAATGTAAGTTAAGGAAGCAGCGAAAGAAAATATCAACTGAAGCTGTTTCTAGATTGGATACTGCAAACAGTGGAGGTAAAAAAACAAGACACTCTGAGGTCGATGGCAATAAACCTTCTGCTGTGGATGCAACGGAAGTTGTGAGTGAATCCTTTCTCGTTGTCCTTAGTTTACTTGTACAAGTACTGCATGCCTTTTTTTTATCTTCTTTTTTCTTTTCATAAGCAATAAGGATTTCAACAAAGAGTTCAAATGGCACAATCCAGGGACACAATGATAAATGGAAGCATGAATATGTTGATATAAGAAGTTTTGGGAAGGAAACTCATGAGTTGAATTTCTACTAGGTCACATTTTGAAATTTCACCAATTGGCTGTTTTTTCTATCCAGAACAACTTCTTTCTCTCATTTCTGTTACAAATCAAGAGTTCAAGTCAAAGGCAAGGAAGTTGAAAAAGTATGCAAAATACACTTTTGAAGAACTTACAAAAAAATGCACTCTTGGAGATTTGGAAAGCCAACACAGGGTTCTGTAATAGATCTGAAATATTATAATACATTTTGTAAGGTTAATGTATTTACTTGTGCAGTGGCCCAAGCAACAGAAGGATAGTCAATTAGACAGTGAAAAAACAACTCCTGGTAAAAGGAAGAGGAGACTATCGATGAAATTAAAACTAAAAAGCCCACCGTCTTCAGCATCAGGTAAACATGGTCATGGATATATATATATATTATATTTCATTGATTGGATTTTCTATAGCAAAGAATCTTTATGTCGTATCACATGCAGGTGGTGGCACTGCAAAAGAAATTGTTTGCGAGGGTGCAAGTAAAGACACTGGAATGCCTATCATCATAGGTTTAGAAGCTAAGGGGACGGGGGGTTCAGACTCTGGAAATTGTGGTCAGCTTTTAGATCAGAAGAAGAATACAAATTCTCCGACAGAAGATAGGCCAATGGTAAGTTTTGTACTGAGATTCATCTTCTTCTCTCTCTCTCTTGTTCGATAAGGTTGTACTGAGATTCATCTTATGTATGCCAGGACTCAGCAGTATATGGTCAAATATTTTTATGATCAAGTTTATTGTGCCACCTAGGCAAAATTGTGTTGTTGTCAGGGAAAAAGAAGGGAAAATAAAAAAGAAATCTGTTCAAAGAGTACACACTATGTCACTCTTTCTTGGTGGCAAAGTAGGTAGCCATTATAGTGCGGTGCACACGCAGCATGTAAATGTGTGTGGGGGGTCCCTCAAACCAAGTTGATTTGTTGAAATTAATTACGTGTAACCAAAAAAAAACTTCTGAATGGACAAACGAAGATTTCTATGGTGTTATCAAATTGTTAAGTTAGAGCCTACTTTGTGAATGTAGAAAGTGGATGAACAGAAAATATTTAAGGATTCCAGCTTTGGACAATGATTTCAATTGACATTATCTAAATTAGCTATTAATACTCAGGTCATGTCATCTCAACTTGCTAGTGATTCAAGTTTGGCATATCTTCTACATAGCTTGGGTCTGTGTGACATGGTATGATGGTAATACGTTTAGTGGAAGGTCCACCATAATGATTTGTCATTTTTCTATTTATGTTTTTGACTTAGCCCAGTGTTATTGGTTAGGATGTTTGTTCTTATTGTGCAGGAGATAGATCAGCAGAAATCTGGTGGAAACAGCATCAAAAGAAAGAGAGGAAGACCCCGTAAAGTGGTGGTCACAAGCTCAAAAGCTTCAGAGGAAGGTATATGATAACTTCAAGCTATAAATGCTGGGTTTTTCTCTTTTTTACTAAAACCACTGTGCTTCATGATTTGTAGGAAAGGAACAGAATGGAGCTGGAGGTGCTGCTGATGGAACTGTTAAAGAAGATTGTCCAGCCCAAGGAGTTGCTTCAGATGTGCTGACTGGGGAAAAATCTGCAGGTGTGAGGAGTGTTTAATCTTAGTTCTTTTTTTGCGGCCCCTAGTAAGGAGTCTCTGAAGCTTATCAGATACTAGAAGCTTATGAAGGGTCTACAAGATAGTGATCGAGTGATAATATTAGACTAGCCCCTAAATATTAAAACAAATGACAGGTTTTTGCAAACATCAAGGAAGAAACCCAAAATGTATTTGTCAATGAAGAACAAAATAAAGAAATCCCTTAAAACAATAAGCTCAATTTAATTAGCACAAGGGCCTAGTTGTGCAGGGGCTTTCATTTTTTCCTGTGGATATGAGTATGTTTCCTTTATCGTTCATTTTATAGCTGATGAGCCCTAGGAGAGTGAAATGAGTCTCAGAATTTTGTAACAGCCACTCGAAGGCTCTTCTTCCATGATTCCTCAACAGTTTAATAGAGCATTAGATTCCTTTGTTTGTGTGAGATATTTTTCTAGGAGAGGTTGCTAAACTTAAATATGTACTGTACAACATCATTGTCTTGCATTATACTTTTCCATATTCACATCTGTAAAAAGGACCTTTACTCCAACATATCTGTGAGATTCATATATGAAGAAAAAGGATGAACCAATTGGGAATAATTGCTGGAAAGACATGGCAGATCGATAACTCAACTTTCCACCTCCATACTGGAAAACAACATCATAAGGACCAAATTAGGTGAAAAAATAGCTTACATCTTATACTGCTGACATCTGGAACTGAACCCATAGCTTGAATTTTGTAGACCCTCATGATGTCTCAACAACGAATGATGTTGGCAGTACAAGTGTTGCAACATCCGGCAATATGGATGATGATGATCAGCCTCTGTCAAAATGGTTCGTTGGAATGCTGCATTGTCCAACGAGTATCAAAGAATCAAGTAAGCTAGTTTGACATACTAATTCATACCTGTTATGATATAGTAGGTGCTGATTATATATATCTTCCGCACAGAACTATCACCTGGAAGGACTATTGATGAATGCGAGGAAGCAAGAGAACAAGTTGATATTGTGCAGCAAGTTCCTGCAGCTGATGCCACAGCCTGTATGTTGGACGAGAATAGAAGGTTGCCTTTTGTGAAGAGTTCACCAGTCTGGAAGGCAATTGAATCGATGGAAATATTCAGAATAATGCCACAAAATCCACATTTTCTTCCTTTGGATAAATGTAAAGAGGAGTATCGTGAGGGATTGGCTATTGGTAATATGGTAACTTTTGCAAGTTTGGTTGAGAAAATATCCAAGTTGCGACTAGATGACCCTATAAGTACTTTTGATGGCTATTTGGAGAGTCTTCTTGACTTGGAAAAACATGGATTTGATCTTACAGTTGTACGAGGACGAATAAATGAATTGCTTTCAATTAAAGATGGGCAAGGGCGGATTCTGAGTGAATCAAAAGATGTGGAGTGTAAGATACTGCATTGTAATCGTGAGAAAACTGAAATGGCTGAAGAGATGGCCAATATTACCGAGCAGATGGCCGAGCTACAGAAGAAACATGCATTGATCAAGTCAGAATTGAGAAATAAAAAACACGAAATTTCCCGGTTGCAGACACGTGTGGATGCAATCAATCGAGACATTCAGAGTGGTCGCCTTGATTTTGAGAAGGTAGCTGCCGCCCCTTGGAAATTGGGATGAGATCCTCTCCACAACCCCTATTGTCTTCCTTATCTTCTGCTCCAGCCCCCCCTCTGTTGTTTAATTGTCCTGGAGGCACTGCACAACTGACTATGGAAGTTGTTAACATAGCACATCAGACTGGTGTTGAAAGAAGTAGGTTTGTTTTGACCTTGTACATGGATTCTGTACGACTCCCCTTTCTTTTCTATCTCATCTTAACACGCCACTCTGTGTGGTTGATGGCATTTTGCCTCTTGACTTTTGAACGTTTTATTTTGTGATTAGCGATTGATGCCATGTTGGTCTTTGCTGCCAGTCTTTTGAAAACTAGAGATACAGAACCTGTGTACTAATTTAAGACATGATTTCCCATTGGCATATGCATGTGATCGTGTGTTACATTTGTATTGTCTTGTGTTGAATATTTATTCTAGAACTTCTATCCACAAGCTATTCACGTGATATAATTTAATTTATAAAATTATATCACGTGGATGGTGTGTAGTGTAAAGATTTTAGAATAGAGTTTCTCTTATCTAATAGTCTTGACAAATATCAGTAGTAATCATGCGTTACATATGTAGAGGTGTTATAAAACACTTTCCAAATTGAATATAATCGGAGTTATGTTATATACAGTTATTTTTACATATTTTTACACAATTTATTAATATAATTGGTTAAAATAATTATTTTATATTAGAAAAATGACGGTTCTAATCACATTAATGAAATGCTCAATGAGTATCTAAAAGTGATTTTTGATATAATCGAATCACTTTTTCCGTTGTGAAGATTTAACAATGTTAAAATAAAATATAAATAATTAAATTTATATATTTTCATTAATTTAAATAATAAAAAATTTTAAAATTATTTATATAGATCTTATCTAACAAACTACTCCTTTTGACCCGTGCTTCAAATGTTTGAAGTGCATATAATAAGGCCCAATCTAAGGCCTTACAACCTTTTATTTAATTATATTTTAAATTAAAAATATTTTTATAAAAATAACATTATTTTGTATAAATAATTTTATTTTAAAAATTATACTTTTATCCGTACTGGAGGCATATCATATCACATGGATGCAGTATCCATGACTGGCTTTAAATGGATGGAAAGAATTCCATCGCTGGACACAGTTCATTCGCAATAGATATATGCACCAATGTCGATATGTATCGGTCAAAACGAAATATTTCAATACCGTTATTATTTTAAAATAATCAATATATGAATAAATTATATATATATATATATATATCTATTAATTATATTTTAAAATAATAATTTATATATAAATAAATTATACATAAATATATATATATAAATTGTAAATAGCCTAATTTGAATTGAAAATCAAAAAATAAATTTGTAGTTTGAAAAAATGAAAAAAAAAATGATGACCGAAATATCGACCGGTACAAACCGAAATATCGGCCAATATTTAAATCGATATCAGTACAAAATAGATAAAATTTATATACTAAATCAGTAACCGGTACGGCATATACCGCCTGATAAATTACGAAATTTGAAACAATGATCTGTACAGTAGAGGAGGGAGAGAGCATGTAATAAGTAGGGTTCTGCATGAGCATGTAATAAGTAGGGTTCTGCATTTTCTGTGAGACTTCTAAAAATTCTCAAATGAGAATTTTGAGTTTTAAGATGAAATATTATTATTGTTTTGAGATTTGAAAAAGTTAAGAAAAAGCTAAATAGTTTATTATATTTTGTATAAGGATTTAAGAAAGTTGTAATGATGAGATGAGAATTTTGTATTTGAGATGAGAAATTTGAGTGGCTAAACCGTAATGACTTTTCTCCCTCCAGGATCTGGCTACTACAAGATATCTTTTTGTATGGTAATAGGATTAACGCTTGAGATTGAATCCAAGTCAAATTACTTGTAATCGAACCGAAAATTCCAATTGTTATTAAAACGGAATAAAAAATAAAGGTAAATGTTTGCAAATTAGTCCTAACACTCGTTAAGATAAAAATTTTATGAATAATAATAAAATAATTTAAAATTAATAATGAGATAGTTTAAGTTAAGTATATTTTAAGTTTAAAGAAATGAGTGAGAAAAAGTTAAATAAAAAATATAATAAATTTAAAATATTATTGAAATATTATTTTATATTATTATTTTTGTTTTAGATTTAAAAAAATTAAATTCTTTTCATTTTTATTTAAAAATTTTAAAAAAATTGTAATAATTAGTTTAAAAATTTTATATTTAAAAAATAAAATAAAATAAAATGAGATAGGTGTTTTTTCAAACAAGAGCTTAATCAGTACACCGGTACACAATCTATTTGATAAAAGTCCACAACAAAATAAATGCCCTAAAGGCGATAGGAACAATCCTGTTTGGATAATTATGGTACTTTCAGAGTGGTGGCCGCCTCAAAATGCAATGCATCATCTGTGGACGGACAGGATTTAGCCAGACTTTAAGCAGGAAGGATCGCGATAGGTCAATAATAAATACATCCTTGTCAACACCGCTGCCACTCTCTTGTATACAATAATAGCAACAGAACATTTTGGGCAGGGCAATCCGATATATGGAGTTTAATGGACCCCAATAGAAAAATGCAACATCAGCCTCTCACACAAGTGTAGTCTATTAAACTTTTTAGAACGGAAGATGGTCCTTCGAAGTAATCAACTTGTTTGTGGCCGAGCATTTACAGGGAATGTAAAGCTCGAAGAGGAGAGACACAGAGACCGAGGAGAGCTCGAGGGAGAGAGGGAGAAGAGAACTTTTTCTTTTAATCCTCTGTATTGCAGTGCATCTGTCTTAAAATTTTTGGATTAAGAAGAATCTCAATATATATATATGCATGCAGATATGGATACGAAAGAGATCGATGAGATTCGTACGCTATAACTCATATCTGTTTATATTTAAGAAAATTATCCTATCATGATTTGATATAAATGTACTCTCGATCGAATTTCGTAAGCTTCAATATTGACATTTTTTTTTCTCTTCTATATTTAACATTAAGAATAATGCTCCTCTTACAGCTAGTTTCTACAGCTGGTTTTTATCGCTTTGATTTTTTTATTATTTTTTTACTTAATTATTAAATAAATATTTTTAAATCATATTGTGAATTTTTTTTTATTTTTTAAAAATATTAAAAAATACAAAAAAAAAAAATTACAAAGCACTAGCGACGGTCCTAGCGGGAGCTCCCGACGGCGGTAGCACCGCCTTTAAAATTAAATACTTCCAAATCTTATCAACATGTAAGATACCAAAATAAAAATTAAAAAAGAAAAAGAAAAAATACTTATAACAGATTCGTTATGATGAAAATGATTATTTATAAAAAAAAATAGACTTAATTTAACAAAAAATATTTATTTTTATAAAATATAACTAACCACAAATAAACAATTTTTATCTCACAAAACCTCTTCTGTATTTTTTTCCGTACGTAAACTAATATACCAAATCACCCCCGAGATATCCATAAAGACTCATCAATGATCTGAGGACAAATAATTTTTGCCACTTGGAAGTATTTTTTCAATAATTACACATGGTTTTAATCATTAGTGGGCGAACAAAATTAATTAAAAGGAAGTATCATCCAATCATGGTCACCAGTTAATGTTTGGGGTGGGCGGGGCATCAGCCTCCAAAATTAAAAAGAACTTCCTTAAAATAATCGAATATTTACAACGTATTATTTAACAAAGCAGGCTCTAGATGTCCTGGTTTCGCCCCCAGAATATAGCATGGTCATGTGTGCAGAACTGACAAGATTGATCTCAGTATGTGTGTTTCTGTGTGTCTAAAGTACAAACAAGTAATGATCACTTGCTTCCATCAAATTCTTGTTCATGATGCGCTTGATCATGATCTGTTTATTTGGTACGTTCTCCAAATTGAAAAGAAGTACGTATATACTGTTTTGTTTGGAAATGAAAAACACAGCATGAAGCATTGAAGCCAAAGCCACCTGCCTCACCTAACTCATTAACGAGCTTGGCAGTCCTCTTTTATTTCTTTAATTTCCTGCTCCGCATTTATTCAGTTTCGTTTCTTAAGTTTCCTTATAAGGTTCCACCACCAATGCTCCAATGCTTAGACGTTCTTGTTTCCACATTCTCACTGTAAGCTCCGGTAAGCGTTCTCTCTCTCTCTCTCTCTCTCTCTCTCTCTGTGTGTGTGCAGTATGTGAGCACGGCAAACATATGCTTTCAAGTACGCATGCAAACAAGCTGGTTGATTTAAGGTCGCCCATTTGTCGGTGCGTTAATGGGTTGAAGCGGTTTTCTCTATTAAGAGTTTCATTTTGGCAAATGGGTTTCGACTTTCTTGTATTAATTCCTGAGGATTAATATATATATTTCAGGGGGTAGTACTAGTTAATCCAAGGACCAAGGTTTAGTTCGAGTCAAACCCTTTATTTCTAGTGTAATGGCCGTGGCATCACGTGTTTTCTTAAGGTGGGCATGCACGAGTTGTTAGTATTCTCTCTTGTTTACCTTCTCAGTTTTCCTTCTTTTCGTTTGCTTGTTTGTTATACTGTGGGCTTTTGCATTTAGTTTTGATTCGGCCTTCGTAAGTTTTCAAGTCTATATTTATAGCTCATATTTCACGTTGATTTCTTAATTTGGGTTTGTGATTTCGCTTCCAGTCAGGTGAAAATGCTCAGCAACCTTCTTTTATTTTTTATTTTCTTCCTAATTTATTTGTGCTACCTTGCTCGGCAATTCTATCAACTTTGTAGTTCATGTTGGTTTTTCCCCCTCAAGCTTATTTATGGTGCGTAATAATTTGCTTTAATTGCCATAATTTTACTTTTTTCCGTTTAGGTCAACTTTGGACATTAATTTTGCTATAATTTAATGTCTATAAATTTTCTACTTCTTAAACGGCTTCTTGATTTACTTCCTTATGGCCATATTTGTCTTCCGCTTGTTTTTTTTTATTTTTTAACCGTCTTCTTGTCAGATTAGACATAGACTATTTAAATATTTTCCTATTATTTTCCTTTAATATCAAATGGGTTTGGGACTCAGAAGAACATCTCAGTTTCCTTAATTCCATCAGGCCTGGTTTGGAACTTGGACTGAACTGAGATCAACTTAGTTTAATTTAATTTTAAGTTAAGTTTAATATCAAATACCAAACTCTCAAATCATTAAACTTCTCTTAACTCAAAACCTCTTTACACATGAGACCCATAATATTTTTTAACTCAACGCCTCTTTATATGCCGGACTCATAAATTTTTTCAACTTCCCATAAATATATCTAAACTCATCTTAACATCCAAACACATCTTAAGTAGACTCCCACAAAACTCATTTCACATCTCAATTCATTACTATTCATAAAGAACTTAACTCATTTCAACCGAACTCACCGTACAAAAGGCCATAGAAACAAAATTCTGAAGGGTCTATTTATGTAACGTCCTGGATTGGTCAAAAATCCCGGTGGGCGAATCTGATTATTTGTTAGGTGAAACTAGACTTTATTGTAGTTTGAGAGGCGCTAATAATATCCTGACTAGATTTTGAAGTATAAATACAAGGCTTTTCTTGTATCTCTGTTTATCCTAGATAAACTATTTTTTGGATAATTATATATATATATATTATATGTTTTTGGCTTTTGATTGACCGTTAAACTTCACTTGGATGACCTAGAGTTGTTGTGTCATGAATTTTACCCGGGCTTTTGCACCTACTTTGTTTTTTGTCAATAAACGGATTGTCCTGTCTCCCAGGTTTCAAAATTGAGAAGAATGAAGATATTTTCAGCTCAGATTGAGGAGGGAAGGGAAGGCCAAGATGGGAAGCCATCAGTTGGTCCAGCCTATCGTAATTTACTCTCTAGGAACAATTTTCCTCCACTTGATCCCAATATAAGTACAGCTTGGGACGTTTTCAGGTAATTCAGCTCACATATGGTTTGTTTTCAAATCAAAATAGAAGGGAACGGTAAGGTCATATATATTATATCTTTGGCAATTGGTGCATGCCAATGCTTAGCAACATTGAATTTATATTATATTACATCAAAATATCAGCATTGTTCCTTCGGTTTGGAATATTTCAAATACAAGCACTTTTTCTATAGCTCATTGCTTTGACAATCGAAGTGTTTTGACATACAGGACGTCTGTAGAAAAGTATCCTGGAAATAGGATGCTTGGATGGCGCAAGTTTGTTGATGGGAAAGTAAGCATCATTTAGGAAGTAGTGTTTGCATAGGTTAAGGTAATTGGTTAATGACCTGTTTTGGTGTTTAGCTGGGGCCTTACGTCTGGAAAACGTACAAGGAAGTCTATGATGAAGTTCGGGATATTGGTTCAGCATTACGGGCATCTGGTGCTGAACCTGTAAGTCCACGTGTTAACTTTCTATGGGCTAGTGATCTGAACACTTCCTATTCTCTTTCAGTGGACTGATTTCTTTGTGGCTTTATTTACGTTCCTTTGATAGGGCTCCAGGGTCGGGATTTATGGATCAAACTGCCCTCAGTGGGTTACTGCTATGGAGGTGATCTGTTTTGACTTCGTCTCCAGTCTTGTTTTGCTCTTCAATGTCTAAACGATTTTGTTTTTATTGTTTGATATTTCGTTTGTATATTTTTCAATGAAAAAATCGTTCAAATTTTGTGTAGGTTTGCAATGCCCACAGTTTGGTTTGTGTGCCTCTCTACGATACCCTTGGTAATAAACCTTCTTCTTTACAAGTTTTCTAGTTTCTGTCTTAAATTTTAGTTGCACGTCCCTCTCTCTCTCTCAAAAAGACACCAGAATTAAGTCTTTTACCTTATAGCTTGCAGACTAATTTTTTTTTTAATTCCTCGTAAGATATGGATTCACTCTTCACCATGATTAGTGGCATACGTTGTTTTGGTTGAAGTAGGAGTTTTAGCAGGGAATACCCCTCTGATTAATTTCCATTTATTTCTCTACCTTTGACAGCCAGGTTTAATATTGAGTTCGGTATCATTTTCCATTTTGTTTCTCTTTCTGGTCCAAATAACAGCACTGTATTACACTACTACCCAAACCATTCTCCTTTTTGGTTGAACTCTCCTAGCTTGACTCTTTTTGATCATTTGCTCCCGTGCTTGATTGTACATTGCTTGCTAATACACTGGTCTGGGATTTTCTTAAGGCATTGTGCTTTTTGGCACTTATTTTTCTGCTTCCTGATTCATTTGTGTGTTCATCTGCAGCTATTTGACATTCCATTTCTGAAGTGTTTTATCTTTTAAGGCTTTTTTTTTTGGATAAGTAATCTCAGAAAACTTAATCAATTCCTTAAGGTTGTGCTGGATGCAGGGTCAGGGGCTGTCAATTTTATCTTAGATCATGCGGAGGTTGATTTCGTTTTTGTCCAGGATAAGAAAGTGAAAGAAGTGAGAATTCAAAAACACTTGACCCGCTGTGATATATATGTAACTGCATTATCTCAAGCTTTAAAAGCAATTGATAGTTCTGATCGGACAAATGTACTTGCATTTGCAGCTACTAAATCCTGATTTTAGATCTGCTCAACGACTGAAAAGTAAGAATGATTGAATAGATTGCATTCTGCCGCTCTGAAGACATTCTATCGAGTTTGGTTTTTGTTGCAGTCATGGTGTGCTTCACTTCCTTAGCAGTGGAGGAGAAGAATAAAGTAGCTGGCATTGGGATAAAACCATTCTCATGGGATGAGTTCCTCCATATGGTCAGTTTCTGAATGTATTTTTCAATTAAAGAATCTGCATATGATGTAAATAAACATAAAGTGTATGGTTTTCTATAGTGGTAAATTATTTAGAAACAAATACTAGTACTGTAGTACACACGTAAATATATGCATATGGATCTCTCTCTCTCTCTCTCTCTGGAGGCATTGTGTGAAGAAAAATTTTATACAAATTTAGTGGAATTCATGCTATTTCTCATATACCTGTTCTCCATGGGAATTGCATTCATTTTTTCCCTCTAAAAGCTGTAAGATTTGATATTAAACCACCAAATATTGGGTTAACTTACTCAAAATGTTTCATCCCCACTCACTAGCATAACACTTCAATGCTTGACATGCTTTCTTCTGTTGTGGTTAATCTTAATAATTTGTTGTTCGTAGGGGAAAGAAAACCCCTCGGTGTTTATTCCACCCCAGGCTTCCCACATCAGCACAATAATGTACACAAGTGGCACAAGCGGAGATCCTAAAGGTGTTGTGCTAACTCATGAAAACATTGCAGCTTTTATTAGAGGGGCTGACCTGTTTTTGGAGCAACTTGAAGACAAGGTAAATAATGGTTCTTAAACTTCTGATAGGATATTTTTATGCAGTATGTCTCTTCTCGACGTTCAAGTAATATCCATGACATCTTGTTAAGCTCTATTTTTTTTTTCGTTAAATTTTCTGATCTAGCTATACAAAATAATAATGAACGAGTCCTGATCCTTAGCATGAGCCCCAAATAACACCCCCCCCCCCCACACACACACACACACAAATAATTTTATGTGCACAATCTGTGTATCAGTTTGCATTTTTCTCCTGGCTGTCAACCAAAAAACATGTGATATGCTGTGTAGTCATCATTAATTTTCATATGTTAATTTCTTGGATATTCTTTTATATGATTTATAATTTTTACCCCCCTTCTCTGTTGTTTTCCTAACACATGCAATTTTGAATCTCTATAGATGACTGAAGATGATGTGTATCTCTCTTTCCTGCCCCTGGCTCATATCCTTGACCGTGTGATTGAAGAGTATTTTTTTCGCAAGGGTGCTTCTGTTGGCTATTATCATGGGGTATGCTGCTGAAACTATTTCTCGTCTTTGAAGTACAGGCCTCCTTTCTTCTTTAATCCGAATTGCATACATGGGCAGGAAAAAAAATGTGAATGGGATGAGATAAATATATATATATATATAAAGGAAAATAAAATTAATTGTTCTAATATAGTTTATGGGCCAAGGAATAAAAATATGGAAATCAATGATGGTCGTGGGGACAGGATACTGTGAAAATGCTGGGGTTTGCAGTGCTGTGCTGATGATGGTCGTATAAATATTTGGTACGTAGTGCTAGTGTACCAGATTTGGAGGGGGAGGAGGGGAGGGCGGCGGAGGTAGAGGATAGTTCCTTACCATGCTATATCTATTGAGGCAGTAATGCTGTTTATAATTTCTCATTGCTTTAGAGATATCCAAATGTTGGCACCCAGATCAACTCTCTATTTCAGTCCTAAATGGTCAATTATTTTTCATGACTGTTTGGCTTTTCCAATGGGTATGTATAAAATTATGGTTCCTTATTTGAAGGATCTTAAAGCATTGAGAGATGATTTGATGGAGCTGAAGCCAACGGTTTTTGCCGGGGTACCTCGAGTTTTTGAAAGAGTGCATGAAGGCACGGAATCTAGTCATCTTTCAGCAAAAACTTCATTTATTTTGGTTAAACAAAATATTCTCTCATGCTCATCCACATTTCAGGTATTCTACAGGCATTAGAGGAACTCAATCCAGTAAGAAGAAATATTTTTGGCATGCTCTACAGATAGTAAGTTGGTCTTCTATCTACATATGTTCACTTCATGGTGATGGAAAAGCATATTTGTTTTGTAATAAGTTTTGGGACACTTTTATGATATTAATGAGCCATTCTTATGATACAGCAAACGTTTTTGGATGACGAGAGGGTTTAAACAGAAAAATGCTGCGCCGTTAGCGGATCTATTGGCATTCAGGAAGGTTATATCTTTTCTCCTCAAAAACTTTTGTTTTAAAACCCATTATCTAGCCCCGGATGGATGCTCATAAGCTGTTGTACCATGTGACATCTCAATGTATGCCATTAGATCATCTTGACAACCATTCAATTTTGTTTGAATCCATGTGAAACAGTCCTAGGATTCATTACAAAAATCAAGTGTTACGTTTCCTTTTTATCCTAATAATGCTACATCTTTATAATAGCATAGGAAAAGCTTCCATCAACTTCCTATTGTCCTTCATTTATTTCAATTTTGTTTAGGTCAAAGCCAAGTTAGGTGGTCGGGTTCGACTGATAATCTCTGGAGGTGCACCCTTGAGCTCTGAGGTGGAAGAATTCTTACGGGTTACTTGCTGTGCTTTTCTAATCACGGGCTACGGTAAAGACTTCTTTCTGCCATCATTAGTTTCTAGCACACGAATTATACACATTGAACCAGTTGAAGCATTGTGGTCCAGGGTTGACAGAAACTTGTGGACCGACTACTTTTTGCTTTCCCGACGAGATGTGCATGGTTGGTACTGCTGGTGCGGTTTCTGTGTACAATGAGCTTCGGCTGGAAGAGGTACCAGAGATGGGCTACAATCCACTTGGGGAGCGACCATGTGGTGAGATATGTGTGAGAGGGAAGACTGTTTTTTCTGGATACCACAAAAACCCTGAATTAACAACAGAATCCATTAAAGATGGCTGGTTTCATACAGGTTGGGGCAGATTCCTTTCTTGTCTTTAAGTTAGTTTTACTTTAAGAATATTTTATGTCTTGATATTGTCATTCTTTGGCATTCTCAGGGGACATAGGGGAACTACTTCCAAATGGAGTTGTTAAGATTATTGATCGAAAAAAGAACCTTATAAAACTTTCTCAAGGAGAGTACATTGCTCTAGAGTATTTGGAAAATGTTTATGGTATCACTCCAATTATTGAAGAGGTGAGCTAATTTTCCAGTTCTTGGTCGATTTCATTACAAATTTATTTTTCATGGGTAACAAGCCATTTATTCGATAATATTCCCCTTGCTTTGAAGATCTGGGTCTACGGGAACAGCTTTAAGTCAATGTTGGTTGCAGTAGTTGTACCACATGAAGAAAACACCAAAAAGTGGGCATATGCAAATGGTCACATGAGTTCATTCACTGAACTGTGTTCCCTTGATCAGTTCAAGAATTACGTGCTATCTGAACTGAAGTCTACTGCCGATAGAAACAAGGTAATATCTGCTTCAAATTTAAATAATACATGGATAGCAATCTCTATGTATTCTCTCATCAGAGTTGAGAGACATTAATGACTACCATCTCAATGTCTGTATAACTTGGAAATATTTGGATAAAGTCTTGAAACAGGACGGGTGTAAAATTAAGATTTACACCCTCCAATCAGAGAGAGACGTCAGTAATCTCAAGAGCTATACGGTAGACCCAATAACACCAACATTATTCGCCCTTGTCTCTTTTCTCACGCTCAGCAAACTCTTCCTTTGCAAAAGCTCTCTCTCTCTCTCTCTCCTAAACCCGAATCTATGATAGTCTCTCTCCTCAACAGATGAATAATAGATGAATGTTAATGTAAAAAGAAAGAAATATAAGATTTTTAACTCTTCAATTAAACAATCTGGGTTTTATTGCTGAAGCTTTTTCTTCGGTCGTGTTTTTCTTAAAAAAAAAATAGAGCTTTTTCTTCCCCCTTCATAGATTCAAGATTGGGTTTGAGATTGTCACCAGTAGCAACTCACGGCTGTTTCTGGGTAATATTTACTCATTATCACAGGCTGGCCTTTTGATAGAGAGAGAGAGAGAGAGAGGTTGGCTTCACCCTATATGAATTTGAGGAGATAAGAGAGAGAGAGCGCTCTTGACAGCAATGGAGGAAAGAGATTGGGAGGGAGACGACAAGGGGGGCGAGATGGGATTTTTGTGGTGGAGACAGATTCATTGCATGCAGCTCATTTTTTTATTTTGATAGAATTCTTACGTGTTTTATTTTTATTAGTGGGTGTAAAATGAAGATGCACACCCATCCGGCTGCTAGCCACTCTCTAATATTTGATCGTTTTCTCCACACTCTTTTACTAGCCTTTTACTCTCTTTGGTGTTTACACATGGGTTTGTTCTAATCTTTCTTGTTTCATCAATTATCTCCCTTGTATTGAACCAGCTGAGAGTTTTTGAAAATATCAAAGGAGTCATTCTAGAACCCCACCCCTTTGATATTGATAAAGATTTGTTAACTGCAACATTGAAGAAGAAACGAAACAAGCTTCTTGAGTTTTATAAGGTATATTGAAGTTCTCTCTTCTCCTTCTTGAGCTTCTATAGATTAAACAATCATAAGGAGAGTGCTGGAAAGTAATTACATGTTTGTGCAGGTGCAAATTGATGAACTCTACCAGAATTTGACCAGAGAAAAATCACGAGGGTTTCAAGGCCAATAAGCAAGTTATATGGGAATTGAGTGGAGCATGCAATGTATTACTTATCACTCTCCCTAAATTACCTGCAAAATAACTGCCCTACTTGTAATTTCTATGGAGAAGAATATGAAACCATGTTATCTTTGAACTGTTAATCTGTTGGATTTTGTTTATAAGAACAAGTCATTTCCAACATGGCAATATCTATTCTTCACTCTTGTTTCAGGAAACGGGTCGTCAAAACTGTCCATCTGGCGCTCTCTCTCTCTCTCTCTCTCTCTCTCACACACACACACACAAACAAAGACAAAGAAGTTAGATTTCATCAAGTTTCCATTTTTAACCCTCTATTTAGCACCAACTTCATGAAAATTAAAGTTCCATACATTACAACCTCTATTTTATTCATACTTATATCTTCATATGAACACAAAGGAAAGTATTTGCGGGTTTATTAATAGGTTCAATTCAAAATTGGTCTATAGTTTGCGTTAAAAAGTCAAATTAATTGAACTTGTTATTCCCTGTAATTTTTTTTAAAAAAATAAAATTAATCATTCGGTCAAATCAGCAAAACCAGGCATCTTTGCTTGCAATGTGGCGCTGCAAGACGATGAGTACCATGTAGGCTGCTGCCCTGTCGGGTGAACTCCAGCTTCACAGTTCGATCATAACGTAGCTTTTTTAGATTTTCCTCACAGTTTCAACCCTGCGATCTTTAGCAGATAACTCCAGTTTCAGTTGTTGGGGGACCTCTGCTTATTTCGCTTTTTCAATCCTGAAGTCGATCGAGTAATAGGCAATAGGCTATATCAACAGTAGGCCTGCACACCGACCTGTCCAACCCAGGTTTTGGGTCCGACCCGACCCGTATGCAAGGGAAGTCCCATCAACCCGACCCGACACCAAACCTTAACTTTCGGATCGGGTTGAACCTGTTGTCCTTACTCTGCATCAATCCTCCTCTCCCACCTTCGTTTCCTCCGATTTTTTTTTCTTCAGAATTCTCTCCTAACCATAAATCTCAATCGAATGCAGTCACTTTTACAAACTTTGCCACTCCCAAACGGTAGTAATCGAAAGTATAAATATTGAGAAGCAAGAAAACGTTCTCATTCATTTTATCGAACATCAAAAGCTCAAAGAAAACAAACAAAAAAGGCGAAAGAAGAGTCTGAAGCCAAATCAGATCAGAAAAAGCTAGAGGAGCGAATATACAGCATAAATTAACAAAGAAGCAGTCGAGCTTTTTAATCTGCGACCATGGCAGATGAGTTCAATACAAGTGGGAACTTGTGGGATTCATCAAGAACAAGGTTCAAAACAGGACATCTTCATCGTCTTCAGCACTCAATAGCTTAGGGAGCTTTGGATGGCCAAATGATTTAGTGAAAATCAAAGTGAGGATGGATTCCAAGACACCCAGAAGCTGCAAGAAGATTTGAATGATGCCTAACTAGGAGGAAATGAGAGAGATCCATACAGAGCACGAACGACATGGACTGTCTAGAGGGTTAGGGTTTGATGAAGCGGAGTGAAGATTAAAAAGGAATTTCCAGAGTCGGGTTCAAAATAACATCCCGACATTTATCGGTTCAACATGTATTAAAACTGACTTTAATGGTGATCCGACTTTATCGGTTTATTTCCGATAGGGTCTCACAGGTTGGTCGGTCCATCGGATATATTGCACAGGCCTAATCAGCAGTATTATAGAAATGACATTCCTTAGAGCACCTTGCCTTCTTACTTTTGATGATTCATTCTTATTTTATTCCACTGCAGAAACCAATGTATTTATAATTTCCCCATCTAAACAAAGAGAATAACCATACACCTAGCATCCCCTCCATATGCTTTTCAGTCCGGACTTTGAGCTGCCTGTTTCAACTGTCCAACACTAAAATATGTTGGAAACTCCACACATTGCCCGAGCCTGATACACACTACATTCCATTGATGCCACGATCTTCTAACGAACTTCACATGCCAGTAATCAGTGTTTAGAAGGAATAAAATATCTGGTTAGCAGGTCACAGCTCATGTAAGGGGCAGAGAAGCTTGAGTACTTGTCCCAATAGACCCCAGAAATCTTGGTTGTGACAAAATAAAAGAGTATCTGAGGTTTTTCCTTAATCCACAAAAAAAATTGATATAGATTCACAACACAAAATTATAGCTCCCTAGAACTAACACTATGGTAATGCATTTATACAGGAACTTTGCCAAGTATCTCCTGCTTTCACTGACAAACTGGCTCTGGTGAGAGTAAACCAAAGATCAACATAATGGAAGAATCAATTCCTCTCAAGATATGGCCTCTCCATGTCTTTGCAGAAGAGACGTAAGGAGTCAAAATATATGGATGGTGATTACTTCATTTTCTGTTCTTACTCCCCTCCTTGTCCTTCTCCCGCTTATTGTAAAGCCTTTCAAGACCACGTTTGGCCTCACACTGAGGGAAGTTCGTCAGATCATAATAGTGTGGTGCTATATCAATTAGCCTGTACCCCAACCAATTGTTGGTTAGTGTGGATAATTTATCTTACAAAATTTTTCATGCCAATGAGGATATTAATTAAATAGAGACTATTTGCTACTACAACATAATTACAATACACAGATAAATTACCCGGCCAGTATCTAATCCTCCAAAAAGTTGGACTTAAGGGTGTTCAGCATTGCTTGGGTGAACAACCAGTTAAACAGGGGGGCATGGTTTCCTAGTTGAACCTATTCAAGCTGCTGTTCATGCTCAAGCTAAGCTAAATTAATATAAAGACAACCAATGTTAGACATTTTAAGCTAAGGGGCATGGTTCCCTAGATGAGCATATTCAACCTACTCTTGATCATGCTCAAACGAAGCTAGTTTAACAAACAAGCCTAAAATGAAGGCTTAGGACTGATTCATTAACAGCACTAACTAAAAAAGACCAATACTGGAGTTCACTCATAGTGAGGAATATGGCTAACTATGAATCCTGCTGATTGAGCCGGCAAGAGTAACAGAGCCCCCCCTCCCCCACCAAAAAAAAAAACACAGAACCAATCCTCTTAGACTTGTAGGTCCCATTTGAATGTTGGGATGGTTTCAACCCATCCCATCTCATCTCATCTCAACATCCAACACCACTCAAATACAAATACTTTTTAATTTCAAATTTTCAACTATTTCATCTAATCATTACAACTTTTGCAAACTTCCAAACAAAATACAAAAAACAATTCAACTTTTTCAAATCCCAAAACAAAAATTATATTAACAAATTATATTCTAACAATATTTTAATTTTATAACTTTTTTGTTCAATTTTTTCTTACTCATTTCCCAAAACCCCATAAAATATCTTAACTCAAACTATTTCACTATTATTCACAAACTCTTTCACTATTATTCACAGATTTCTCATCTTATCTCAACATCCAAACAAAACCCTAGGGGAGGTTTAAATAGTGAGTTGAGATGAGATGAGTTAAGATGAAAGTTAAATAAAATATTGTTAGAATATTATTTTTTAACATTATTTTCGTTTTGAGATTTGAAAAAGTCGAATTGTTTATTGTATTTTGTTTAGGAATTTGAGAAAGTTGTAATGATTAAATGAGATGAATTGAGATGATTTTGGTATCCAAACCTCCCCCTACCATAATAGGATTTAAGAATCATAACTGCAAAGAACAATAAATGAACAAAAAGCTTGGAACTAACCATTCACCGTGAATGTCTGTCACCGTGCAGATAAAGTTCCTGCTGGTTAGGACATATTCATTGTAAATTGCCCATTCTGGCTTGTGATCCAAGCAATTTGATGGATGCAAGTGCACCATCTGCAAGACAGATTATGCAGGCATCTCAAACCTCATTCTCATTTACAAGAACAATGAACACAAACCTAGATACAGCATATTTCAGACTCAATAAAGATCGCCCAAAAAAACAAATATATCAAAGAAATCATTTTACATACTTGGTTGTCTTTCACTGTCAAGTAGTGCCCAGTACGTTCCAGGTGAGCTACCTGCATAAAGTATCCTGCTAGCATAGCCTTCCTTATGTTGATGTAATAGTCACGGCTGTTGAAATCAGTGCTGCACAATTTGAGGTTAAACCTGGCCATGATACGCACTAGCTGTTGTCTAACATTATCAGCAGCCTTCAACGCCCTATGATTGACAAAGTTCTCATAACACCAAGAAGGATCCTCATCTAATACCCATAAACAAACAAAGAATAATATTAAATCAAATTGCATTAAAAATAAGTTACATTCCTTGAGGAGATATTAAAGTATTTATACATAGATTCTTTTTTATGAGTAATTCTACACATACAACTCATTTTACAACTCTGTTTTAAATACAGGATATTTATGTAAAATTTAAATTCCAATAAAAAAATCTCGATTTTTTTTTTTTTAAAATGTTGGAGAACCTCTCCAAGGCAAGGCCCTTCGGACCCTCCCCTGCAGAGAAAACCCTGGTCCCGTGCATCACACCCTCGGAAGCTTCCCTACATGGAATTGGTTAAATCGCTGGCTTTTCATCAGGGGGTGTGGCCCCAAAGAATTGTTAGAAAAAAATCTTGATTTTTTTTACGAGTAATGATACATATCCAACCCATTTCACAACTCCATTTTAAATAGAGGATTTTTATGTAAAATTTGAAATCCAAAAAAAATTGAGATTTTTTATAAAGTGGTACTATCACATTAGTTACTTGTAAAATAGTTGTATGAATATGATTTTTTTTATTGGGAAATAAAATTTTATTGACCATAAAAGTAAGCAAAAGCCCAGGTATACAAGGCATATACAAGGACATCACCTGAGCATGCTAGTTCAATTCTTATACAAAAGCCGAGGTATATAGGTAGTAAAAATAATAATAATAATAAGCATATTAAAATGAACGGTTAAAATAGACTACTTACCGTTTTGCCTGTAGGCATGATATACATTCAAGAGAGTGAGGTGATCTCCATCGATGTGCCCAAACCTAGCTTTTGCTTCATCAGCAGCTTTTTGAGCCTCCCTAGGCCGGACAAAGCAATTGGGTACTAAAGAAAGAAATTGGTTATCACAGAGGAGGCCCATGGAGGTCAGCAGACGCATAGAGGCGCGATACCATTTGCTTCATGAGAGAATACTGAGAAACTGCAACTATCTGCATCAGCACTTGCTTAGAAATCCTATGGTGCATGCCAACCGGGGGCATGGAACCTAAAGAAGACAGTTGCTGATGACAACCTAATTTGACACAGTATGCTAACCCCAGGCACATTTAGTTGCATGTGACAGCAGTTAGAAGACATTATACGCACAGAAATATGACAGTGCACAAGCCAGACAAATGGCAGTGCATCCAACAATCTTTTTCTGATCAGTAAAGGGATGCAGCCTAACACAATTGTTCTATATTGGTGAGATAAGACTCAATGCAGACCAAAGAAGAAAGCGAGATACAAAACAGTACCTGAAAGCATGGCAGAAATCGACAGAATTTCATTTGAACAATTGAATTCAGGGCTAACAACGAGCATCTTTGACATCTGAGGATCTAGTGGAAATTCACTCATCATTTCCCCCAGCTTTGTTAAATTTCCATCATCATCTAATGCACCCAAGTAATTCAGAACCTCTAGTGCCCGCATCAATGTCTCCGGAGCGGGGGGATCCATAAAATCAAAATGCACAAGATCATCTATCCCCAGTTTTTTCAAGGTAAGAACCGTATTTGCTAGATTTGATCTTAATATTTCCGGATAGGTCTGTGGCTGAAGATCATTATTGAAACTTTTCTCAGTATAGAGTCTAAAGCATTTCCCAGGCTCTGTTCTTCCAGCACGCCCCGATCTCTGGTTTGCACTAGCCTTAGATATTGGAGAGATACCAATAAGGACTCAACACGCACTCGTGGGTTATAAACTTTTTGTTTTGCAAATCCAGGATCAATAACATATATGATACCATCAATGGTTAAAGAAGTTTCTGCGATGTTCGTGGAAACCACAATCTTCCTTCCAGGAGGACCACCCTCCTTCACTGGAGGTGGAGCTGGTTCAAATATCTTCTGCTGCATAGCTGGGGGAAGGGTGGAATATAAAGGCACTGCTTTCACAGGTCCCACCTGGTCACCCAGATTTGCAATCTCTTTCGATATTTTTCGGCATGCATCTTCTATCTCCTCCTCACCAGTGAGGAACACAAGTATATCTCCGGGAGGTTCACACATGTGAATTTGCACAACTGTCCGAATTGCCGCCTCCAGGTAGTCCCTTTCTGGTTCCTGGGTGTAGAATATCTCTACTGGATGAAGCCTTCCAGGAACTTTCATAAGTGGTGCACCAAAGAAATAACCCTGAAATTTTTCAGCCTCAAGAGTTGCACTCATCACAACTAGCTTCAAGTCAGGTCTATTTTTTAGAACTTCTTTCAAAAGCCCAAATAGAACATCAGTTGCCAATGTCCTTTCATGAGCCTCATCAAGGATTATGACCTTGTAGCGTTCCAAAAGTGGATCTGTCATTGCTTCTCTTAAAAGCATACCATCTGTCAGATACCTAGCACATACCACAAAAATAGAAGCTATGAGCCTATGAGTAAACTTTGCAATTTAGGTCCAAGCAGCCCCTAAACACCCACAACCACACCCCAGCCCCCGGGCCCACAGAGAGAGAGAGAGAGAGAGAGAAGCAGAGAGGTATCAAAACCGAAGAATAAGCTTACTTCAAAACTGTTCTAGCACTACTGCAGTCCTCAAATCGGATACTGTAACCAACCTCTTCTCCAATAGTTACATCCATCTCTTCAGCAACACGTCGAGAAACTGACATTGCAGCCACCCTACGAGGTTGGGTGCATCCAATCATCATTTTCCTACGTTTATCTGGAGTTTCAATGTCAACGGCTTCCAAAACGAATTGGGGAATCTGCAGAACAGGGAGATATCACTTCTTAATTCTGCACCTCAAATGCGAAATAAAATCCAGTCCAGGCTCCAGATCCATCTATTTCAACAGGAACAAATTCTCTCTCACAGCATGAAATGCACAATGTAATACCATCACGTGGAAAACAATACGAGACCACATCCACTAGGCTGCCCAAATCACCACTCCAAACGATTCATAGTCATAAACACGAAAGCCAAAGGAGCGATAACAGACAATAGCATCAATAACAGTGAAAAAACAAAACAACGGATAGTGTACGCTCATAGAAAGCTAGGCTCGGCCGCAAAAGAAATTAACTGAAATTTAAAACACTTGTATTTCAGTATCCGATACAGGACACGCCCTAAATCTCACTTTTAGTTGCCTACAAAATGTACAGAAAGAAAACTACCAAAAGATATTGCCTGTTTGATTCCAGAATCTCATTTGGGACATATCAATTGAATTATACTCGCAATAATCAAAAGTTATCAAAGTCACTAGTTTTAGTCAATTCTCAGCAACCACGTAACCTACATTTCGTTTTTCATCCAAGCAGCTCTTTTCATATTCCCAAACTAACCTGAGTGGTTTTGCCACTACCAGTCTCACCGACGAGGATTAGAGTCTGGTTGGCCTTGAGAACCTGCAAGAACTCCTCCTTCTGGTGCCAAACGGGCAAGCTTGTCCTCTTCTCCAATATCTCTTGATACCTCTGCGAGTACGGCCTCCCCGTCCACCTATTGATCCCACCATTATTGCTGCTGATGTTCATCACCGCCGCAGCCGCAGCTCCTCCGCCATTCGATTTTGAGATCTTCGCCGGCACCGCAGTCTCGTCCACCACGTCGAATAAGCTCAACTTCCTCTTCCTCTCCGTACCCATCAGAAACCCTAACACCAATCCTAACCACACGAATCCCACAGAAACCCAAACTAGTTGGGACTCCTAATTCTAGTCTAAAAATCAGAAAGGATCCGATTCCAAATCGAAAGGTAAAAAGAAAAAACGAGGATGATGGACGAGGATTGAGGATTGAATAAAGATTGCTAACGAAACCAGGCCAATCTGCGGAATGCCATTAATAGGAAACGAAGGGAGAACTTTCCAGAATTGCAGTGGAGTCCTTGTTACTTTGTTTTCATTGAAAAAAAAATAAAAAAAAATAAAAAAAAAAGCCCAGCCATAATCATAAATTGATAAGGAAAAAGTTACGAGGATAAATGCGTATTAATATTTGTATTAATTTAATGTAATTGATTAAAAAATAATTTTTATTAAAAATAATATTAATTAAAATTTTAAATATAAAAAAAATCAGTATTGATACGTAGATTAATACACGATTTTACTTGTACGTAATAAAACTCAATTCATAATCTATCTTTCCGATATTATGACAGGTTGCACAACTAATGAGGAAAGAGATTTGTAAGGTATAAGCAAATTCGTGGATCAATATTTGCATTGATAGGTTTTTTTATTCAAAAAAATATATGAAAAAAATTTCATATCTTATAAAAATTATTTTTGTTTTTAATTCACATTATTTCGTTAAATATATGTCTTATATATTAATATCGGTATGCGAATTGGTAATTTAATTTTGCTTATAAGAAGATTTTTCCAACCCACTATACCGAGCACATTTATTATAAAATAAGTTATTTTATTCCTAAATAGTAGAACACATTGTCTATATTATATCATAAGATTTAATTTATAAAATTTTAAAATTTTTTATTCAAATTAAACAATAATATATAAGTATTTTATTAAATGCGTTATCACCACTAACTTATAAATAGAATTTTTCAATATCAAACGAGCCATTCTACTTGTAGATTTTTTAAAAATTCATTCTACTTTTAAATTGATGTGACGCCACACCATGCATAATTTTATTTAAAATTATGATTCAGTTATTTAAATAACTGATGTAGATTCAGAAATGTAAATTACTCTGATAACTTAAATGAAATCGTATCATCTCCTATTACGAAATTAAATATTCAAATTGGACCAGAGGCAAAATTAACCATTCTTTAAAAATAAATATTTTAGAGATTATATAAAAGTAAACCTATAAACTAATTTTGTTTAATACAATACATCATATTATAAAATTATTTTTATAATAAAATAAATTTAATAAATCACATTAAATCACATCAATTTGTGAGTTTATTTTTATATACTCTTTTCGTGTATGTTGCATTTCTCTTCTTTAAACTAAGCTAGCCAACACACCAATATCCAATCTAAAGAATTCAATTATACAAATTTAAAAAATAAGATTTTTTTTTTAAAAAAAATTATAGTTATTTAAGAGTAACGCTAGTAGAAATCCCAAATAGAAAAACTGCATATAAGTTCTATGTAAAAAAGTGGATTCTACTAATAAAGAATAGTTTTTTTTATACATTTTAAAAATATGATCCATTTTTTTACAAGGGTTTGCATGTAATTTATCTATTTAGGACTTGTATAAATCATTTCCCGTGTATGTGTATATATATGCTATGACAGAATTAACGTGGAAAGCACGTTTTCCTAATTAGGTGAAATGATTATTTAAAAAAAAATATTTTTAAAAAAAAATTGATTTCAATTAATAATTAATGACATAGGGGGAAAATGTGAATTCTAGCAAATATTTGGGCGTAATGATAATTAAGTAGAATATAATAATTACATGTTTACATAGATTAGAAGATAACAACATTAGTTCAAAATATATCATAGTACAATACATATTTATAATATCGATAGTTTTAGCAAAATTGTTTGCAATAAGTTTAATATAGGTCCAACTAAAACACTATTTCAAAATATGAGTCTTTTGATATTTCTATTACGATCTATCATTTTATGTCATCATGTACAAGATCAATAGATTTGCTATAATAATTCGACCTATAACAAATTTCTTTTTTTGGGTAGTTCACTCTTTGTGTTGTTGACTCCAAACATAAAATTCCGGAAATTCTTTATACAACAATGTCCTGGCGTTTTCATCGACTCGGTTTAATGTAAATAATTCTATTAACATTGATTTTGCCGACCGATTAGAGTTGAGAACATTGATTAAGTCTTCATTTGCTCAAAAAGTCACTTGGTATTGATCCTCCAGATATAAATGTAAGCTATACACTATTGGGTACATTTCATTAACAATGAAGCCATATATTCTCCATCTAACTTCAGGTGGAGCAATCCATCGAGCCGATTGGAATTGTTGGATTTCATTAATTTGTTGTTTGTTTTGTTCAGAAACCAAATTGAAAGCAACTCAATTATGTCCTTTGTAAATGTACTTATCAAAAGATATTTGACTGCTTTTATTGTATAACAAATCTTGACATTAATGTAGCAGTCAAATGTTGCAAGTAAATAAGAATTAGATAGAACGACCGAACGGTTATCTAAATTATGGCCTCTCACTTTGACAATTATTCCATTGTTAAAACTCCTATATATTATGACGCAGTCATTTCCAACAGTTGTATCTGATATAAAATTTTTTGGATAATGGCTTTTGCAATAACTATTTTTTTTTTCATGCAAACATTTGTTGGATTCAACACTACACACGGTCCATGCATCATATGCTTGACAACAGCGTTATGCAAGTGCAAATTCATATTTTTATGAAGTATTTCTGTTGATATATCTCATCAAAAGATTCAAACATAAAAACTTTCTAATCCCTCTATAATATAATTAAAAAATGCGCATGTGGAAACCCCCTTTTTTGGTGCTCAATAACATAGACATATGCTGAGACTTTTTCAAATATATGCCGCTTAAATAATTGATATTTTAATTCTTCTAATTTTGCACGAAAGACCTGAGCAACCAAAACAAGACGATTTTGACTCTTCTCATGCAAGCGTAATTTATTTAAAATTTATTGCCAATTTGGATTGCACATCATTGTTAAAAAAATATATATAGTTTACCATAACGCTAAATTAAAATGATTGCCTCTATATATTTTTTTCGCATATCTCTTAGACCCCTAAATAATGACGAAAGTAGAATAATTTGTTTTCCAACATTAGAGGCATTAGTTTTTCCAAGCATAATGGTATCAACAATACCTTGATATAACTCAGATTGAATATGTTGTTATTTGCTATGGTAATAATCTAATCTTGACGTCTCGATCTTAATATACATATCAATGTATATAAGTAATTCTCCTGCAGTCATTAATTGGTGAGGATGTATTGATTTGGTTGTTTTTATTACACATTGATATGCTTCTTCTACTAACCATTTGAATGCCTTGATACCAACCAACATCGCCAAAACGAAAATAATAATAGATATTGAAGTGAATCATAGTAATTAAAATAATACTGAATTATATGACTTCAACCATAATGACTAAAGACAA
The DNA here is from genome assembly GCA_011037825.1 of Carya cathayensis. NCBI lineage: Eukaryota > Viridiplantae > Streptophyta > Magnoliopsida > Fagales > Juglandaceae > Carya > Carya cathayensis. Next base: position 258,674 of record QGSO01000384.1, on the reverse strand, counting down.
AAATGTCTCTCCCTCTTAGTTGATTTGTGTAGTCATTTTCTACCCATTTGAAGATGTCTATTTGATGTATTTGAATCCCAACATCAAAATCCTCAAGAAAACGCCACAAGTACGATTTCATTTAAACAAAGTCATAAAACTACTGTCCAGATAATAAATGCCCAAGTTTCTTTCATATCCCTCTATACGATGCCATTTAAGGGGCAAAGCAACCCTAGGTCCATACCTCTCATCTGTTTCTTCTTCTCTCGGCACCGATATATTCATTTTCCTCATTTCTTTATCTCTCTCTCTCTCCCTAAAAACCACATTTTAGAGCCTTCTTCACATTCTTTCCAAATTTCTCTATTGTTTTTTTTCTCTCTCTCTCTCTCTCTCTCTAAGCTCTCTATTTGACCTCTATGCTTTTTTTTTTTTTTTGCAAACTTCAACAGATCTAGTCGTTTTAGTCTAAATCCGAGAAGTTCTATTCTAACTCTGTCAATTTACTTATGTAAATCTTATTTTTCTTGTATATTCTTCATATCTACGATTTTTAGCTTTAAGTTTTGAAAAAAAAAAAATTTACCCTTTGCAACTTCAACAAATCTAGACGTTTTAGTCTAGATCTGAGAAGTTCCAAGATCTATTTTTTCTTGTGTATTTTTTTAGTTATTTTTTTTCCTTATTGCAGATTTGTGTAGTGTTTTGTTTGCTGTGATTTCTTTCTTTTTCTTTTTTCTTGCTATATATCTTGTTTTCCTTTGGTTTATTTTTGTTTTATATTTTGTTCTTGATTTTTTTTGGTATGATGTCCCGTTGGTATCGTGTGTTAGCTAAATCTTCTGTTGGTCTATTGGTCTTTGTCTCACACCCACACCACCTACTTACGTAGATCTTATTTTTCTTGTGTATTTTTCAGATATACGATTTTTAACTTTAAGTTTTGAAAAAAAAAATTGTTCTTTGCAACTTTAGCAGATCTAGATGTTTTAGTCTAGATCCAAGAAGTTCCAATATCTATTTTTTCTTTTGTATATTGTTAGTAATTTTTTTTCCTCATTGCAAATTTGTGCAGTGTTTTGTTTACCGTGGTTTATTTCTTCTTTTATATCTTGTTTTCCTTTGGTTTATTTTTATTTTATAATTTGTTCTTGATCTTTTCTGGTATGGTGTCCCGTCGGTATTGTGTGTTTTTTAAATCTTCTGTGGGTTTTTATTTTTTGTTTTCTTAGTTGTATATATGCTATATCACTCTCATCAAGACCTAGAAGCTGAGATGAAGAGATTGAGGCTTAAGCTAAAGCAAACCATGGACATGTATAACACAGTTTGCAAAGAAGCAATCTCGGCCAAAAATAAGGTGATGTTAATGCAATATATAACATCTTCAAATTTTCATAAAGGAGAATTTCCACTGAGTCACCTTTTTTACAACACTTTTTTTAGTGAAATTTCATGTGTTTGATTAAATTAGTTTTAACGGTAATAAGTATACTAAACCAAACTAACATTTAAATTATTGAATTTTCTATTTATATTGCTATTTTTTGGTTTAATCCTCACCCAAACTAACATTTCCTTGACCCATAATTTCCAAACAACAAAACATTGTTAAGAAAATAACATTTTGTGTGGGACCTGTGATTGTGTGGAAAGCAATCTAAAGGAAGAACAAATGAACCTAAAAAATAAAACTTTATTCGAGTCTGCACATCATATATCTGCAATTATTGAGACTTTAAGTTTTAATTGTAAACCTTAAGTTTTATGAATCTCTAAATTTTATAGTATTAGTTACTTCATTTCTTAGGATTATGAACAAATATGTGTAATGTATAGATAAACTATATATACCATAAACACACGAAAAATAGTTAGACTCACCTGTTCAATTTTCTTTTGAACTTTAGCACCTCCATACCCGAAACACAGTTGAATGCAGAAAGTACAGTGTCCAGGCCTCACTTGATTTGAGAGAGAGAAAGCAGAGAAGAAAGTGAAAGAAAGAGATACAATTTTCTAAACACAGTTGAATGCCCATTTGGTTTCTTTTCAGTTGCCTCTTCGTGTTTGAACTTCAAAGTTCACTATTGCACCGCTTGGCCATTCGGTTGCTTCTTCGTATGCTTATTTCATAGTTTTTTGTATGAGATGCACCATTAATTACATCGATATGTATGCTTATTACATAGTTTTTCGTTTTAGATACACCATTAATTAATTGCATTCACTGCTTTGTAACACGGCTTTTATATAATTAAATAGATTTCTTTTAATTTATTTTTAATTTTTTAATTATATTTTTCCTTTCGTAATGAGTAATAAAAATTTAGGAAATAATTATACCTTTCTAAAAAAAATCAGTATGAGTAATTTTTTAGAAATAAATTACAATCATGTATAAGATACACTTTTCTAATCTTGTATATTATCTAATTTTTAATATACTTTCTCTTTCTTTTTGTAGCTTCATATGCATGGCTAGTAATATTCAGATATTCTATTGTCGACACACAAATAGAAGAAAAAAAATGCCAGCATATGGCATTGTGTTTTTTATAAATTGTAACTTATTATAATGTATTTTCTATAATAATGTATAGAAAAAGACAATTATATCCCTAGATTGCACAGATTTACATGCATTCAAATATTCTATTGTTGACACATGGACAGAAGAAAAAAAAGGCCAGCATATGGCACTGCATTTTTTGCAAATTGTAACTTATTATAATGTTTTTCTATTATAATGTATAAAAAAAGACAATTGTATTCCTAGACTACACAAATTTACATGCACTAACTTTATTACAATACAAACAGGCTTAATGAGAAAACAAGAAAAGTTAATTGGAAAATAATAAAAGTTATTGTTCATTATTGTAGCAGTTAGATAGCCATTTATTATAATAGAATAGATATCTTCTTATATATAAAAGTGGCAATGCGAAAAGACATAATGTTTTTTCGTCCGACTTTGCTTGACGATTTTAACCCCTTTTTATATCAGCAAGTTCAATTTTTTTTTCCCATTACTTTCTATATTTCTCAATTGGTTTTGTCCCATCCAAGATCCAACGCCCTCCATCGTGCACTTACGTAGAACCTCCATAGGAAGCCCCACATTAAACCAGATCCTCCAAGCACGGCCAACAAAGCACCCTATGTTCCTCACAACAAAGAAATTGAGAAGCCCAGCCACATGCCACTCTAATCTACACCATAGCACAACCATCACACGACAAACTCCTTGTTTTTCAATCACAAGACATATCAAGGACCATAGAAAAACCACTGTGAACCACCCCACTTCAACCACCAAACACCAAGACCCACCTCCATCTGACAACACCGCTCGAAGGGAAGCTTAGTCTTATTTAGCTCCATCACGCCCTCAACCACCCACGTGAGCCACCGTTGCCATCCACGTGAACCGCCGTAGCATTCACAAGCCCTTGTTCAGCAAATCTATAAACAAAACACATCCTTCTCAATTGTGAAAACACCATTGTGAGCCTCACTTGACCTTTCTTCTGTCCGATTCGCCACCATTGGATATGCAAGGAAACCATAAAAGTATAACTTAAGTGATAAAAAAGAAAAATAATAAATAAATAAAACCCAAAAGAATATGACTTTCAAGAATTAAAGGAAAAGTATTTGATGATAGATTAGATATTATGCATGAGAAGAACCAAAAAAGAAAACATCTTGCTAAACTTTCTTCCAAACATATTCTCGATTGGCCATTACTTTCACACACAATCAAATCTGTTTAAAGAAATGAAGATTTTTCAACCAAAATCCTCGACTGTTTGTATGGTTTTGGAATACTAGTTTCATTTGGTAAGAGAAATAATCATAGATGAACACTTGCAAATATCTGTTTTCATAAATGATTGATTTGATAATTTTTTTTTATTTTGTAACCATGTTGAGAATCACTATACATGTCAAACCTAATAATATTTAGGTAAAAAATGGTGTGAATGATGATTTTATATGTTGGCTCATTTATATAAAGAATGACGTTTTAAATGAGGTATTGTTTAAAATTTGTGTTTAAACAATTTTTATTTAATAAATTATTATTAGGGTAATTTTACGTATAATTGTGAAGTTTATAAATATTGAGTAACCGTTTTAAAAAAAGAGTAAATTTTATTATTTAAAAATTAATTTTTTTAATATAAATTTTATATTTTATTTATTTTTTTAAAAACTATTATACGATAGTTATCTAATTCACTATTATAAATAAATTTATTATTATTATTATTATTATCTATTTCTATGAAAAGATTTTATTTTTTCTTAAAGACATTTTTTATCCTCCAATTGGCGCTACGTACCAGGGCTACAGGCCAGCCTTTCTAGGGAAAACAAAAGTAGTAAGGACAAATTATGAGTTCACATTGATCTAATTTTTATCATGCTACGTACTCAGCATTAGGCTTGCAACCCGGCTTGGAATCATTGAATCTATGCCCGACCCGAGTGTGACTCATTTTGGCGCCAAACCGACCCGACTCAACCCGAATAAAATACAACCGGATCGAACCCGTATACCCGATAATGATCTCTCGCAACTCGAGCAAAGCAAATCCTGAACTCGAGAAATCTGGGGCATGTCCCCTTCCATCGCAACCCTACACACAGAGATGAACTCTCCGAACTCAAGCAAAGACTCTCCAAACTCAAGCCAAGCAAACCCAACTCAAGAAATTTGGGTGATGGCCTCCTTCCTTACAACCCCTCCATCACAACCCTCCACGCAAAGTAGAAAGACAAAATAGCACTCCATCTGCTTTACCCTTATCTCTCTAACCCCAGCAATCTTCTCTTCTTCGTTCTTTAAAAACTAGGAGCTTCCTCGTAGCTTTTTGCCACAGAGAATGAGAGAAAAAAGAAAATAAAAGTGAAGATATGAAAATAAATTAAGAAATGAGGAGTTGTATGTGTTGTACTAGGCCTGCGATTGTTGCCGACACCAACTGAAAATAAGACATTCGTCTCTGATTGCCTTACGGGTCCTTGTTTCTCATTTCTACAGGCACGCCACGTTCAAGAGCAGAGTCACGGAGATCTCTGAGAAAGCTTATGACCGAGGAAAGAGAACGGGAGCAACAAGCGAACCAGCATCTTTCTCTTCCTCAAAAGTTGATGAGCTAGATAACGAAGGGATATGGTCAACAATGATTTTAGACAAAAAGCATGAGTGGGTTTTGATAAAATTGAAAAATTTCAAGAATGATGATGAAAAAGGGCCCCCTAGACAAGCTTTGGGTGAAAAATCTACTTTATTTTCTATCCTTACCGTAGATGGAGTTTGACTACTTGGTGGGCTGGAGAGGAGATGAAGCGTTGCAATGAAGATGAACTAGTGCTTTTCCGAAAGACATAACCTGCAACTCAAGAGGTCGAAAAAGAAGAAGTGGCGGCGCTAGGGTTTGAGTCTGAGAAATTGAGAATTGAAATCTGAAGATGATATTCGGACAGGTTGAGAGCAACATTAAAAACCCGTTAATAGTCGGGTCTCCAAACCAATCATATAACAACCCGATATAATACGGGTCAAGTCGGGTCACCTTGACCGGGTCTATCGGTTTTACGGGTCATCTGCATAGTCCTACTCAGCATTAAGAGCAGCGATAGGGATATTATTCTATTATTAATTATTTATTAAAATTTTTTATTTTTTAAATTATTTTTTAAAATATTTTAAATCAATAAAAAATTAAAAAATATATAATTAGTTCACATTGATCTGATTTTTATCATGCTACGTACTCAGCATTAAGAGCAGTGATAGAGATATTATTCTATTACTAATTATTTATTAAAATTCTTTATTTTTTAAAATATTTTTAATCAATAAAAAATTTTAAAAATATATAATTTTATTAATAGTCAATTCTTTAATTATTAAATAAAATAAAAAAATTAAATATAAAAAAATAAATAAATAAATAATAGATGAATAACCCTATCATTTTTCCCAGCATTAATGCAGGAGCGTCGAACAGCTTAAACGTCTAGTCCTTCAGAAATTTGTTTCTCACCATATTAATTGCGTCCTCGCCTTTTTATCCTAATTAGTCTACCAAAATAATTATAAGAACGGAAAATACTATTTTGCCCTCTGAAATATACTGTTTAAGTTTACCGTTCATCATTTTAGTTTTTTTATTTTTATTTTATTTTATTATTTAATAATTAATAAAATAATTTAAGTGTATTTATATATATATATATTTTTAAATTTAAATATATTAAAAAATTTAAAATAAAATAACACAATCCTATTGAGATAGCAGAGTAACACTGTTCTTATAAGAATATAGAATAGTTATAAGATTATCCTTCCTAACTAGCTACATGACAGCATATCAGAACCAAATTAAATTATATCCACAAATCACATTACAACTTCATGAAACAAATTATATTTTTTCTGAATAATCATAATGTATTGTTTTTCAGGCTAAAAAATCGTATTATGTTATTATTATTCAACAAAAAAAATGAAAAAAAAAATAATACAAAGAACACTTGCTGTACTTGAACTGCATGCAGTAGTAGTAGTACACTCGAAATCAAGTAATTAACATGATCGATCGATCACTTAGCTTAATCGACATACATGCATGTTCATCACTTAGCTTAATTATATATATATATATTTATATTTATATTATGCATGCATGGATGCTAGCTGTAATCGGGAATATATATACATGAAGAGTTTTGTTATATATAAATAAAGTTATGTACTAATTTACGTATCAATACTGATTCATTCATATTTAAAATTTAAATTAATATTTTTTTAATTAAATTAACTTTCTAATCAATCACATTTAATTAATATACATATTAATACATAATTACACTTCTAACTAAAATTTTTCGTACATGAATGATCAGTCAGCAGAGGTCGTTACAGATGACCTCGTTGCATTAATTATTAGTCGGCAATTTCTGCACCCAAAACGTGTTCGGCTATCCTCTATTTACGACTGACGATCCCTTCGTTGTTCGTTGCCGGCCAATATCACATACTTGTCTTTTCGTGTAAGCTTCGTGCATTCAAATCCCAGGGCCTTTCCGATCTCACCTTGCACGTGGTTTGCGACATCGAACTTCGATTTCTCCCCGTTTAGATAAGTGCAGGAACCAGACACCTTCTCCAGGAATTGAACGGTGTACGATGGTGCTGGGTTCATGAGGAAGAAAAATGGGTCCAGACACTTGAGCCCACCGGCTGTCGTGCCATAAAGCATGGTAACATGGGAGTCAATTGCAACGGGAACTATTTCCTCTGCCAATTCTGCAAACAAGGGACTGAATCTCAAGAGATAAGATTCTCTACAGGTCGTCCCTTCGGGGCAAATGAACATGTCTCCTTGGTTCAACAAACTCTCAATCGTCCTGGCATCTTGATCACGGTTCCTTGTTAATCGGACGGTTTTGATGGGTGATAACATCTCTGAAACCCTGCTTAGGCTGTAAGAGACACCCCTAAGAGAACTGCTTTTTAAGATCACAGAAAGGAAAATGGGGTCCAAAAGAGTTTTGTGATTGCAAGCGTAAAGGACACCTTTGGATTTATGCATAAATTCTATGCTGGTGTCTGGATAAAGAGAATGTGGAGTTTTTGGCGTTGTTGGAGCTGTGAGGTGCATTCCTAAAAAGGCATTGAGAGGATTGGATATGTCGGTGGGCAGTGATAAGCTAATAAGAAGCCTGGAAATAGAAAGGACAAACCCAAATGGCACCCAAACGAATAGAGCGAGGGCATTCAGAGGGGTTGGCAGCAGAGCCAATCTACCATCGTGAAAGATGAGTGGTCTGGGGTATTTTTCCCTTGGTAGGTTTTGCCAGCTTCTCTTGTCAGCTTTGTCAACCAAATATATCTCCTGTTGCCACAATTTTACGAAGCAGAGTTAATACTGATCAAAATAGAAAGCGATAGAGAGTTGCTATATATAATTCATGGAGATTTGAAAGCCTATCTTTTTTATCTTCCTTTTGGTAAAAGAGGTTAGAAGAGATCGATACCTTGCAATGTTGGGAGAATAGTTGGTGATGACCATGAACTTTGTGGAGCCCATTAATGCCAATTATGTTTGTACCAACAGCTTTATTCTCTGTAAGGAATTCCTCTAAACCAATGATATTCTTCTTCTCCTCCATGAGTCCCACAAAATAGCCATGGAATACCTTTAGCTCTCTCCCAACAACAACATCAATCTCCAGATAATCCTTTAGGAAACTCTCAATCATGACTAGTGGAAGCTCACTCACAGATACTTTTCTCACACCTCTTCTCAGCACTTGATTAAAGATCTCCAACCCAACGTCTTCCAAGAAAAACTTTGGCAAAACGGAACTTCCAACTCTGAAGCTCTCTTTCTTTATCCCAAAGAAACAAACCATGACCATAATCCTCAAGCCCGTCTCTTCACTAACCAAACAAATGAATGGGTATAAAAGCAAGAGAACAAAAGCCCTTACGAAGCTCCCAGCTTCAAAGGCCACCAGCATGAAATATGGGAAAAGGGACGATGATTTTAGCAGAGCTCCCTCCACACTGAACATCAAAGTTTTGCTCGAGAGGTCTGATCTGAGGGCAAGAGAAGCAGTACTATATTTTTGACATTGAAACTGGTTTAAATGGTTGTTGCTGTGAAGTCCTCCTGGGAAATATTTAGGTTTTCTAAAGAGAATGCAGTGGAAAAACAAGAAAAGGGTTTTGAAGAAATAGCGTTTAGACATCATTGGTACGGATGCTGGCTGTGTTAACTCGATATATCGTAGAATCATATATGAGTAGTACCACTTGTATTGGATCAAGCAGATGCCGCCGGACTTATATACAGAGCCGGATATAATAAAGTCCTTAGTCTACCCTTGTTATTACAACAATGGCATCACGTCTACTAAGAGCCAGCTCCGTTTGACCTTTCGTTCCATGCATGCAACTACCTTAAGTTGCCAATATTTGACTAATTAATGATAAATATCCGAAGAACTGAAAAGGTCTTCTAATGATAAATATCCGAAGACTTGAAAAGGGATGTACTATTTTCGTCGGTACCCTTTTATACACGTTTACATGATTAATAGTATATAAATATCATAAGATATTATTTATAAAATTAAAATTTAATAATTTATATATCAAATTAAATTATGTCATTATTTGATAGGTTTGCTCTACAACTAACTTGAATTGAGAGCTAATTAAGATATATAGATTTGTGGTACAACTTTAACGTTTAAATTTCAAAGAAAATGTTAAATATATTTTTTTAAAAAAACTAATAAAAAAACTTATTTGTCCACGTATCAGTTATTAATATATTAAAAATCATGAAATTTGAAATTCAAAATTTTAATTTTAAAAGAAAACTAACAAAATGAGTCTTGTAAGTAAAATTGTAAGTATATATAGCACTACTCAAATTTTAAATAAGATGCAATTACCAAAACAATGTAGCTGAAGATCATGTAATTAATTTTCTAATTTTGGTAATATATGATACATACAAAAAAAAAACAATGGTAATTCGGATGCAAAACAGAATTCCCTAACATATTTGGTGAAAAAAAAATTATATATACAAATTTCAAATGCACAAAATTCACACAAAATTTTTATTAAAAAGTGGAATTCTTTATGAAAAAAATGTGAAAAAACTCACTTTTTTTTGTTAATGGGACTCACATTTTTACAAAAGATTTATATATATTTGAAACTTATACCTAACATTCTTCGAAAAGAGATTCGATTCCCATCTTCAAGGACAATAAATTTAAAATGAAATTCTTTTTAAATTTAATTACTCTTTCATCTTGGTTTAGAACATGAGGGGAGTTCGAATTATTTAATTCTTCTCTTACATTTTTTTCATTGGTAAATATTATTTGAGTGTAAAACACATATATGCATGATGGATTCATGCGTAAAATATATGCATTATGGAACTCCAAGTAAAGACAGAAAACATTAATGATCAATTTGTTGAAACATATTGAAGAAACAATAAAAAAATTTCTGGCCCCCATATGATAGCTGGCCATGCATATATAACAACAACAATAATAACTAACGTAGTTGACAGTGCTGGAAGTGCTGGAAGGCTGGAAGCCGTTGCTCGAGTTGCATGTCGATCAGATATTGTCATTCGTAAGTGCCATACAACTCATGTTAGTTGTGATCGATCTTTATATTATATGCATGTTCACATGCACCAATTCAATTCTATTGCAGTTAGTAATTACAGTTGTTGGGACGCCGGTCAGTTCAGTAGGGCTGTTTCAGAGAGAAATGAACTTCGGCTCGGCTTACAATGTTTTGGACTTCCAGCCTTTCCGTTCTTGAGAACACTTGCTTCAATTCATGTGCCATTTTACCATGAATTTAGGATAGATTTCGATAATGGGATGTAAATTTTTAATTTTTTATTAAAGTTTAAAATATTATTTTTTAATATTATTATTATTTTGTAATTTTAAAAAGTTGAATATGTATTTAAAAAAGTTGAATTATTTATTATATTTTATGTAAAAATTATAAAAAAATTATAATAATGAGATGAGAATTCTGTGTCTTATCCTTCTTATCAAACCAGTCCAAACAATATCTGCCATTAGATTTTCGAGGAGATTTAATAAAGAGGAAAATTTTTATAAATAAATATATTCAACAGTCGTTGTGAGGTCGTTATTTATTATTTATATATATTTTTTTATAAATCTACTTTTTAATTAAAGTTTATTTTTATTAATAAATTTTGGTCTCTTGTGTTGTTCTAGGAGTACTACTTACGCTTCATTCGTAGACATTGTTCCTCTCAACATGTATGAACTATTTTAATGCACAGTCATTATCTTTATTACTTATTTGTAATAAATTTGCTTACGTACCCAAAAGAAATGTTTGTACTTGACTGTAGCTATAGGATTTTAGTGCACAATCATTACCTTTAATATTTTTTCATTCCTATTTTAGTATTTGTGTTTTTCAAGTTTCCACTGCCCAAAAAAAAATTTGTACTTGATTGTGGGTGTAATGTTGCATATATTACAAACAAATACTTGCATTATCATATTATCAATTTCTTAGCTATTCAACATAGATGATGGGGAAAACATGACTCGTGATCGTATCGTGAATTTGTGGCATTGGCATGAAGGAGGTATTTGTTGACATGCTATACTAGGACATCCTTCACGATAGATTAAAGGCTGAAAAGATCACGAATAGAGAGCATACAGAATATGCTTAACAACTCACCCCTGTTGGTGTAAAGGTATTTGACTCAAACTAGATTCGAGGCAAAATTCAAAAGTTGAAGGGCCTACAATGTCTGTTTATCGATCTAATGAGCCAAACTGGGATGGGTTGGGATCTCGACACGATGACGATAGTGGCGAGTGACAAGTGCTGGGAAAATGTCATCAAGGTAAAAATAAATATGATTTTATTATCTAACTAAGCATCTTTATTTCACCAAATAGAATATAGTTCTTTCATTACTATATTTATTATTGACATGTGTATATTATGGAAATGTTAGGTCAAATCGAAATAGAGGAGTTTTCGTACCTTCGGCTTGCCCAAAGTATGAGGAGTTGTGCACCATATTCGGCGCTTCTGTTGCATATGGTACTTTGCAACACGTGTCAACACAGCTGCCCCCAGATAGTGATGAGAAGCGGTAGCTTGATTTGGAGATGCGAGCTCGGCACCCTCCCGCATTGGGCAATCAATAGGGATCGCGCATTGAGATTGATGAGATGGATGAGTTGATGGGGATGGGGTCATATTCATGCGGTGTATCAACACATTCATCACATAGGCGTAATAAGAAAATCAGACAACTCAATGCAAACATCTTTGAGTGCCTCGAGGAGGTGAAACACACATAGATTGTGCAGCGTAAATGGTATGAGGAGGGCACTAGTATGTCCTCAGTGAAGCATAGCAAAGGATCAGAGCCTACTAAGCCCAACGATGGGACTTGCGATCCTCTGAATCATTGTATCACATTGCTTAGCGAGATTTCTCCGAGACTGGAGGAGGCACTATGGTATCGTGTAGTGATGCATTTACTTGATCCTTCTATGTAGCGAGCCTTCTTGTCGATGGATGCCGCTGGGAGGGAACTTTGGGCCCAAAATTGTTTAGGTCCAGGACTTTATTTTTCATCTATTTATTTAAAGGGATCGCATGTTAGGGGTGAAAACTGACTTCTTTGACGTGATTTTTGGGAAAAATCTACATCGATCGATGTCTGAAAAAATAGAGGGACAACCGACCGTAACCGGTCGATGGGGAGGAGGAAATCCGACCGTCTCGACCACGGTAGTTCTTTGGCAGTTCTTGGTTGGCTTTTGGTTTGTGTAGAGGTGAGATCCTTTTGTGTGTGTGAGAGAGAGAGAGAGATGGAATCACGGGGAAGAAGAACTTAAGAAATAAGATAATGTAATAATCAAACAATGCCGTTTGGTTTTAAATCCAACGGCGTCGTTCTACTTATTTTTTTTCGCCCCTTATAGATAAAACGATGCCATTTGGTTTAATACCAAACGACGTCATTTAGCTATGTTTAAAACACAACTTTAGGCATAAAACTACGTCGTTCCACTTAAAATTAAGTGGAACGACGTCGTTTTAGATAGGTATAAATTATTAAAAAAAAACAGAGAGTATATGGGGTCGACCTGTTCAGCGGTTTGAGCCAGCCTCAAACCTCGATCGAACCGACGTCCGCCTGTTTTGTTAAAATTTTGCCGCCCGCCGACCGATTCCCTTGCGGTATCGGTCGATTCCAGCCTCAGGCGATCGGTCTATATCGGTCATGACCGATTGATCAATTTTTTGTACACCCCTATTGCATGTTGATTAATTTCATGAAACGATTAACTATGACTATGATGAGTTTATGTTATTGGTAATTGCGTTGTGTTAAACTTTATCCATGACATGCATTTGGTATGAATGCGATATTTATTACTAATATTTTTTCTTGACAAGTATACGCTAGATGGTTGATGAGAACAAGAGTAAAAATATAGTTATGCTTTCTGTATTAAAATATAATGTTGGAATTATATAGTACTTAATTTCTAACTTTTTTTTTTTAGAATAGTGTAGTAGAACGTGATAGAGCATAGATGATGAAAATTGGTCAGAGGGAACTTCGTTGATGGATGTGAACCTCGATGTGGAGCTCATCTTCTCTGATGGGGGTACGAGTGATAGTAGTGATGAATTTACACAAGAGACGGTTGAGATCATGAAGCTTATTGGAAATGTCCATCATCAACGAAGACTGGATCTTAGGCTGCCACAACATAATATCGACCTACGAGGATATCAATATATTTTGGAAGTTTTGAATGGAAATCCATGGAATTGTTATTAGTTTTCTTGAATGGAGGTTGAGGACTTCCACACATTCTGCTCCATATTATGGAACAATGGTTTTTTAGGGGATTCTAGATGTGGGGTGACCATCGAGGAACAAGTAGGCATATTCAGTTGGTAGTGGCGCAATGAGAAGAACAATGCATTGTGGGCCAACGATTTCAACATTCAACAGAAACCATTAACTGACATGTAAGGAAAGTTACATGGCCTTGTGCACACTTAGGGACATATTTTATTGCCCCAAGACATACTACCAGGGTGCATCTAACAATCTCAGGTAATCCGCAAAATTATCCTTGATTTGCGGTAAGTACTTCACTGTACAAAATAAAATATCAATATTGACTATGCAGTAGTTTCAATTAAATTATTTATTTGAAGTTATGCATTCATAATCTACATGCATTCATCTACAGTGATGCACTGGTGCAATTGATGGGACCATGATCGACGCCATTATACCTGCAGAAGTACGTGAGGCATTTTACAATAGGCATGGGCAAATTGTCCAAAATGTCTTGTATGTATGTGACTTAAATATAAAGTTCACATTTCTCTACACTGAGTGTGAGGGAACAATGCATGATGATCGTATATTTATTGATGTATTGAGTCAAGTCCGAAACCAACTTCCATGGCCTGAGGATTGTAAACCTCTAATATTATTTAATTCTTTGTATTCATATATATTTTTTTATATTTATGGGAATGGTTGGTAAGTAACTATTTTTTTGATTGAAATGGGTTAACAGATTAGTATTATCTAGTGGATTTGGCATTTCTATGTACACGGAGATTTATGTCCCCATATCCCAGATAAAGATATCATAGGATTAGTAAAGATTTAAAGGTATAAGGACTATTTTAATTATCTTCATTCATCCATTTGTAACATAATATAATGCATATTTGGCATCTTGAAATCAAGATTTAAAATTTTAAGACTCATGCCTACGTATTCAGTTGGGCAGCAAGGGCTCCTGATCATCCCATGTTGTACGTTACACAATTTTATTAGAAGGGCGACTCGAAACGATTTCTTGTTTGAGCATTGGAGAACTGCACGGCTGAATCCAAGTGGTCGTGCGGTTGGTGACACTGCAGCTTTATCACATCATCCTGACATGGATGTGGAATCAGCTCGAGCTATGGCTGCAATTATGGAAGACATTGTCATTTCTATGTTGGCAGATATGAGTGGTCATTGAATGATAAATTGCTCTGACGACATGTATGTAATAAATGTTGTGGGTGTAAGGGTGTAGATTGATTATTCAAATTTATTACCATTTGGCAAGTACATTTTGAATCTATCGAAATTTATGTAATATTTCTCATCTAATTTTGATGATATATAAGAATAAAAAATTTATTTTAGTGGTGTAAGGGTGTAGTTTTGTTATCTTTTTTTGTTTTTTGGTGTAGCATCCATAATTTGCTATGGAAATTATAAATAAATATATTTTCTTTAGGGTTGGTAATTTATTAATTACTCTTAGTGATTTATAAATATATTTATAAATAAAACAAAATCATTATAAACAAAATATATTTATAAATAGATTTTTTAATGGGTCTCGCGATAGATTACTTATTTACATACACGGGAAAGTTTGTAGCACATTTCAACACATATTAGCATTGCTAATTTTACACGGTCTATACAGAGATTTATTTTAATAAATGATTGGTCCATACGTAATTTTTTATAATAATAAAATTATAAAATAAAGTGAATTTATAAGAGACAGACTATAAAATAGATATATAGTTTCAACATTTTCTTTGCTGTACGCCGAGTTGATGAGAACATCATAGGATAGAATTTTTCTAAAACAAATCTGAGTAATTTTCAATCATCAATGGCATACATATATACGATGTTTGAATAAAATAAGTTCAAAAGCTGGGCAAAATGATCATCAGTACTTGAAAATGAAAAATGATTTTAAGCACAATAATTTTATAAAAAATAATTTATAAATATCTTTTTAATTATTTAATTATTTTCTTGGAAAAAATATTTTTATTTGATAATTTATAAAAATAATTTAATTTAATAAAAATATTGTCATCTTACAATATTATTATGAAATATATTATAAAAAAATTAAATTTGGGTAGGTAATTTATAAATTACTATTACTTATTTATAAGTGTATTTATAAATAAAACAAAATCGTTACAAACATATGCAATAATTGGTGGGAAACACATCTATTAAATCTCCAAAAAGTTAAAATCATCGCATCTCACTTTTTAATCCAAACACACAAAATTTTTAAAAACAATATCATCTTATCTTATCTCAACTCAACAATCTCATTACTATTCACAAAACATCTCAACTCATCTCATTTTACTATCCAAAGAGAAATGATATTTGCAGTCGTGGTTGTGCAAGCGGCGTGCAGTTGCTTTGAAAAAAGTGAATTAATATGGGATTCACATGAAAAAATAATTATTTTTATAACTTTTTTTATTCATCTCATACATCCGTTTACCTCCCGCTTGCATGTGCCGACTGCATCTAGCAGTTCCGCTATCCAAATAACTCCTAAATGAGCTGCCATGATATCTTACATGTGAGAGCACTCATAGTCACAATTTCAATGACTTCGAATCATCTAGCAATTTTACCCACTTCATTCCCTGGACCTGCACTACATTCCTGATCTTCTACAAAGCTACATTAGCGTGGAACAGAACGGTTGAGGTCAGCACTTCAGTTAGCTTGGACTTAAACACGCAGTATGAGAAGATAAATCATATAAAAGGAATACAAACCTAAGGGAGATAGAACCAGGTCCATTGCGTTTATATACAAATAAGTCCTTGTGATACTGAATCAAAATCATCCCCTCGCTTATTACCGATGTTAGCTCAGGAGATCCATGTAACCTCACACTTGCATTGCTTCTGGACCTTAATCCTGCCAGCAAACTTTCACCAATAATAAATGTGTATGTATGTATATATATAATATCTTACAACACGGGACCAAATGAAATTGTCTAGCCAAAGAAAAATTATAAAGATGTTTTATCACATGGCATATGCAGGGGCGATCATTAAAAGACATTAGAAAAACCCTTCACAGGAGACATGTCTAGGGTTTGGAACCCAAATCTTTAGTGCAAAAGCATAGTCAGACAATTTTAGATCACGCACAAGCACAAACAAACCGGTCATAGGCAATCAAATTTCAGAAACTCCACGAGAAAGAAGCCTGGAGCGTGTGTGTACGTGTGATACAAATGGGGATCAATTGAACATGTTTAGTCACAGATAATTTATAAGTCCATGCTTTTGGAACTTAATCCTACAAGCAAAGTTTCACCAACATAGATATGTATATCACACAAACACATACACATACGATAAATTGTTATGTTCGGTCACAGACAATAGACAGCCCCTCCACAAAAGATATGTCTACGGTTTGGAACCCAAAAATTCCGTGCAAAAGCATGCTCAAATGAGTTTTCTGTTACACACAAAACTACAAACAAATTGTGATCGCATACAATCAAATTTCAGAAATCTTCCGCAAGAACTGTCTACTCAAAGCAGAAGGAAGATGACATCCTTAAAGTGTGATATTATTACCAGAGAAAAATTAGAAAGATTAAAATGAATACCCAAAGCTCAATTTGATGATAGTGGAAAAAGAAAAGAAAGCTTGCAAACATAAATCAGTGAGTGAGTTATCTTTTTCAACGTAGTAATATATATAGGTAGTGTTTAGCAATACAGACTAGAAATTGTTCCATCCCATGATTTTCAATCATTGACCCAACTAAATCAAGAAATTATTATATTCACTGCTAGGTATATCTTGGTTCATTTTCTTCGATGCTCTTCGTGGTGCGGTGTGGGTATGCTCTTCTTGGTTCCTATTTTTTTCCTTTTTGCCAAATTTGGATCTAAAGGGTACTTCTCAGTTCATTTTCAGAGACTACTTAGATTACTCGCAGTTGCTTAAGAGCCAGAGGGATTTTCATGAATCATCACGGACAACAACCCACGACTTTGGTGGAGCAGATGTTCTATAATTCACAGTTAGCCTCTCGTCAATCATCATTGTTATCAACGTCTTCTTTAAATACTTCATCTTCTTCATTTGCACCCTTTGGTTCTTCCAAATATGCTTCATATCCCCTGTTTTCTAATAAGAAGTTGGGTCTATTTTTCACCACTCTAAAATCACAATCAAAGTGGTGGGGAAAGCTCAGATTTGTCGACGCTCCGCCGTTGTGGTCAGATTCCGTTCACTGTCCTAGCTCTTCCAGTTAAAATTGATCACATAAATTTTCATTTTCATTTTGAATTTTAAAAACATTTAATATTCTTTTCTGTTTTTGTTTTTTACTTGTTGGTAATGGGTAAATTGTGTCCACTACCCACATAGGTGGGGAAGTTATTTGTCAATTCCCCACCAATATCACAACTTTAAGGGAAGTTATTTAACTTCCTCATTTGCAGGGAAGTTAATTAACTTCTAGATGTGAAAACTCTTTTAAAAGTTAGAGGACGTTCATTTTACGGGGGTGTGGAAAAAGTCTAAGAAAAACTCTCATCTCTTTTTACATTTTCCTGGAGAAACCATTTAGATCTCTTGATCTTGAAGCGTGGAATTATTTAGGAGACTCTAGTAGCCTCCTAAGTGATGTAGAAGTGCAAACGACACAGTGACGTGGGCCGTAAGACGAGCAAAGATCCGACCTCGCGAAAATTCCGCTCATTGAGGTAATTCGTTTTAACCTCTTATTAACATTACTTAATGATTTTACTGTACTTTGTATTAGCATGTCGTTATTTCTTTTAATTATTGATTTTTTCCAACGTTATAAAGCAAAAGAAAAAAAAGGGGAATAGATTAGAGAGAGAGAGAGAGATAAAAGAAGAAGACACAGGCATTTAGGATTTTAGGCACAGTTCCTTCCTAAAAAGGGATTTTGATGTATACGCTTCTCTTAATCATCGAAAGAAAGATGTAGAAACCAATAGCTTTGTTGGAGTTCTTTGTCTGCATTCTGCAATCTGCTTCAGAGCCACAAATTAATTTGAGGGAACAAAGCACTTAACTTTTTTAAACCTTGTGGTGTCTATTATATAATTGATGATTATCTTTTGCTTTAAGCGCATACTTCCATTTAATTGTATAGAGGGTTTTGTCTATATATTCTCTAATAGCTTTGACTTGCTGAACTTGATTGCTATTCAATGTTTCATTTCATTGTCTCTGCCAACCTCAGGGTTTGCATCTTCGAATACAAGACCTTGTTGAAGTGGCTTCTGCTGCAAATTTGAAAGCTTTAGACACCAAGGTTGGTATATTTATTTTCTGTATTTTTTGGAAGGGTGTGAAGTATTCGGCCATAATCGATTATAGAGAAGCCCAACTTATTTAGCTCTCCATATCGCTTTTAAATTTCTCGACTTGATATTATGTTTTGATTTACATTTCATGACTTGTAATTCCTTGTCTGCTTAGAGTATAATTTTAAAGATGTTGTATTGGGAATGGAGCTGCTATAAGTATTTTATGCTATTCTACTTGCGAAAAAAAATGATGATGTTATTTCATGGGGTTTGTTTTCTTGCAAACAATACAATAAATTATATCCTATAACTGTTTGGGTTGGGTTGAATGTTGGGGCCTCGCCTCCCACCCTGTTGACTACTGTATCATTTAACTGTTTAATATATCTATAATATGCTTGCTTAGAAAAAAAAATACAATAAAATTTTCAAATCATAAAACCCTCTTTTTTACAAGCAAGAACTCATATAAACATGAAAAAGAAATGACAAAGATGACAACCTTTTCTAACAATGAAGTTCACTTTGTGCACACTTGACATCATGATCTGTCGTACAATAGTCATAGATGAAGTTGATCGAACATTCTTTAAGCATTTTGATTGCCCAAGGATTAACGAATTGCATAGCAAACAACTCTTCCACAAAATTATGATTCCAAAGACTTCATTGTTGAAGCCTTTCTTTTGCCATGGGTGTCTCCTAATCTTGTGCCCCATCGAAACCCTTTTTCTGTAAATTGAATTTTAAGGGAAGTGAACATTTGATTTCATATATTCACCTGCAACAACATCTCATAGAAACCCCATAAAATGGTTTATATTTTTGTTCACGGTATTTTTTTGTAAAATGACAGAAGCAAGAAAAATGGTTTTATGATCTTTTGTAATGGGAGCTGAAAAAATGGTGAGCACAACTAAGAATGCACTTAAGAAGTTACCTAAGAGTAGTTTTTGAGGTATTAAAGTGAGATTTATTTTTTTTATATAAATGAGTTGTTAAAAACTCAGAAGATTTCTTCATGGACTTGTTTCTGTTAAACACCACTAGAGCAAAACTTGTCATAATGTTTTATTTTTTTTTGTTATAAGACTGATGTTTTTTGTTGAGTATGAAAAAACTCATGGCAACATGCATTTACCTTTTTGTAAGAGGTTTTGATGGAAAAATTCCCACAAAGAAAATCTATTCAAATATGAGAACTGCTACAAATACAAAGAGATTATACAAAATTAATCCACAAACTGATGTGGTTTCATGGAATCCTTTAGATTTGCTTTGTAATAAATGTAACTTTGTAGTCTAACATATCACATCAAACCACATCAGTTTGTGAGTTTATTTGTGTGTAATCCCTTTGTGACTAAAATATTTTCCTTTAAAGATTACTTCTGACTTTGTATCCATTTATTGCTTCTGATTTCTTGAGAAAATAGGGAGCAAAATTAATTGTAAAATAGAGTTAATCTATTAATTGTCTGCAATTCATTACACGAAAAGATATGTTTATTGTAAAATAGAGTTAAGATATCACATTAAATCAATCTATTTATAAATTTATTTTTATAAAAATATTTTGTTGATCTAGCACTTTCCTATGCGATATACTTTTTGGGGTAAAAATATTTTAATTAAAAGAGTTTGACGGAAGAAATGTATTATTCACCTTCATAACCCAATGGTATATACAATTTCCCTCTATATTTTTCTGTTATTATTTCTAAGGCCAAAAAAGAAAACTCAGAAAATCCATGCAAGTAAAAGATAAGCGTGTGGGGATTTGGGAAAGAAGACGAAGGTCCAAAAATTTGGCCCACGACACTGGTAGCTGTGGGAAGAAGAATCAAGAAAGGGTTGATATGGATGATTGGTTTGAAAATGGCATGCTGTTTTAAACTGACACTGATGTATTCCCATTCCAAACACAATTTTTGTCCCCCAGAAGATCGCATTCCCTCTGCAATTTCAGTGGGCAAACATATCATTTATAGAAGGTTTGAAGACTAAGTTCGAGAGCACACATCATATACATCAGAAGATTTGGTCAGTTGACGTCTTTTTTCCACTGCATTAGTGGACAGAAAACATAACATGCTTGAGAAGGCCACATGATATAGACTAGAAGAGAAACACAAAGCTTTAAACATTTAAAAGGTTGAAATGAAAAATTGGAAGCAAACTAAAATTTAAGTTGTTAACTTAGCATCACGTAACATACTCAAACCCACTAAAGAATTCTACATAAAATTCTCTGGAAAGATCTATGGAATGTGTCACAATGTTAAAGATTTGAGGATAGATATGACTTCATGCAATGTTAATTAACTACAAAAATTCCATGAATTGTGGTCCCAAGTGTCAATAAAATACATAAATGAACGGGTACACGTCCCTAGTAGACGGGAAGTATACAAGAGGGCAAAAAGTAAATAAGAGAACAATGAAATAAATCAAAGTCTGAACTTCTGAGCATCAACAAAATCCAGAAAGGAGTCGGCAATAGCAAAAGAAGCAATCTAGAGCCAACGAGAGTAGCTTCTACGAGAGTAAGTTTCTCACAAATAGGAAGCTCTGAGTCTCCAGCATTATACACAGAATACCACTTTTTTGGGTGTAAGCAATATCCAGGATACCAAAAAGGCCAATACATACTTGTTTCCAAATTGGGAGGAAAAACCGATGCCGACTTTTTAGCAGGTAAATTTCGGATGTTTTGTCCAGTACTGAGTTTAGATCAAGCCCAACAGAACCGAAATGCAACGCATGAAGGTAACACAAAGAATTTATGGTTTATATGGAACAACAAAGTGGATACCTTGAAAAGTTATAATGAGGAAGAAGATAAGTGTGATGACCATGGCAGATAGGCCGCTGTTGTTTAAAGGTGATGCCTTGGCTGCCTTAATCTTCTTCAGTGCCTTTATTCTTTCAACCCTTGCACGCTTTCTCATGGCAAGCTGGGCCAGCTCCCTAACCAACTTCCTATCAGCAGCATCCAATATTGATGGCCCTTTAGGAGGTCTTGGCGGCTTGGGAGGCTTTTTAGCCTTCTTCTTATGCATCTCTCCAACCATGCAAATCTTCTCAACATCAGCCTCTCGGTCTCCCGTATCTTCCCCTCCCAACCTCTTTTCTATCACCACCAATTCTACATCATCATCGTCCACATTCCCTACCCCAGATTTCACCATATTGCTATTCCACTTGTGCCCGCCTTCAAGATCCACTTCAAAGTGATCTTCTTCCCTCGAATCCATACTAAGAACTACCCTTCAGAATGAGGAAGCAAAGGACCCCCCTTTACCACTATTCCAAAGCCCAGTTCTTTGAAAACACGCCAACTACGCCGGTACCCCAGTTCTTTGAAACCGAGTCCTTCTAATTTCTCTCCCCAGCAAGGGGATGTAACAACTTTTAAAAGAACGCCTTGAGCTACCTTGCTTTAAAATTGAAACCCAAGAATCTAAGCTACAAAATTCCAGGGCAAAAATAGACCCAATAACCCAACCTTGACAAAGTACGAAGGAAGAACCATCGCATTATCCAAAATGGATAAGGCAAAGACAGTAAAATTAAGGAAAATCCATTGAAAAAGGAATAAGATTTGCTAAAAAAATAGGAAAATGAGAAGCATATTTGAACCTTGGTCAAAGAGTCAAGGCTAAGATTCCTAGGAATTAATGGTATGGTGAAAACATGCTCCCAGGACACAGTTTGTATGTCTCAGCGCGCACTTAGGAGACAGGACGACCATTTTAAAATTTAATTATTCGAAATGGGTCTTTCTCTCTGTCAGCTAAGCTTGTCCATACACGGCAACGGCTAACTGCCGCTATCGGTGATAGCTACACCGTAGATCTCTATCGAGCCCACCTCGCAAAAGGCCTTACTGTTTAAAATATATCTTTATAAGAGATTCCAAAAGAAAAATCAGGTTTTTCATGTCTTTATTGTTTCATTTAAAAAACAAAAAATCAAAAGGTTATTTTTTAATTATATTTTCAATTTTTGTTTTTAAAAAAATTGTTTTAATTTTTATATTCTTAATTTTTCATTTGTTATAATTACTTATTTTTTTTTAATGATTTTGTACCCTTTTTTCCAGAATAAAGATTTGATAAGTGGAACCATAATGGCGAAGGAAAATACCAAAGTCACGACAATGGGTCTCCATTTTTTTTTTCCTTAACGATTAAGAAAATATTATTTAATATATTGCAATTTTTTTTAAAAATAATGTTGACTAAAAAATGTATGAAAAGAAAGCCAAAAAAAAAAAATTTTTGAATTACACGTATCCGGATCCATTATCGAGACTTAGAATCAGGAGTCATAATACTGCCCAATGGCAAAGTGCTGATGTGTCAAACTTGAAGAACATCTTTAAACCTCGTTGGGCTATACAAATTATCTTATATCATCTTATCTTATCTAAACTCCCACATAAAATATAACAAACAATTCAATTTTTTTAAATTTTAAAATAAAAATTATATTTTAATAATCTTTTATTCAACTTTTATCTCATCCTATCTGTGTAATCAAACGAAATCTTAACATTTACATCAGTGGGAAAAGACTTTGGCATAGACGTGTACATGTTTACATTAGAGCAAAACGTTCTAGAACTAGAAGTGAGAGGTTTCGCACTTTGTAACTTCAAACTACTATGATATTGTACTTACTACTAATAGCGGTGTAACGGGTTCAGTTTTGGATAAAATCTAAGACTGAACCGGTATGTACCGGTTTTGTATTTTTAAAAATCGATTACGCACCGGTTACTCTCCTAAACCGGTATTTCCGGTTTTATAGGTTTCGATCAGGTCCGGTCCGATTTTAATATATTAAGTATATTAGTATTACTAATGTATTCATCAAAAAAAATATATTGAGAATTTATTAGGCAATAAAATGTATTTAATATATATATTTTATATTTAAAACATATGATCAAATAAATATTCATATTTAAGATTAAAATTTTATGTTATAAATTATAATATATTATTTCATACAGTATTATATCTATTATATATAATATTAAAAATTAATAAAATATATATAATATGTGAACCGGTCCTATCTAGTCTGATTCGGTGTTAAAAAACATAAAATCGATTTCGAACTGGATTTGATCAATTTTTAAAATAAAAGAACTGATTCTAAACCGAACCGGTCAAAAACCAGACCGAATCAACGGGGTCGGTTTTTCGATTTGTCGGTTTATTCTTACACTCCTAACTACTATTTATCAAAATTGATATATTATATTCAAAAATTATAATATAGACAAACTCTAAATGTACAAGTCTTGCATAGACTTTTTTTTTTTTTTTTTAATGGAAATATGCTTCATGTATTCATTCATAAACGAAGTTACAGCTGCGACTTATCAGTACAAGAGAACCAGACTATAAGTCAACTAACACAAATGTTCAGGAGCTTCCCCGCACATAAAATGGCGGACATTGTCTTAACTTCTAAACCTCTCGACAGAGAGAAAACATTGTATAAAACAGAATGACCAGCCCCTCCGACCACCTAAGGAGGTGGATAAGGCATAAACCTGCTTTGGACAAAGTCCAAAAGCCAAACCCTAAAACAACACAACTAAAACGACAAAAAACTACACAACACAACAAACAAACAGCAAACCAAGCACCAGCAAGAGCCCGACGGCACACCACCCCAGGCGTCGGCATCAGGAGCCCAAGAACAGCACGAGCACCCAGCTCGCGTACAGACCACAAAACCTCCACTGCAGAGGTCGGCCGTACGTCCACCAGCTGTAGCATCATCCGCCATACTCCACCCGCACTAGCCACAAGTTGTGTCCAACCAAAAGACTCAACACTCCGCTCGGTTTAAACAAGAAAACTAGAGACAACCAAAACCAAAAACAGAAAACAAACAATAGAAAGCAGAAAAAGAAAACAGGCGGACAAAAACACAAAGCAATGGTGCGTGCGGAGCAAACTACTCTTAGAGGAGATCCGATGGTCGGTTGAAGGACACCCGGAGTCTTAGGACCCAGAAAAGCCAGGTTTTGAGTCGCCAGGAGGCTCCACGGTGGCGCGTTACAGCCACGCGCTATAGCAGGTCGAGACTCCGTCCCGCGCGTGCGGGCTACACGCCCCTCCGTTTGGCTCTGCGTTCGGAGGTCTTGAAGATAGGCGTCTGGCCAACGTCATGGTGGGGCGCTTGTTGGCCAACGGCGGCTGGAAGCGACCCCGTTGGAACTCCTCTTTATTTGCCTGAAAACCACAAAAGCAAAATGAAAGCGAAAACGGAAAAGCAGACAAAAGAAAAGAGAAGGAGGGGGAAGGGAAGGAGGGAGGGAGGGAGAGAGAGAGAGAGAGAGAGAGAGAGAGAGAGAGAGAGAGAGAGAGCCGAAGCTTCCACCCCCGTCGAACGCTCTGAAGAGGAAAGCAAGGATTTGGCTTTAACGGAGAGAGTTTGGAAAGAGAGCCAGCGTATTTGCATAGACTTTTTCTTAAAAAGTAAACCTCACTATAAAAATGTGTGAAGAATTCTTTTTTTTTTACTCTTTTTAACAAAAGATTTATGCAAAACTTGTGTATTAGAGACTTTATCCCTAACATTACTATATATTCAATTATAAAAACTGACACTTTGCACTCTTATTTAAAATCTGATCGTCAAGATCATGCTACATCCTTTATTTTTCATCCATATTCGTGGTTAAGATTGGATGAGGATGCATTGGGGACATTTTCTAAATTTGAACGATACAAGGTGTTTTAATAGTTTAGAGTGCAAAACCCCTAATAGCGAGAATGCAAAATGTATTTTTTTTTTCTTAATCATTTTCCATCAAACACGTTCGATCATACATACGGATACTGGGACCAAACAGTATTGTTCGATACTTCCTTCAAATGTTTCGTATGTGGACCATGCAAGTGTACAACTCAATTGCAATATCAAAGTCTCATGCAAAAGAAACTCTGGTTGTTTATTCCCTTTTTGTCTCCCATGAGCAGGTTGTTTCAGATTCCTTCGAAGAAGAGTCACGTTTCGCCTCTATCTTTATTTACGTGCCACACAGTTGTTGAGCCCACTCATCATATGTAAATTGATGATAATAGAAAAACTGATAGAAAAGAGCTCAGAGCCAAACTGTTAAAACAATTAAATACTAAAGTACGACATTAGTTCCCTATGCTTTTATTTATAGTCGGATTGGCCCCTTTTTTCTTTTTCTCCCCAGATAGGATTTGATGTGCGTAGTCCTTGAGTTTTAATCAAAATTGATCAAGTCTTACTCTCCCGTTGGTATCACTTCGAAACCTCTACCTCCCATCTCTTCTCTTCTGGACTTCCTATGAGTGAGCCATTGCGAATATCTACGTTAGCAACCACTTTCAACTGATGTTTTTCAAAGAAATAAAAAAAATACTCCAACACGGTCGCCCCGCTGCAGGGGGAGGGGGGAAGGTTTGATGGCAGAGAGCATTGATCTACGGGTCAAGAAATTGACGAGCACAGACTAGCTCCTAGAACTGCTCTTGTAACTGGCTTTGTGTATGGTCCAATTAGATTTACATAGCACTCGTTAATAGCAGCATCCTCAAAGGCTGGACAAACTTTAAAAACCGCAGTTGAAACTCAGTGCTTCACATTGCGTAAAACAACGCCGCCAACCATGTTGCTGGCCCCTTTTGCAGCATTCATGGCTGCAAGTGCTTTGCGACATTGCTCGGCAATGAATTAGGTTTTGCACCAAGAACAATCAAAGCACAATATCATTTCCCCTAGCAGTGGGGGAGATTTTTAATAACGATGTACCATGGATGCCTATATACCGAATGCATCAGCAATCTTTCTGCTGGACATGCTAGAGCAGTCTGAGCAGATCTAAAACCAAGAAGCTAGTAAAATTTGCTATATAACGCATCAACTCCGGGGAGTTGCATCAAACCACCAGTGGGAAGAACCAAAATTTAAAAAGATGCAATTCCACGGCTATTTGTGAGATATCGTATTGCACATTGCATAGACTAGGCTGCACCGCTTGCACATTTCATATATACCAATTAGCAAAATAACAAATTTCAGATACTACCTTTGCAACGCAGCTGACCCACTCCACCGACGTGGGCTAGCATTCAAACCATCTAAAACCAGACACAAGGGTTAAAGCTACCATACCTCAATGGAAACAACCCACGCCTAGTATACCAAACAGATTTCTTTTGGTGTGTACTAGACTCCCAACATCTTGATATAAAGCCAGGTAATTTAAGATATATCAAGAGATATGGTAGACTGCAGTTAGAATGTTGTGCAGGACAGGGTAGAAATTTTCGAGTTAACAAAATAAAACACATTTTATATAAAAAATTACTTAATACTTGAGCAAATAATTCTGCCAAAAGCACTGGTCATTACTAAATGCAAACTCTCAACCATTCAGGAGTCATTAACTTCACAATATTACTTCCTAACCAATAAACCAAAACCCAAGTCTCACTTCTCTACAACAAAGTTCTGAACAGGACTCAACCACCAAATTGAAAGAAATCGATTCTACCAGAACAAATGATCCCTTCTCAAGTTTGAAACAGTAATTAACTTACTTACCTAGATATTGGCCTCCTCTGTGCATTATGCATACCCGAGCAAGATCTGGACCCTGAAAATTTTTGGAATGAAATTTAAGCTAATGCTTTAATAGCAATAGATCAGCTATACCCGCCAAACAACTGCAATATCTGCCGCCTATCGCACCCGTCTGTTGTGCATTAACATTTGCACAGTCTCTTAAATTATAAAAGCCTTTTTATATGTCCACAACTGCAGCCAAAGAACCTGTCGTATGATGTGTATACCTTACCGTGACTTTCAACAAGGACATTGTGGGATGCCCTAATAGGTAGGCAAAATAATAGAAAAAATACCAGAAATTGTTTTCTATTTTTTGACTGAAGAGCAGGACAACTCACCAGTATTAAGCATAACGATTAGTATCGATTGTAAGGGTTTCTGTAATCTTCGCACCTCTGACGCTGAAATTCATTAAATTTGTCGTGAGGCCTTGAAGAGTAATTTTCCATAGGGTTTGGATATCGGCTTCTTGAATCAATTGCTAAACTGGCCCCAGGATAATGAGGATTGGCCAAGGTGCCATCATACTCAGAATAACCATGCTGTTTATAATCACCAAAACCAGAAGAGGGCAATTGCTGATGTGCCTGTTGTTGACGCCTCTTGGCATCAAATTGGAGAAACTCCTCCCACTCTTTTGCATGAGTACCCTTCACAATAGCCAGTTGCTTTATGTAGTTCTCTTTCATCTCCCTAATAGCCTTTGACCCGTAGAATCAATAGTTAGAAATCACAAGCTCAAAATCCATAACTAAGAGGTTTTTAACAACAATTATGTGCTCCTCGGTACAGCAAAGCACATAGTAGTTCACCCTACGATGAGAAACAAGATTAAAATCACGGGTCTTATGGGATACATCTTCCATTCTCATCTCAGTTTCATTAAAATTTTTTAGCTTTTTGGGCAATATTTGTAGATTCTCAACTCTTATTACTCAACCTCAAGCTTTACCACGGCTGCAAAGTCTACTTATATAATAATAATAATAATAATAAAGAAGTCCCATGACTGCAAAGCCCTTCATCAGAATATTTGCCACACTCGTATGCACTGAACAGTCTAAAGGCACAGAGGTAATTATAATAGCAAGCTTTACCATCACAAAAAGATCCACCTGGCACTTCACAAACAATTACAAATAGTGTAGAAGAGGAGAGGGAGGTTTAAAGAAGAAAAGATCATGCTAGACATGCAAGGCATCAGCACCCAAAGATTCGTTTTCCAGGAGATCAAATGAGGAAAAAAAATTCCAACTCTAAAGCATTTTCCCACTTAATTTAGAATTTTTTTAAAACATGATCTCTATATTAATTGAGAAATTTGAACTTATTAGACTTCATCGATGTTAACGAATTAAAAAATGGATATAACCAAATATTGTTGTGTAAAGCCATATGCCCACAGCCGCACCATTTTCCCCTCCATAAAGCTTTTCTTAACAAACTAATTTAAAAAAGGCAAGCTTATGGCCAAAATTTTAGGATTTATAAAAAAAAGAAAATAAAAAATTTTCATATTTCGCAAAACGTCTGAATATTTAGTGTATGTTGAAAATGGCCTAGGCCCATTACACCCGTTCTCAAACTGTATGTACACCAGAACTATGAGATAGTTCTTACCTCACGATGCCTGTAATTTTCTTCATGTTCTTCCTTGTCACGAATTCTTCCAAGTTCCATTGCCTCCCTTTTAAACTCCAACTCTAGTCCTTCTAATGTCTGAGGGAAGGCAGGGTAATCAAACTGACGACCAGTTTGCATATCAGATCCTCTCCTCTCATTATCCCATCCATCAGTTCTATAAGCATTGATGCTCTGATTATTACCATCATATGAATTATTTGACTTGCCTATGTAAGGAGGACGTGCTGGAGACTTTGAACGGCTTGAGCAACCTCTAGCTCCATTATTACCATAAGCTTCATGAAATGAAGAGTCTGTTAAACGCTTCATTCAAGATCCTAACATAGATGGTAGCTTTAATCAACACACTATCTTTATTTTCTCATTGTGAAATCATCCAAGACAAAAGGTCCAGACGTGCCTCCAGTCTATAATCTCCATTGGTCGATAATCAGATCAGTTCAGACTAAACCACGAAACAAAAGTTGACTTCAAACCATACACAAAACGCCTAAAAATAAGAACTTACCTCTTGCTGCAAACAAATGATAAGCAACAAGCAGCACCATTAAGTGCTCACAAAATATGAGAAAATAAATTCAGAAACACATAGGGCGTATGTAGGAACCTAAAAGATCCACAAAATACAAGCATGTAGTAACCAGCTTTCTATGGACACCGTAAACATATCCCATGCTGTCCCTACCTTGTGGAGAACCCCTTGAAAATTTCCGTAGATCATCCCGAATATGGTCTTCTGCAAGCTTCTCTTGCCTACCAAACCTCTGCTGAACCTGAGATGCATTCTGAGAACTAGAATGAGACCTTTGGGAATCAGAGCGTCGCAACCGTGTATCAGCAGGGCTTTGTTCAGGTGACCTAGATCTTGCCATGTGAGAACTAGAAGAAACCTTTTGATCACCTTCCTCCTTAATCACTTTGTGCACAGCATCCACACCTTTTGCCAAAATTAGCCTATCCTTGCCACTGACAATAATAAATTTCTCCTCCATCTTGATTTTGCAACCAATATCCTTTTCAATCTTTTGTATAACTTTCTCTGTAAAAAGTGCTTTTACATGCTTTTCTCTAGCAGGTACCCTCTCAAAAAAATCTTGAGACTTGCGATTTGCTCCAAGAGTAGAAGGGCACCCCTATAAATATGGAAAACAGCAGGGAATTTATGAAAAAAAAAAATTCTTATTTTTGAAAGTCAGCAATGTAACTTATGATATACATGAGACTTGGTGGTTTTCAACTAGTTCACATGGGTTTATATAATTATAATGCCAATTCAACAAAAGGCAAGGCTCTCACTCTATTTTCTTTCCTTTTTTTTTCTTTTATTTAAATGTTGGGGAACCTCTCCAAGGCAGGGCCCTTGGAACCCAACCCTACAGAGTAAACCCCGGTCCAGTGCACCGCACTCTCAGAAGTTTCCCTATAGGAAATTGATTAAATAACTGGCTTTTCACAGGGGGTGTGGCCCCAAAGGATTGTTTGCACCCATGAGGTATTGAACCTTGGACCTTGAAGGGAGTGATATCCTAAGACCAAAGCCTTCACCACATGGGCCAACCCTTTGGGATTTCTCTCACTCTATTTTCACAACAACTTTATGTATAAAACACCAAAATAAATTTGAGACATGGAAAATAATGAAAGCTAAGAAAGGAGAAATGATCTAAATGAGCAAAAAATTCTCCAACCAAAGGTAGTTCAGCCCATCAGTGTACGATAACTTGCATATGGACATTAAACTCCATTCCTGCCCATATTGTTGCTTCCCAAAATGTTGAGATAATACTTTGCTTAGGCAACTATGAACTGTTTTAACACAATAACCTCACAATTCAACCCAACTATTAACAATAAAAAAAATCCTTATGGCCCTACATTATGACTTTGTACTATCATCGTTCAGCTTCATCTCTTGTTAAAATCCCTCCTTTTATGTTTGTGCTACAGCACAGAGATGCATATCTGGATTAAAGTTACAGCAATAAAATTTAATCTCGGAGAAACAATGGAGAGCTAAATGAAAGCAGATGTCAAAGTAAACCGGTCAATTGATATGAACCTGGAAGGGTCCAGGAAGTATCTGTTGAAATGGACTAGATTGTTCAATGTAACTAGATAAATAAACTTCTACACCAGACATATTCCAATTATCAAGTCAGCTTCAATTTGACGCGTGATATGCTAACATAAACCTGACCTAATCCCAGCAGGCTGAAACATAAACTTGAGCAGTGCCACTCATACCGATAAGGTATAAAAACCCAACAACTCTTAACAACAGGTAAGCACAGCAACAAAGAAAATTTATACACGTGCAAATTCAACGTATGTAAGCACACGCGAAAGCTGATAGTTGCAGTACTCCCCAAAAAGTACAACTAACACAGCATTTCTAGAGAATCAGCAGTACCTGGGTAAAGTGACCAGACTCTCCGCATATTTTGCAAATCAATTCCTCTTCTTTCCTTTTCTTCCAAATCCTTTCAGTAGCTTTCGACTTGGCTTCCCAAACCTTAGCTTCTCGGCTTGTAAAATCAGTTGGAACAGCATTTGGGTCACGAGAAGGTTCCTCTTCCTCATCGGAACCCACATGAGACCTTTTGTTTGTCTTTACCTTGTCCTGTACATTGGCAGTTGTTGATCCCGGAGGACCCGTGTACTCCTTGTAAAGCTCACTAAAGTCATCATCAATATCTTGGTCTGATCTTGTTGCCATCTCATAAAAACCTTAACAAAATCCGGCACCTACATTTTCAAACACCGTACCTTATTAAACCCAAACA
Organism: Carya cathayensis; assembly: GCA_011037825.1. Lineage (NCBI taxonomy): Eukaryota > Viridiplantae > Streptophyta > Magnoliopsida > Fagales > Juglandaceae > Carya > Carya cathayensis. The sequence goes on along the minus strand of QGSO01000384.1, from coordinate 226,868 downwards.
TGAAAGTGATATTCACAAAGCTACATTGATCAAGAACCTGTATTTTATAGTAACTTCATGGTGGACTTCTAGAGATCTTAATAATAAAGCTTCAGATTTATTAATGGCATTGAGGGGGCACAACTCAAGTACATAGGAAGTATACAAAAGAATACACTCAACTGGCAGGAAGAAGGAAAAATAAAAACTCAGCTGGGGAATTGCAAGTTGTTGAGCAGTCATCCAAGCATACAGATTGTCGAAAATTATGGCTCTTGATTCTGACTCTGTCCTCTCACGATTTCTACAAATTCAGGGCATTGCCTTCTTGCCAAATTCACCACATTAAACATAAAGGTACCGAACATCTGAATTTCTAAGATCATCACAAGGATTTTGCGTAGCACTCTGGCACCAAATTGTGAATATATATATAACCCACGTAGAGTTGGTAGTTATAGAGTTAGTGCTGGGTGTTAAGTTCCACATTCGCAACTTATTAGGTGAAATTGGGCTTAATAAATGATTCTAAATGAACTTCAAATTAACTAGTTTTTGGGGTTATAGCATAGAAGTAACTAGTGTTGCTCTAGATTCAGCCAAAAAAACTAGTGTTGCTCTAGTTGTTTCATATGGTATCAGAGCCACCTAGTAAGGTCAGTCATGATACTAGAACATTGCATGACATGGCCCAGTGAAGACATTGAGAATTTAAGGGGGGGCATTACAAACGCCCAACCAGGGATATGAAAAACCCATATAGAATGAGTAGGTTATCAAGTTCGTGATGGGTGTTAAGTCCTACATTGGCTACTTACCAGGTGAAACTGGGCTGTATAAGTATTTCTGGGAAGTTTTAAATTGACTATTCTTTTTGGGGTTATAACGAAGATGTGGCTAGCATTTTCCCCAAGTTGTTAAATTCCACCGCCCTCATGGGCATAACCCACTCAAAGCCAAAAGTTATAAATATTGCCTCCCATAAACTCCTAGCCAATTCACAATGTAATAGAAGGTGATCAATATTTTCCTCATTTCGTTGTGAAGTATATCAAGAATCAGTCTTTGGTTTGCTTGCAAATACAGCCCTAAGGAAGCTACCCTTAAGGAGTCTTGTGTCTCCAAATGTACTTCAAGGCAAATGAGTTGACTAGAGGAATGAGTGTTTTGAAAATGACTTAACCTTGAAATACCGTTATATGCTTTGAAATGTTCAAGATTTTCTAATTACATCTTAATTTTATGTAATTTGGTTTCCTTATTCTACTTAGTCGGTTAGTCGGGTGCCTTCTCTTGTGTGTAGTACTTGGTTCACATCTATGCGCCATTAATAAAATCTACTTATTATAAAAAATCCCAGATTTAGTTAGCCTAGAAAATCTAGAGGACCATATTAAAAAAATTCAATGCACACAAATGCGTATTCGTCAAAAATTTGAGTACATTCTCTAAACAAACAGCAATATTCATGTTTCACATGTTCTCATACTCCTATTCTACATCTATGATTATGACAGCAAAAAATTTCAATATGAGAGTAATAAATATCTCAAACATTCTCTTATGATAACTACAAATAGAAAAAAATAAATTAGGTTTTGTTTCTACAAGAAATATAGTTATATATTTTGGTTTGAAACTTCTTGCATTCCAATGCATCTCTACTCAGGGACGAGGCCAAAGGAGGGCAAGGCCCCGCCCTGCCAAGGCTCTGACCCAAAAAAAGAAAAAAGATAATACATATATTTATTTATGAATAGAAAATTAATAAATTAATAATAGACACACACACACACACACATTATTCTTGTCCAATTTGTATATCTCCCTTATTTTTTGGTGCTTTTTTAATTATCAAAAAAGTTTTTGGTACTTTTTTTCTTGTTCTTGTCCACAATTCATAACTAGCACTAGTCAATGCTCTTAAATGGCCAGTCTTAAGGGGTGCCTTGCAAATTGTCAACAATTTTCTAATAGATCTTTTTTATATATCATCAAATTAGAATTTGGTCTCATTTAGAATTTGATGGTAAGTTGGTAACTACATTTTGTTTTTCAGTTTTATTTCAAGAAATTACATTAGAATATAATATTCACATTAGATTATTTCTCTTTTAAAGTTTGTAATTATCTAGGTGAAACATATTTAACAAAAAATTCCACATTCACTGGATGGCTGGCTATGCAGTATGTAATTGCGCTACTTAAAAACTTTTAAATATATGATGTTACTGCTATACATTATTCAGTAAAATACAAAACTTAGTTTATGATTTATATATATACAAAACTTTTTTGTAATTCTTATACAGATTGTTTCCATAATTCAACCTCTTCTCTTAATTGCAACATATGAAAAGCTTAGATATAAAATTACTGGTATTTGTGGAAGAATGGAAATTTGTTAAATATGCTTCTAAAAATTTTCAATTCAACTATTTATTCCAGACCTAAAAGTACTCCGGCCCTCCAAAATTATAATCCTGGCTTCGAGCCTGTCTCTACCAATGAACTTCACTCCTTTTTCATCTTTGAAAATTTCGCATGAAACAACCGAGTATTAACCGCAATGAAAATCGGAGTCAGTGAAATTTTTGCGCATACTACGCTAAGCTAAGAGCGAATGCTTCAATGTGAGAGTACAGCTAAAAAAAATGCTTTCGAACATAATCAAATGTTAGGGGCACGGATAGTGAACGATTGGAATCATTGCAAGAATCAGAACCGCATGAAAACACAGAAAAGAGGAAGAAAGTAAGAGGAATAGGAAGAAGAATAAATTGATACCTTGCGAGAGAGAAGATTCAAGATAGTTAGGGTTTCAGACGACGACAAGGAAGCTTGGGAGGGGTCAGGGGTCCGGCTCTTTCATTTTCACCGCCAATGAATCAGTTAGCTTTTACTTATAAAAAAAAATTGAATCAGTTAGCTTTTATTTCTATTTTTGTACTTTCTTGCGATAATCGACTAAACTTATTTTAATTTTAATTTTTAATTTTATTATTTTATAATTTATTTTTACATGATAATGATTATATAAAATTAAAATTATTTTAAATATATATCTTTTTTATTTCACGATTCTATTCTAAATTAAGAATAATTATATAAAAACGGAATTATTTTAAAAAATTTTAACCTCACGTTTTTAATGAACAACTATTATAAATATATATATATATAAACATATTAAAATTTCTAAACAAAAAAAAAAAAAAAAAAAAAAAAAAAAAGAAAACCGTCCTCATCAATCATCCCTAATGAAGAATTGGATAACTTCCCTTAACATTTTAAATATAATAAATTTCTAAAAGGACCTATTTTTTTCAATGACATAATATTTTCAGGGTACCGTTATAAAATTTGCTAATAAATTTGTCTGATAAAATTTAAAATAAACAATAAATACAGAGATTTCTAAAAATTGTTTGGTTTGAATAGTGAGATAAGATGAGATGATATAATCTGTAAATATTAGTAAAATTATTTATAAATAATGATAAAAAAAGGTTTTGAATTAAATATGTTTTATGAGATTTTTGAAGATGATAGAGAAAAAATTGAATAAAAATATTATAAATTTAAAACATTATTATAATATTATTTTTATTTTAAAATTTGAAAAAATTGAATTATTTTTTATATTTTATTTGGAAGTTTAGAAATGTTGTAATGATTATGTATTGATTAAATAAAAAATTTTAAAATTTTAAAATTTTAAATTAAAAAATATTTGTATTTGTAGTGTTTAAATATTAAAATATGGGATAATAATACTCTCACGCTTCGTTAATATTGCTTTACTACCTAGATATTTTTTTCCCTCTTGCCTTTTAAATTTAAATTAAAAATCTCATAATATGACATTCTTGCATAATTTAAAAGAAAATAAATCCAATCAACTAAAGTATTTATGTAATTTAATTAAAATTAAATATAATTTAATTGGTTGATTTAATTTATTTTCTTATAGATTATGTAAAAATATCATCTACTTTAGATTTAAATAGAAAAATGAAAAATAAAATAGTTAGATAATAAAACAATAGTAAATAATGTGTAATTGTATCATTACCTTTCATATAAGATAAGATAAGATGAGATTTAAGACCTATTTGGCTATTAAATTAGACTAAATTTAAAATTAAGTCTAATTTTAAACTGAATATAACATCCAACCACCAAACTCCAAATTATTAAATTCATATTAACTTAAAATTTTCTTAATCTCACAATTTTTTTTAACTAAATATATCTTCGTAAGTAGAATCTGAATCTCTATCAATCCATCTAGGGCTGTAATCGAGCCGAGCCGAGCCGGTTTTTAGCTTGTCGAGCTCGGCTCGACTCAAAATACTCGAGCTCGAGCTCGAGCCCGAGCTCGAATTTTTTTTTAATTCTTTGTTCGAGCTCGACTCGATAAGCAAAATTCTCAACTCGAGCTCGAGCTCGAGCTCGTCCCACAAACGAGTTCGAGTCGAGCCGAGCTCGAGCTTGATCTTAATTTTTTTTTTTTAGAATAAGCTTTAATAATTAATAAAATAAATAAATAAATAAATAACTAATATTGAATTTATACAACTAACAAGTAAAACCTCTATTAAATTATAAAATTTTAAAATTTTAAAAAATTTATAAATAATTAATATCTAACTAGTTGATATTTATCCAAAATAACAATATATTATATGCTTACATATATTATTAATACATACACTTAATATGATAGCATATACCTATTTCATATATGGTTCCCACATATTAGTATATGAAATTATTGAATTTTATCGACTAATTATTATACAAATTATAAAATATTCCTATGAAGTATATTTACTATATAGACATAAGTAATTAGAATACATATTATATATTTAATTATAAAAGTAGTATGCTTATATTATTAGCTAATACATATATACATGCATAGGTGTATGTATATATTTACCAATATATAAATGAGTTTTAATCGAGTTGAGCTAACGAGTCGACTCGAGTATAAACGAGCGAGCTTAAACGAGTCTTAATCGAGTCGAGCCGAGTTTTGTCGGGTATGTGTCATTTACAAATCGAGCGGGTATCTGCTTTAACGAACGAGCTTTTTTTTTCACGAGTCGAGTTCGATTCAAGTTTAACCGAGCGAGTACCGAGCGGGCTATCGAACAGACTGGTTCATTTACCGTCCTAAATCCATCGTTTCAATTGATAGCATTACTCAATTTATTTATAAAATAATTATAACAGATAATTTTTAATACCCGAATATTTAATGAAAAAGAAAAGAAAAACACCACCGGCGGTCTTTTCGTAAGCGGCTACTTTTTTATCTTCGTCTTCATTGCTCTTCTGATTCAGTCGAAGTCTAGGGTTAGGGTTTCGCTTGGGATTTACAGTCAGCGAAGCTGGAGAAGCACAGAGGAGAACGTTTTAATAGCCACCAAGAGCCCCACTATCACCCCCATAACCACCACTCCGACCATCACAATCACCACCACAATCACCACGACCAGCATTTTAACAATCCTAACTACCACCCCAATCACCATGACCAGCACTTCAACAACCCCAACTATCACCACCACCAACAAAATTACCAACCCGACTACCGTCACCACCAGCACCCTGACCACAGCTACAACCACCAGCACCACGTGATCGCTGAACCAAACGATTTGTTTGTAGCTGGAGGATTTCCGCCAAATGGTGGCGCTGGTGGTGTTGGCGTTGGTGAAGGTGCGGGATATGGTCCTGGTTCTGGTTATTTTGGACGCAAAAGGTGGCGGCATCAATCAGCTCGTGGAGCTTCCCCAGGTTTGTGTGTGTAACTTTCTGTTTGGTTGATGGAAAAGAAAAATTTATAATTAACTGAGTTAAATAGAAGTATTTGGTTCGTGATCATTGTAATTTTGAAAAGAACTGAAAAAAGAAATTTATGTTTACTTCTTTTAATCATTCTTTACCGATTCTAGTTCTCTTGTTGTAAGGCTCTCTAGCTGAGTTCTTTTACTTATTTTGACTGTACAAGTCTGGTATATTCCTCCCTTCACTTAGAAAGGTAATGCCAGCGGACTTCACTTTATTTTAATATGAATTCGCAAGCATTTTATTGCATAGCTTCACTCGAAACTTGCTGTTATATATCAGCAGAATGTGTTTCCAGTTACTTGGCTTTTAACCTTTCTTGTATTGGTAATCTGCGCTAATAATATTAGAGAATTCATAATCTACGCTTTTTATTATGAAAAAACTACTGCATTTTTTGGTTTGTATTATTTTTGGTCGTTTCACATGAAAACCATGTTAATATTTTCTGATTGATTTCGTTTCACATGAAAACCATGTTAATATTTTCTGATTGATTTGTAAATGTTCTAAGTTTTATCTTTCGTTGTTCCTTTTTTCCCTTTTCAGATCAAGTGGATGGTGTTGGTCATGTAAAACTTTATGTTGTACCAGTTCCGAGAACAGCAACGGAAGCTGATGTAAGTTATTGTTTCCCTTAAAGCATAAACATGTCTGCATTGCTTGCCATATGTTAATGTAGCTCATCATCTGACCTGACACATTCTCACATAAACACGCATCAAAATATATCAATTCCCAGTCTGTATTATGGAATATAAAGAAAAGCATTATTGTCTTTGCCCACAAAGGGAGGTCAAGAGGATTATCCACTATAGTTATATGAGGCATTCTTGGCTGGAAAAATCGAACATCTCCTCCCCCCGGCTAGAATGTGCAACCAATGAGACTTTTTCATTAATTTTTCTTCTTTTGAGATTGCTACTATTTTCCCTGCTTCTCATAAGTATGATATTTCAACTGTTGGATACCTCTCTTTACATCAGATTCGACCTGTCTTTGAAGAACATGGAAATGTAGTTGAAGTTGTTATATTAAAGGATAAGAGAACTGGTCAACAGCAAGGTATTGTGATGTTATTCTTATGGAGATTTTTAGTCCATATTATTATTCCTTTTCTGGCTCTCTGAATGGGCCCTCCATGGTATCAATCTGCCAATTTTTCTTATTCATTCACTTTTATCATTTATTTACCATGGTGTACTATTAACAATGTTGAAGATGACCTCAGGACTTTCAACCAGATTTTCATATGGTAGATAGATTGTGCTTTCGTGCCATGAATGCTCTCGCCTAGAAGTTAATTTATTGCGGACAGTCAATCCTTAAAGTTCAGTATTCTTGTCGGATGATCAGCTATGTGCAATTCTTGGATGATTATTACTGACATTTGAGTACATCAATGATTATATTTTAACAATTACATAACTATGTTTTATGTGTATTATTGAGTTTGATTTGAATCGTTTTTGTCTCTATTAGATTTGAAAGGTTGTTTTGGCTTGGATCATGCCTAGGAGCATAGTGAAATATTTTTCACTCATCAAGAGGGCTACCATCAAGAGGACTAGGTGGTGGCCCATAAATTTTGGCAGTCTGGAGGAAATTGATTTTCATATACTTTTTTTAGCTGTATTTGGAAGGAAATGAATGATTTAAATTTCTAGGACTGCTAATGGACAATGGAGGAGATCAAGGCTACGTTTTTCAAAGCTTTCCTCCGTTGGACTTAGTTTCGATTATTTTCATGTATCCTTTGCCTTTTCTATTTCTAGCTAGGTAACTTTCTTGTAGAATCTCACTGTACTTGGATTCTGCTTTTGGCGCTTATAATGAAATTCTTATTACATATAGAAAAAAAAACTTGTCAAATTGGATGGGGTTTTAAGTCTGAATTGTTTGTAGCATAAATTATGTAAATGAAGTATACCTCCAGTGTACCTGGGCTATGCCCATCTATTAATAAAGCTTACTTATTACCTATCAAAAAAAAAATTATGTAAATGAATATATAGCCGATAGAGCTAGGCTACAAGACTGAGAATGAGATTGAGAGAATGAATGTTTTGCTTCTATCATGTATCATTGGAAGAATAATAGTAATTTATGGACAAAGCACTTTATGCATGAAGAAAATGATATAACGAACATAATTTTACTTTTACAGGAAGTTGTTTTGTGAAGTATGCAACTATAGATGAAGCTGAAGGGGCGATTAGAGCTTTAAACCATCAATATACTTTTGCTGGGGTGAGTTCTCCAGCTTCTAGTAAGAATATATGAAGGCTTTTGCTGCTTTTGGTCAATCCGCATTTGCATATTTGTCTTACATATTTGCTTTTCCAGGAGATGACTCCCCTTTTAGTCAAATATGCCGATAGGGAACGAGAACGTCTCGGTAATGTTCTATTTAAAATGCCTCTGTTCATTTTCTCTCAATCATGTATTTCCACTTTTATTCAGGTTTTGCCCTGCATCAAATCCCCAGCAAAGATTTTAGAATTTTGAGTTTCAACGTTTTGCCACATACCATTTGGACATGCTTTTGTCAATATAGATACATAATGACTGTTAAACTGCCCAAATATTCTTATGAAGAGCTAAAGGGATGTATTGTACAAATGAACCTTAAGTGGTAAAACCATTATCTTTCTTTGATAAGTACATTAACCTAAGAAAGAAAAAGAAAAAAAAGTACATTAACCTCTAGGCCTAAATGGAAATTGAAGCTGAGCTGTCATGAAGCTGGTTTCTAATTAGAAGTTGATTCCAACCAGACACTTAATTTCTCGAGGTATGGAACTTTAAAAAAAAATAAAAAATCTTGAGGTATGGATGTTAGTCAGGCGCTTGAATAGTGTTTATGTTGTGTGGAAATTTAATAGCTCAAAGTATATTACAATATTTTTAAGATGCATAGTCTAAAAGAGCTTTGGATTCCTAACAAGCATATTTGCAGAGTTGTTGATCTGCACTGACCTGTTATTGATAGGGTTGCAATTACAGAAGGAATATTTATTTTACAATGCTTATAAGCATTTATACTTAATGAAAAATTTTGCATCACTAAAGTCATTGTCTTTAGTAGTGCAGCATACAGCTTTTATAGTTTTGCATGTTTCCATAGAAAAGTGAGAAATAAAATGTTATTTCAAGGCTTCCTTTGCTTTTCCAGGTGCTCTCATTTGTATACTTCCTATATACTTGGGCTTTGCCTATTTACTTGTTTTAATATTTTTTTTTAATTTACCTATATAAAAAATAATGTTTTTTGACATTTATCTGAGTACATATGGTGTCTACGCAGCTGCATTGGCTTTGTTCTTGCACAATGCTTTCAGTTCTTCAGATGATGTTCAAACAAAAGAACTATCTTCCTCTTCTTTTTATCAATAAGTACACAAATATTCTTACATTTTTATGTTCATTTGCTGATTTTTTGTTATGTTTTCTTATGATAGGGGTATTTGACAAATTATACGTTGGTTGCCTGAACAAAGATGCTTCAGCAAAAGAAATTGAGGAGGTATGATCCATATTCATTGAATGTTCTAGTTCTTTGCATACCTCAGCGAAATAAGTTACACTTTCTTGTTTCTATGTATGTAACAACTTGCATGTGTGACACATAAATGCATAGACTCGTGCAAAGGTAAATATGTAGGATGCATAAAGGGGTCATTACCCAATACTGGTCTCACTTAAGTTGCGTCTGGGGAGGGATGCATCTACAATGTAATTCTAAATGAAAACAAGGTTGCATTGCCTTCACAATGCCTTCACTGGATAGTGAGTAGCACTGGATAGACTGAGTAGCACTATTTAGACTAGAGAAGTATAATCAGTGAGCTTTACACAAAAGCATTACTGCATGTTTAGAGCTGAGATCAGTTTGGGGACTGTTCAAGGTGGGAGCTACCCTCTTCTATGGATTGCTTTTCAAAATACACGGTGCATATCGTTGAATGTGCATGGACAGAAAATCAATTTAGATTGAAATGCCATTGCATCAAATGCCTACTTTGGCTGTGTGCCATAAAAATGTGTCTTTGTGTGCTCCTTCGTGTGTGCAGCCTTTGTAGCTAGACTGAACTTAGGTAAGTTCCCAAATTTGATGATAAATTCATTGCCCTAACATGCTAAATCTTTGTTGTTGTGCACGTGACTTTGTGGAAGGCATTCTTTTTTTCATTTTCAAATTCAACTGCAGTTATCGGTCTCTATGTTACCTTATTGGTGTATGAGTTTTATATGAATGTTTTCTGTGTCAGATATTTTCCCCCTATGGTCTTGTTGAAGATATCTTCATCATGCGTGATGAATTGAAGCAAAGTCGTGGTGTGTTCTTGTTCTACCCTGTAGTATGCTTTTCATATCTAATGGTGAAATTTAGAATTTTGGACTGGACATGTTTGCCGTTGGTAGGTAAATTTTACTATGGGCTGCCATTTCTACCTCATTGTATCAGGTTTAACCTAAGGATCACCAACACTCTAATTGACCTCATTCAACCACCATATTAATATGTCCAATCCTGTGTTCTTTCATATTCCATGGCATTAAATTTAGCATTTTGGACTGGACATGTCGGTAGGTAATTTTTGCTCTGGACCACCATCTCCAGCACCTCATTGACCCCATACAACCACTATAGCAATCATATGTCCAATCCTATGTTCTTTCCAAGTTGTACACGACAATTACTTCAAGGTAGAAACAAAAAAGGTAAAGTGCTATAATGGGTGGGTAATTTTCCTCACAGTTTCATTTAAAGCTTGCTGGCTTTCAAGAGGTTTGTGTCCTTTGTGCGCATCATCTCTATGCAAGTTGTGCCCCCTTACCGTTCTCTATTGACCTTTTGCTTTAGAAAAACCAGCTCTTTGATCTGCCTGGATGACACATAAATTTTTATTTCCAAAACTCACCTCCTATATATAATGCACCAATGGTGTGCTATCAACTTGTTGCTCTTTTACTGCCATGGCACGTTTTATAAATTTGTATTTGAATCTTGTATCCCGTTGCACTATCAATTCATAACTTGAATGGATGGTTGTGCTGTTTTGAAGGAAGTGGATTCGTTAAGTTTTCTCAAAGGGATATGGCATTGGCAGCAATCAAAGCATTAAATGGAACCTTCATGATGAGAGTAAAGCTTATATACATGCATCACTTCTCTGATTTCATGATTGCACTTTTAAAGGCTTTATATATTTATTTTTTTTCCTCTGTTTATGTTTTTTAGGGTTGTGATCAGCCATTGATTGTTCGTTTTGCGGATCCTAAGAAACCTAGGACTGGAGAACCAAGGTTTTTGCTTCCTTTGACTTTCTTGTACAGATGTTAATCCATGCTGTGTGTGTGATTAATGGATTATAATTAAGTTAAAATTACTTGTTAAAGTTTATACACAGGACTTGGTTTCTTTGGTTCAGTAAAAGTGAAATGCTGTCCAAACTAGCCACTTCCTGATCCATGCTATTATATCTTTCTTATCACACCATGTTAACCAGGATTACCATTTGTTTGTTGACTCTCTTTCTCTCTACAGGGGCAATCATGGGTTTGCAAGCGCAAATTTTACTCCCTTTTCAAAAGAACCATTTGCTAGGTACATGTGCCTTCACTCTTATTTAGTTATTCATATCAAAATGTACTGAAATGAGTGTCTTTTTTTCCCACTTTCTGTGGTTATCTGTTGGCAGGCTAGGACCAAATGTTGGAGATGGAGGGTGTATTTTGCCTAACGCTTCATTTCCTATCCAACCAAATTCCACAAGTTCATTACCTCAAGCTGTTCCACAAATGATAAACCAAGAACCAATCATGCAACAACCATTTCCTTCCCTCCAACAATCAACTTCAGAGTTGTCGCAGATGTCTTTACAACAAACGCGAACTCCACAGACAAGTTCACAATCATCTCAACTAGCCATCTCTGAGGTGCAGAGGCAGTCTCATCAAACTGATAAAGTCGAACAGCAGCTGACTTTGCAAGTGACTAGTCAGCAGGTACTACAATGATATTGATTATTTAGCAACTTGTATGGGGTAACTTATCTGTTGGTCACTGAGGAGATTGGAGTGATTGGAAGTATTGGCACACATTCAGAGGTAATGTCATGAGCATCCTCTCATAGCATCATTGACAAAAACACACATGAAAGCCTTAATGGAGTGAATCTCCGAATTTTATAGAAATATTTGTTTGCCTCAGCAAACAATAACTCTAAAGCATGCGTGGTGGAGTCCCAAGCATGGCTTCAACCTTGAACGGTGATGGTTATGATTTTGAGGCTTTGTATTGTTTCAATGGTGCTAAGTTTTGGCATAGTTGATATCTTGTAGGTGTGATCAACCATTGGTGGAAAAGAAAGCCCTGTACACATACAACACAGTTTCTGTTTAATAGATGTTTTGTCGTGATACCTGGCTAGTAGTAGATGATGGACTCATTCGACTTCATATCATACGGTCACCTTGTGTCCTTGTGATTTTGGCAACTGTATCATAATTTTCCCATTGTTTTTTCTGCAGTCTCCACGTACTGGAAGCAATCCTCCAATACTTGCTAGCACTTCTAGCTCACCAGCTGTACCTTTAAGTCCCCAGATAGTGGCTCCTTTAGAGTGTGATTGGAGTGAACATACGTGCCCTGATGGATACAAGTACTATTATAATTGTGTTACTTATGAGAGCAGGGTAAATAGGCTGCATTGAATCATCATTCTTTCATTTTTATTTTGATTTTTGATACTTTAAAAAGATTAGAAAATGACTCTATAAGTTGGCTTTGCAGTGGGAGAAGCCTGGGGAGTATACCTCATATGAGCTTCAGTTACAGAAGCAGCAAAATCCTAGCCATCAGCTTCAGTCCTCATTGCCAGTTTTTTCTACCGAGCGAGGAGTTCAAACAGAACAGGTGCAGCTTCTGCCACATTTCCTTCATCATGAAACTCCTAAATCCTTCCTTACCACCGATGGTTGGCATTAACTTTTTCTTGGTTTTTTCCACATTTTTTTTTTTTCAAGATTGGTGTTTGGCTTTGAAGAGAGTTACTTAGATATAGATTGACAATTAATTGTCTCCCCTGCTGCATATCTCAGCAATTTTGATAGATTTTGAAAGCACTGTAGGCTTTTATCATTGGCATGGTACAACTTCATCTGACAGCTTCTTGAAAATTTAGGCATGTCATAGAATCTGGTTGGTCCCATGGTGAAGTTTGGCTTACTAGGCTAGAGCTCTTGGATCACACTTTTCATGTACTGGACTCTTGCCTCTGGTTTACTGTCCTTAGGTGGACCATAGCCTCTCCAAACATTACATTACTCTGGTTTGGTAACAGATTCTCTGATGTGTTGTCCAGTGCTGAAATTTGCAAGTCTGGTCTGGTAACGAGAGCTCTAATTTTGCAAAAAAAAAAAAAAAACCCTTAAATGTAGAGGATAGAATTTCCAATCTGTGCTGTAAGACAATAGGTTCCTTTCTTTCTCATCAAGGATACACATTTTTACTTGGCAAATCCATGAACTTCTCTAGCATGTTATATATATATCAGTTATAGTTTCCACATAGCCACCAGACAATTGGACGGCACCTCTGTTTAGTAAATAAGATATCAGGGCCATTTTTATCCACTATCTATGTTTGACCAGAAGGAGGGTACAAGATTTATTTCAGTCCATTGTAATTTTGCAGGAACTGAATCACGTGCAACTGCAGTCAGAATCTAACCCCATTATCCGTCCAACCTGTGCTTAAGCGGTAATATGTCCGACATTTATTATCTACTTGGTTTGAGACCGAACTAATCTTGGATTTCTTCATTTATCATTAAGGCTTTTGTTGTTTTGTAACTACTACTAATGTTATTGCTTCAAAAGTAGATCTAATGGTAGCCACATGGTTTCCACTTATAAAGTTTTGCAGAAATGCTGGTGAAGGCTTTTCCCTGTGCATGCATCCTGGAAAATTGGTAACTATGCGAACAGCTGCCAGTGAATAACTTTTATAATTAACTTTTGGTGTTTATGTCTACAGTTGGTTGTAGGGGAAAATGGGCGTTTGAGCTACCTTTAGGTGAAGGAGATTATATATATTTTTTTTGATGAATATCGTGAAGGAGATTATATAAGCATGTATGTATATAATGTCCAGGTGGAGAAAGGTGGCCTCCCATTATTCTTACCTAGGTTTACATATTTCAGTTACTAGTCTACTCGAGGTCGAAGTATATTATCGTCCGTTATATCTACTTTATAAATCCTGTAAATTAGAGATAAAATAAAATAAACTAGATTTCACCTAGGGAATTGCCGCAGGGCTTGTGAAACAACCTAACTACTTAAAGCAATGGAGCTGTTTGCATCTGCTAATTCTCTTGTTTAGGTTTCATGTAGAAACAACATTGAGGCTGATTTTAAGGAAGGAAATATCCGGGAAGGTTTTACTGATCAACTTTTCCTCATTCTAGATTGTATCACTGTTTAGTGTACTATAATTATTGCTGTTCAGACCCGGTGGTGTTCCTTCGCCAATAGAAGCATCTTTCTGAGTCCCAGGCTATGTCATTCCTGGAAATTGAATGTTTTCCGGAAGAATTATCAATAGGATTATTCGTGGATGGGCTTAATGACCTAGCCAGCACAATCATGAAACTTCATATGGATGATACTTCAAAACAAAATCATTCTTGGGAGAGCCTTATTTTTGTCTTTAAAATTGTCTCATTCATTTTGAGGTATATATATATATATATATATATATATAGCTGAGGGAAGCACAAATACAATATTTCTCGGAGCAATTAAGTTCCTGAAGGGCTTAGTATTGAGCCAATGCTCTGATTTGTGAAAAGAAAACAATAAAACGTCAAGCAGGCACAATAATTGATATGCACACAGGAGTACTAGCTAGGGTTTATGCTGGTGCTGTTGTGCCCTGGCATGGCAATCGACGAAGCCCTGGATGGATATTCCTGGCAATGACATTCTCAAAAGCCTGGGTGGTCGCACGCGTCTTCGGAAACCATATGAGCCATTCTTTTTTACATGAAAAGCTAAAAAGTTCCCACATCTCCCTATCAGGATATATTCCACGCTTGAAGCAAAGAATCACGCTCCAAAATCCTTCATTGCGCATGTGTGTCTGTGTTGCTGGTTTTCTTTTATCACAGTCCACTTCCCTCCCTACCATTGTTCAATGAATCAAATCCATTAGTGGATTGCACAGTCGCATGGCATACGAAATATTCAAAAAGTGGCATTAACTCAACAGGCTCGATATGGGTAAGTAGTGGTTGGGTCACTCTTTCCTCTTGTATACCCCGCCATGCATATTTAGGGACAGCACATTAATTTCTCACACCAAATTCTCAAGTTTTAAGATTTTCATTTTCATTTTCTTGGATTCCCAGACAAGGGAAAAGCTAGAAAGCTTCCATGCACATTAATTATTCCCTGGAAAAACCCAAATCCTCAAAATCTCAACTGCTGTACGCTCTATGAAATTAATGCACATTCCTTCAACGATAAAAACAAAGATATAGGACAAAGATGAGGGGTCAGAAGAATAAAAGAAGAAATCATGCATCCAAGTTTCTGTAATTTCTATCATCTCTACGTACACCCGAAACATAACGGCTAAAAAGACGGAGAAAGTTAACTAAATTAAGAAACGAGTCCCTGCACTGGATAAAGAATCGCATGTTAACAGCGACAATCATCCGTGTACATGTGTAACATGAGAAGTGGGTTCTACAAGAAAGATCAAATCCTGTCAGCAAGAAGATTGCATACCAGGAATGTGGGGCTTTCTCATCTACAATATAATCTTCCTACAAAGTCAGTGATCAACAAAACAACATAAAAAGGAGTAGTAATTGGTTAATCTCTCCTCTACTCTTCTTCTTTCAGCATATGCGAGGGAACAATGTCTTGAAGAAGCCCATGATCTCTGAGAAAAGCAGAACCCGGGGTGCAGAACCGAATGTCACGACGTAAACCAGGGTTTAATATTAAAGCATCAGAAGCAAAATTCGAAGGCGACGAGGTATTGATAAAGGATGGTTGGTGCAGTTGTTGACTGTAAGATAGGGTTCTTGCCATTGGCAAAGCAAAGCTAGCAGCGGCACATCCGGCGGAGAACCCCGAGCCCGGTTGAACTCCGGCAAGGCTATGGCGAGGCATGACTGGACTTGGATGGGAGTGCTGCCCTTCATAGGTAGTAACAACAATACTTCGATCTGTGAAGGATCGCTCCACACGTTTCTTCACATTACAGGAGGCAGTAGTGCAACGATAGTAACTCCTAAAATCACCAACGAAAAATAAAAAAAAATGACTAACCCATAAATATATATATTGGTCTAATAAATCTTAACAATCAATTTGACAAAGAAAAGTGCCAGAAAAGGAGGGGGCAAATAAGGCTAAAGGCATTTTAGCATTGAAGTTAACACTGTATATACCTAGGATAGGGGCTGTTCTTCACAGCCTTTTGACCGTACTTCCTCCATCTGTACCCATCTTCCAGGTGATCAACCTCGCTCTTTGTCATGAACGCAAATCTCGGTTCCCTCTGTCTCTTCTGGTTTGTCTTCTTGGGTTTCAACCTGCACCTCAAAAACACAAAAACCAAATCCATAAATCCGTCCATTTAAAAATCACCTACATATAATAAAGCCACCAGCTTGTTCTCTTCCATTGTTATTGCACAGGATCATTTAGCATAAAACTCCAGAAAAACAAAGACAATTAAAGAAATTTATTTTCAAAAAAAGGCCTTTTTTATTTATTTATTCTAGCATGTGTTCCTTCTAAATACAAAATCAAAAGTCAGAAAAGTGAGGAAAGAAAAAGCTCACTGTTTCTTGGTCTTTTCTTGTTGCTCTCCTTCCTGGTCTACAGGTTTAGTCTGTTCATCATTTACTGCCTCACTCGATGCGGATGAAATCGAGGATGAGTTAGGGGTAGCAGGCTGATTCAGGACCTCAGAACACTCTTTCACTGTCGTAGCCGGAAGTGGAGCCGAGGGAGCCATAGATGGTGCCTGTGGCGAATCAAACAGAGATGGACTATAGTCCTGAATACCCAATAACTCCGTAAACCCTAAGGAGCTCTTTTCACCTTCATAGATATCAAATATGCCCGAAAATGGATAACCATCTGAGATATGATCAGAAAATAACGAAGATCCAATGGTCTCCTCCATCTTTATCACCTCGTTCCTCTCCATGGCTCACTCAAAAGTGAAAATCCTTCATCCAAAACAAAGACAAGAGAAAGTGAAGCTTCTATATGTGTGAGAGAGAAAGGGGGTAGGGTAGGGTTGATCTGGTTTACAAGATTGTAGAGAGAGAGGGAGAGAGAGAGAGAGAGGGTTTAGTTTTGGAGTTGGGGGGTGAGTGAGAAAGAGAGAGAGATATGTGGGTATAGTATAGGGGATGGTGGGGATATTGCAGAGGTTGGCAACAAATATTGACCGGCGATTGTAAGTCAAATTTTTGTACGGTCTTAACACAGCCAGTGACTATTCAATGCATGGTCCGACAAAGTAGTCGACGCTTTCATACGTAGAGTTTGAACGGTTAACCGGTTTAATTCAACCGGCAGTGTGAACGGGGTTCAGCTACAGGTAGAAAAAATGCTACTCTATATATATATATATATATATATATATATAATTATATATACACCTCTGGCTCGTGTGCATGTGAACTCAGATCGAAGTGTAATGAATCGTCCAAAGATATTCTTTTTTTTCTTTTAAATCCTTTTATATACTTTATTTTTCTTTCTTTCTCTTTTGCTTTTATTTTTCCTAATCTTTTTATCTTTTCAAATTACTTTTAATAGCGTGTGAATATTGATCTTCAGTAGAGTATGGCCAGATTGTCTTCTTCTGGGTATATAGAACAAACCAAAAAAAAACAGAGAGATGATGATGATGCAATGAATGCATTAACAATTTATAATTTGAAAAGTATGATTTATATATATGTTTGATTAATTTACTTATATATATATAATATATTCAAGTATATATGAAGTAGTACTACTAATTAATGTATATATTAAGAGTTATATATAATTTGAAAAATGGAAAGAGTTTTATCAGATATTGGTTATAATAATTAGTAGTTTGGAATGAAGGGATTTAATTATGATAATTCTTCTGCACTCTGGAGAGACAACAGTACACCAACTAAGTAAACTGCATGGCCTGATCTTTATATAAAGCATATAGAACTTATGCCATTCATCTGATCTATATATGCATGAATAATTTAAAGTACTGTGATTAGTTTGGGAGGGGAAAAGGCCAAAAATGGGTGCCTAATTAAGGATAGCTAGCTAGCTAGGGGCGGTGAGGGCGCCTTTTATTTTGGATGAAAAGGAGCCAAGTTTTTAGCCCAGAATCGCATGCAATAGTGATATTTTTAGGGTTGGATCAAAGAATATTAATGTACCAGCTTAAGGTCTGAAATGGGTTTATATAAATGATCATGATGTAGGCCGTAAGCAGCATGCATGCAATATTAATATTCCAAGTAGTCGGTGGTAATGGTTGCTTTTCTTTTGCAAAAGGGAATTCCGGTCTGGCCAACAAAAATAATGATCAGGATAACAAATTCTCTTTTTTACTCCCGGCCTTAATTCGGCAACTCATGATCATGATGCATGTGTTTAAAAGAGTATGCACGTGTGACTAGTATATTTGCTCGTGTGATGCCCCATGAGACACGAAGGACCCCATATATCCATGCATGCTGACATCATTTTCGTGTAAACCTAACCCAACTTCTTGCAGTACTACTGCTGCCTGCTAGCTCCAACTATTTTGTTAATTTGCAACTTTTATTGGTAAATATTTAACTATAATATATATATATATATATATATTTATATCCCTCGTACTAGTCTTTGAATGATATGCATGCGGCCTTATGGAGAGATTTTAATTAGGATATTGTATTGGCCATATATATGTTCACATGTTTATATCTATATATATCGTTGATATTTACCTTTTGATTGGTAAGTATATATATTTCAGATATTTTATTTATTTTTGGCAGGCAATTAGGGTTTTTGAATATGCCCCAGCTAGCTTGTTTATCATATCATGTTATTATAATCAGTGCGTTTGACGTTTAATTAGGACATGATAAATGTTTAATCCTCAACAGTTCATCAATGATGGGTTATAGCTATGCACATGATGTTTTTGTGGAGGCCAAAATTAGCTGATTATCCCTAATCATGATTACAAAACATGGTATATATTATCATGAGGTATTTAGTTCTTTGTTAATTTGGGTATGATCATTTCTTAATTAAATGGTGTGTGATGCATGCGCTTGCATTAGGAATTAATTAAAAGAAAGAGGAGGTCGGTCCATACCATCATGTATTTAATATCAATATATTTTTAAGCATGCATATATATGAATATATATATATATATATATTATATAGATGATACTGATTTTGCACCTTAATTAATTTGCGAGTGTTCATCCTACCAACCCAATGAATATTAATTAATATATATACTAAGTCAAGATCTAAATATAACATTGAGAATGATCATTGAGACAAATAAATGTATAAATAATCTCATAATTCCTTTCGTTGTGGTACAAAAAATAATTGAATGAAAGCTCAAAACTTCATTATAAAAGTTCTTCCATCCATGTATGTATGTATGTATGTATGTATGGAAGAATGATTAAAGTTAAAATTATGAAAGGGCAAGATAAGACTAGGGACACACTTAAAAAAAGATGTACGTAACGTATATATATTTGCCCTAAAAAAAACGAACCAAAGATTGCCATAATTATATATCAATGCTTATTTGTTCCCTTTGGTGGACCCAAACTCAGCCGGTCGCAGGTCCCAATGTCCCATTCCCAACCCAACATCCACTCCACGCCCGACCTTTGGGATTAGTTCACCTTTCCCCATCCCCCTCGTGGATTTCCTGGGTTAATGTGGCTCCACTATTGCAAAACCCCACTTTAAACTAGCAGCTCCGATGAAATAGCTAAAGGTAAATAAAATCCTTCAAATAGCTATTACAGACTAAAAATTGGCAGTATTAGATTATGCAAAGTGACGTTGGATCAAGTTTTAACTACAATATTTTCAAAATTGAAATCATATTCGCTTTAAATTGTAGAAGGTACAAATCTTTAATTGATTATTTTTTTGGGAATATACAATCTCTTTCGATATTTTTTTCACAAAACTACCGTCGGTTTTTGTCCCGCACATTTTTTTCCCACTTTCACGTCTTGTTTCTTTTCTTTGTTCTACCCTCGTGAAATTGTAGAACTCGAGATCCATTACAAGAAACACTGTCTTTTTCCAAGGAGGCGATTCATGGCAAAAGCAGTTTTTTTATAGAAAAAATCATATTTCCACAAAATTTCATTGTAAAAAGCTCGTGGCATAAAACTCACTGCAAAATATAATATAGCCAACAAAATGTTTAAGTCGTGACCAATATCTATATTTTCCCATGACATATCTTGCAGGAAGAGTTGATGAAGCTCGTCGCTTAAGCATGTCAATTTTTGTTTATGGTTGTGGGAATTGGAGCAATTACTACAAGAGGTACTAGTGTGTATTAGTATTACCCACCAAAACATTTGGTAGAAAAAAGTTATGAAGGTAAAGAAAATATTTGCCGCGAGTTGCCTTTGAGGCAAATGCTAAAAGAATTCAGAAAATAAAATAATTTTAAAAGCAAAAAAGGATGAAACTAAGTAAAAAATGTTCATAAAAAATTGTCTAATATAAGCTAAAAGATTATATACAAACCTTGGAGATTCAAATTGACACTAATAACAATTTCAAAAAAATAACTAAATTGTCCCAACATGTTTACAAGAAAAACTCATAACTCCTAATGCCCAAGAGTAATAAAGAGTTTGGTGCTTTGGCACTAATGAGAACATTCAAGTGGAAATGAAATATGCTCTAACCAACCTAATTAAGCATAGGGGATAAGTGTCATAAGAGATGACTGAAAAGAAAAAATACAAGTGTCATCCAAATCTGTGGAAGAGAAAAACATAGCTTCCAAAACTAGAACCAGTGGCTACAACAGATTATGGTCATCCAAGCAGAGATTTCGCTGGAAAGTTCGACCAAATGGTGAATTAACTATTCAAATTAATGATAACCAAGTACACTAATATTAATTGGAATAACCAACTATACAACTGATACCACATTCTAAGGTAATTAACATATGCTAGAAAATTTCCAATGGGAAGTGAGGACTTGCTACAGCCAGACCTTGTATGCCCCCTACTAATATGTACATGGCTCCAATTAACATAACTTCCAGAAATACAATGTTTTATGTACATGGCTCCAACATAACTTCCAGAAATACAATGTTTTATGACTCAATCTTACTTAGTTATTTGAATTGTACAAGTTCATACACGTGGGTTTGAAATAATTGATCTTACGAGATGACTAACTACAAAATAATTGATTTCAATTTAACTACTTCCATTTAAAGGCCAATCAAAGTAGAACATTGTAGTTAAGGGGTTTTGTTTCAGAGAACATTGGGGTTCAGTTAACTTAGCAAAAGTATAAATTTCGTTTACATGTGGCATCCAAAGACTGGTGATGCTTCAACTATTTTACTTAACCCCAAATTCAAATAATGAGATGTTTTCTAATGGTGTTACCCAAGATCTCCATCCTGACTTAATTGTTGGAATCCCCCCAAGTATGCATGCTCATGCGTAGCCATCTCCTCATGTGTAGCCACCCATCCACTGAAAGTCCCTTGTCTATATTAGGACACCCCAATTCTCCGGCGGCAAACATTGACCATAAATTGCTGCACCGAAAGAAGGTATTGGAAATCTTCCTCTTGGTCAAGAATTGTGGGTGTTTGTCCCCTATGGCTTCTCCTATAAAAAAAGGTCATTTGTTGAAAATTAAAATCGTCCTCACTAAAGTGAGCGATTCAGAAGAGGCAAAATGTAAGGGATCCTCATTGAGGTGAGCGATCAAGGCAGAGGATTGTGGGCGAAATATATGTTCTGAGGAAATCCAGAACAGATGGCCTTTTGAGAGATAGAGAGTTTGTTTATGAGTGTTTGTAATTTGTACAAACACATTGAAAATACTGAATTTCCACTCCAGTGGAAGTAGGCAAGTTGCCGAACCACTTAAATATTGTCTCTATATCGTCTTGTGTGATTTTGGACAATTTTGAGGCGCAACATTAATACCTCCAG
The DNA here is from genome assembly GCA_011037825.1 of Carya cathayensis. Lineage (NCBI taxonomy): Eukaryota > Viridiplantae > Streptophyta > Magnoliopsida > Fagales > Juglandaceae > Carya > Carya cathayensis. The sequence continues at coordinate 204,750 of QGSO01000384.1, read as the reverse complement.
CTAAATACTAGAAAAATAGAAATGTAATTCTTTGTGTGTCAGTGACTAGCTATAAATACCAAATGTAATTAAAAATGGGTACCGCTTGTGAAATCTACTAGCATATTGTTCCTCACCGTGTTTCTAGGACAAACTCCATATATCATAAAACAAAATCAACATCTCAACCACATACTTCATTTTAGGCAGATCTCCATGCATATTATGCCAACAGTATCAATTCATCTTCAATTATGTCTTTACTTATTAATTTAAAAATACAATCATGGGATTCTCATCTCTAAAAAAATATTACATGCTACAATAACAAGCATTTTTGGCAAATACAATTTTGAAAAATAATAATCAGTTCTATGGGGGCACAATCTTACAAGAACAATGTGTATGAAAATAATGGTTATAAACATAAGGTCATAAGCTTGATGCAGCAAAATGGAATGAAAACCTTCATTTGATAAGGTATAGCAAGCTTAGTATGCCCCCTACATTGACCCTCTGTTTTCAGTACACAAAAGATAACAGTTGATTGTCATTCTAAATAATTCATGCATAAAGTTCTATTGAAAAGTACCATCAGTTAAGAGTATAACAAGACAAAAGGATTTTGCAATTCACAAAAGGGTAAAGACCTTACCAATTGTTTTCCAGTTTGCAATTTCCTAAAGACAGAGAAGCTACATAAGACAGTAAGGCTCACCTATTTTCTTTTCAAAAAAATGAGAAGCATTCATAGCATTGCAAACAATCGACTAAAACCAATATTATATTATCATATATGTTGTAGTGTTGGTCATGCATGAGCCTTGCGGTGGCTACTATTCATTGCAGCTCTGTGGCTACTGGAGGTGGTCGATGCAAGAGAAAGGAGGCAGGGGGTATAGGGCACGGGCTGGAGAGGACAGTAGTGGGAGGAGGGAGAAAAGAAAGAAGAGAAGAGAGTATCGAGTTGGGGAAGAAAAAGGGGGAAAAAGAGTTTTAATGTTTAAAGCTGAACTGCCACAAAAGATAATAGTTTCTCACTGCAAAAACTGATAAGTGATTTTGGGGTGCGTTACCTAGCAGAGTTATTTGCAGCGCCACAAATTCATTGCAAAAAATCGTTTTTTTTTAGCCCAAAAAAAATCATTTTCCCACAAAATTCTTAAAAAATTATTTTCCCACAAAATTCTTACTCATCGGACATGACCTCATGGAAAAATGCTTAATTTTTTTTCCCATGGACATTTTTCGTGTCATAAGCTACCTGTTTTCCATGATATTAGATCTTGGAAAAAAAACTCATGGGAAAAGGTCAAATTTCTTGTAGTGAGAGAACATCATGGATTCAGACTACACCACCAAGGACGCCAGCGCACTACCCTCTCCTCTCTCTATCTCTGATCCCACGTGTTCTCTTCCTCTCCAAGTTCCACCAAGTATTTCATCTTCCTCGCACGAGTAATTCTCTCCTCATCTGCTTCTCTCTCTCTCTCTCGCTCTCTCTCTCTCTCTCTCTCTCTTCTAAGATTTGTGTGCTCCAACTCTCATTTTGTTGATTAATTTATCATTTGCTATATGGAGAGAAGTTATGGACTAAGGATTTTAGGGTTTGCCATCTTTGAAAATCTTTTTGAGGTCTATTGGGGTTTCTAGGATCTGTGTTTCTTGTTTAGTATTACAAAATTTAGGGTTTACGAATTGGTTGAGTTCAGTCAGATTTAGGATTGGGGAATCGTTCTTTTTTTTTTCTGGATTTAGGACTTTTTTGTTTGTGTCTTAGAAACTACATTTGTGGAATTGGTCGACCGTACCAATTGTTTATATCTTTCTCTTCATTGAAGTAATCCATGGGTTCTTCAATTTTCATGCATTTGCTTTCTCTATTGTTATCTGTTCGTCGTAGTTGTATTTATGGTTGAAAACATTGGGACTTTGCTTTCTCATTTTTTTCTATAACAACAATAGACAACCTGTTGGCCATTGGCCTCATTTCTTTAAAGAAATTTCTATTAAATAAATTGTTATCTATTGGCCTCTTGGAAAGAAATTGTTTGTATTGTTTTTCCAGCATCTAAGAAATTTTTATCTATTAGTCGTACTTTTTAAACATCAAAATATAACAATAGAAAACATGTTGGCCTCTTTATCTGTTGGCCTAATTTCTTTAACAAATTCTTTCTATAACATTCAGAAATTGCTTTAACACCCATTTAGCAACTGTTCTACACAGTGGCATGGCCACATAACTCAATGCATGCAGGAGGAGAAAAAAAAAAGACATAATATCTTGCATGGAATTAATTGATTGCAATTTGTATGCTACCTCTCTCTCTCAACACTAACTGACATTTCAATCAAAAGAATTTGCGAATTTATTTTCTCGTTTTTTAGATCTAATTCCTTCTAAACTATATTTAATGTTCAGGTAAATTTAATTTAATATGCAGGCAAGATAGTTTCTATTCTATTTTTTCACACCATGATTTAATGTGTAGGTAAATTTGATTGGAGAAACATTTTGCAATAGTCTTGTTGTTGTTGGGCGAAAAACAGCCCACCAATGGGCTGGTTACATGTGAGATAAAGGGGTCTGTAGCACAATAAAATGGAAAGTAGCGGATTAATTCATCTAATAGCACAATTCACTACTTCGAAGACCACTGCACCAAATATGTTCGAAACCCATCCTCCCCCTTCGAATCTGATTTTCCCTCCGAGGTCTTACCGTCATTGCCACCAATGGTTTGATTTTTTCACTTTATTTATCTATTTTGCTTGGCAAATATGCCCTAGAAATCATCTGGATGTAGAGTCCTGATTTTTTTTTTGGTCCTAGGAAGTTCTCTTGTTTCACTCATTCCTGTTACTTATAAAAAATATATATATGTATATATATAGTGTTAGAAAATATAAATAGTTATCTCTAATTGAATAGGTTATGAGAAATATGTACTAGCACTCTTTGTTGAAGCAAATAGAAATTGAGGACACTAATTGCTTGTAAAATGGTCTTCGAGAAGCAGACATATGGCTCATTTTTTGGTCTTCGAGAATCACAATCTTACGTGTTATGGTGTAGACATATTTTGACTGTTCTATTACTATTATCTCTTATGCTTTAGAAAGAGAACTTTCTCAACACTATTTGTTGTCATATTTATAACAATAGTCTAACAACTAAGATAAATTAAAAATGGACATATGCAAATAAATTGAACTCAATTTGACATGATTTGTGCACTGACTTTTTGTTTCTTATCTTATAACAAAAGTTCAAATTTGGAAATCTGATGGTGATGAAGTAGACATAAGATGTAAAAGATGTTGTGAATTTAAAAGATGAAGTTCGTCTGAGTGATGATGTCAATGTAGAAAATGTAGTGAATATGGAAGATTGAGTGAATTTGAGACCTTGTTTGAGTAGTGGTCCGAATGAGCCCTTCATTGGTATGGTATTTGATGATAGAAAACCTCAAGCATTTTACAAGGTGTATGCAAGAAGAAAATGTTTTTCCATTTGGACCCAGCATACTCAATTGTCGAAAAAGGAGAAAAAACTATGTGTTGTAGACTACGTTTGCTCAATGAAAGGATTTCATCAGGAAATGGGCAAATAAAAAGAACGAATAATTCCGAAACCCGCTAAGACAAAGATTGATTGTAAAGCATTGATGGGGATAAAAAATAAAAATAAAAAAAGGGTGAAAAGTGGATAGTATGTAAGTTAATTACGTGCTACTTACACCGAGAAGCACTAGTTTGCTCCGTGGACATAAGGGAGTAACATGTGTCAAAAAAAAACTTATTATAACTTTGAATGAGTCTGATGTACCAATAAGGAAGATAATGTCCATGTTAAATAAAGAAGTATGGGGTGCCTCTAACCTTGGGTGTATTGGGAAGGATGTGAAAAATTACTTGGGAAACCAAATGAGGAAATTTTTTAAATTGGGAGATGCACACAGATTATATGCATATTTTTTTGAACGACAATGCAAAGAACCTGGATTTGTGTACTTCATGCAAATTGATGAGAATGGTTTTATGGGAAGTTGTTTTTGGGTCGATGCTCAATCAAGGGTTACATACCTATATTTTGGAGATGTTGTAACATTTGATACTACATATTTGACAAATATTTATAAGATGCCATCTGTTTCATTTTCTAGAGTTAACCATCATCACCAAAAAATAATATTTGGTTGTACCTTATTGATTAACAAAACAGCCGAGTCATACATAGGTTATTGAGAACATGGTAAGAGACAATACTTAGATGTACTCTTGTAACCATAATTATTGATGATGACAAGACAATATCGAAGGCCATTGTAGAAGTGCTCCCAAATACAACTCATAGGTTGTGCTTGTAGTATATTCTGTAAAAAAATTTCAAACATTTTGGCTAATGTATATAACAGATTTATGGACTTTCAAGAAGATTTCCATTATTGTATTCATGAGACAATTACAATTGATGAGTTTGAGCAGGAATGAGGTGTTATATTAGTAAAGTATGAGTTAGGAGATGAGACATGGTTGCAAAATCTTTATAACCAATGGGAGAAGTGGGTTCTGGCTTACTTGCGTTCAACATTTTGTGTCGGTATGTCAACAATTCAAATAAGTGAAAAAATGAACAAGTTCTTCAAAGATTATATTCATTCCAGCACTATAGCCAATGATTTTGTGCATCAATATGAGAAAACATTAGATACACGTTATTTTAAAGAAAGAAAATGATGTGTGAACAAAATTTAATCGGGCCATATTGAAAACAACTCACAAAATTGAAGAAGATGCTGCCATAGTGTATACAATAAAATCTTTCATGATTTTTCAACATAAACTTTTCAATAGTTAATGCTACAAGTCAACAAAATTGTGTAATGAGGGTGAAAGCAAGACTTATATAGTGACACCTCATGGCAAAGACACCCCTCTCTATATTGTGACCTTGGAGAGTTGAGCAAATAAGGGGACTTGTACATGCTATATGTTTGAGTTTATAGGAATTCTCTATAGGCATATCATGTGTATACTTTGAAAGAAATATAAATTACATAATTTGTCACAACACTATGTTCTAGACAGATGGACTATCAATGCTAAGAGTCGACCTATAATTATATAGTTTTTCACAGACAATGCATGATCGTCCACAGGTGTCCACTAAAGGGCGCCCAAAGTCTTTGAGATCAAAAAACCCAAAAAAGAGTCAACTAACCAAGAAAATGCATTGTGGCATTTATAAAAATGATGGACATGCAAGAAACAATTGTCCTTCAGTCAGGTATTGTAAATTCTGAATGTTTTTTATTTATTGGTTTTTAATCAAAGTTTTAATTTTTTTCTATTGTATTTGTTCTTGTTTATGTAGGAATATTGAGCACACAACTGAGATAAAAAAGCAATCTCAAATTTATGTACTTGGAAATATTTGATCTGATATTTGAGTAGGCATGCATGTCGTGCAAGTACTTTTTCAAAACAAAGAAAGTGAAAGCGATGCAATAAAATTCTAGTTTACATGTTCATTACATCATATATTCATTACAAATCAGTTGTCCAAATCTAAAGCTAAAATAGCTTACATGAGTCACATCACTACCCGACATACACTAATATTTTTGGGATATATAAAAATTACAGCAAAAATTGCGATAAAAAATAACCACGATGTCAATGTCTTCAAGGTTCCCTTATGCTTTTTCTCCATCGCTTTATATTTGGCTTGTTCGAGCAACTAATGTTCACTAAGTAACTTTTCATTCCTTTATTGAGCTAACTCCAACATCATCTTGTAGCATGAGTTTTGTTCACTTTCAAGATCAATTCATTCAAAACCCCCTAATTGTTTATTGATCTTATAGTTTGGACAGTTGTGAAATCTTCTGCTATTGATCAATCCATTGAGTCAATTCTACAAACAGTTACTATGCTCTGCATTTCTAAGATGAGTTACTATATGCCTACAAATTTTCATAGCCCAGATTACAATTATAGTAGGACATTCAATTTAATTCCACTACAAGATTAAGCATGAAAATAGAAAAATCAGCAAACACAAAGACACAACATTTTGATTCCTAGAGAAATTTACTTGCCTTTGTGAAGAACACTGGCAGGAAGATCACTTCAACATGTTCTGGGGGTCGCGCACTGTTTGGGATGTGAGGTTCAAGTTGCCGTTCGTCGAGGTTTTAAGGTGTTTTATGTCTTGAAATTTCTTTGCTATCTCCATAGAGGTTTAGGTCTTGAAATTTCTCTGGAAATCGACCCCCGTTTGTGCCGTCGTGTTATCTGTCTGGGAGGGATGGGCAGGTTGAGTTCCGTCGCTGTCGTGTTATCTTGTCGTTGCCATCGGGAACAAGTTTGGGGGGGGGGGGGGGCGAGGAGTTTGGATAAGGAATGAGATTTGGTGTAGGCAAGTGCATAGTTAGTCACATAACATGTTGACGTGGCGGAATAAGATTGGAGAGCTGATTATGGCTGGATGTCTCCAGGTTTTCTCATTTGATTACATTGCTGAAGCTATGCATCAAACAATGCCAAACCTCTTTGATAACTGTTGAAAAGCCATTTCTCAACCATACAACCAGATTTATTTATCTAGGTAAGATCCTTTTATATAGTTGTTTGCCATGTTAGTTTGTATCCTATTCTATCCCAACTGTTTCATTCATTATAATTATAATATGAAGAGTAATATTATTCTTGTAATAAATTTAAAATTCTAAATTATATTTGAGTTTATGTCTCTAATAAAATTAAAAAGTTAACAAATGATATTTATATTATTTGAGACTAAGAATTAGTTATGATAATTGTTTTAGTCACAAAAGAATTTTACAAAAGTAAATCCACAAGTTGACATAGATTAATCACATGGTACGTCAGATTATAAAATTACTTTTATTGTAAAATTGATTTAACATATTACATAAAACCGTACTATCAATTTATAAGTTTATTTTTATGAAATCTCGTTGTAACACTTGTTAGTTGATAATTATTATATAAGAAACGGTTTATATAAGTCTCAAATAGACAAATCACAGGTAAGTTTTTGTAATAAAAAAAAAAAAAAAACAAAACTTAAACAAGATTTATCTATTTGATTTATTCCTATCATTATTCGCATAAACCGGAAAGATCAGTAGGGAGGCAACGTTGTATATACAAGATTTTAGAATATTAATGTAGTTTGCTTGAAATAGACGCTTCACTCAGATCGATCATCCCGTTTTAATATTAAATTATTAATATTATGTTGCAATTTGCATCCTTGTTAGTGGAAACTATTTTAATATTAATTATAATATTCCATGTTAATCAATCATAACTTTATACAAAAAAATATACTGTACAACTGTGAAATAATTAAAATATTGTTTAAACTGTGACTGTTTGACTATTGGTTAAGTTTGGGAGCTCCACAAATAAATAAATAAAACTATTAATTAAAAAAGTTTTTTGTTTGGTTGTGCAAAAGTCGCCGTCTACCATTCGGACCCCAAGTTTCAGACTCGGAGCCCAAGATTTGACTACGGTCACCAGTCTATCCTACTTGTCGTTTACGTAATGATTCCATAATTTTGTCAAATTTCTTCGCATCCGGTGGAGAAAGACCTTCTCTTTTTTTTTTAAAAAAAAATAAATAAATAATTTCATAAAAATAAACCCATTTGATGAAATTAATTAAGTTGTAAATATATTTTTTATAATAAAATAAATTAAACGTATCATATAAAATTACATCAATTTATAAATTTATTTTATAAAATACTGTAATTCTTATTTTTAGTGCATTTTACTTATCTTTTTCTGTCCTTCAGATAGTAAAGGTTTTGTACATTGAACTAGATTCGTGTCATACCAAAGCTGTATTTCTTTATTTAATAATAATATAAAAAAAAAAAACATTGTAGTGCGATCTTAACCAACCAATGCTATAATAATAGCTTGAGAAATGATGAAGTGTGAAGATTTCCAACCTCTGGCATGCATGAATTTTATTTTATTTTTCTCGAAACCATTGTTTATGAAAGCGATAGAAAGAGAAAACAATTAATATTCCGTACTTGTATAGAAACTTAAGTCGCTAACACCCTCAATTATTGCCGGGTCATAAGCTAAACATCCCATTCGTACCATATATAGCTTAATGGTTTTTAATTAATTTGTGACATATTTCTTACCCAACCTAATCCCTTGCTATAATATGATTAATTATCGCTCACTTATCTTATCATTAAAAATGTGTTTAAATGTTGAGATGATTTCAATTAATTTGTAAATAGTAATAAAAAATAATAAATAATTTATAAATAATAATAAAATAGCCTCAACACGTAATTGAATTTCATTTCCGAAAAAATAGAAAAGGTATTTATCTAAATATAAATAAATGGAGACAATCTCTTTATTATTTCCTTGATCTCTATTCGAAAGAAGACCAGCTTGATCTAGACGGTTGGCATAATCGAGGCAACATTTGCGGTTAATTTATGCTTTGATATATATGAATCTGACTAGAGAGTGTCGGACTGACTTTTGGTCACTTATCTTTTTGTGAATTATGATTTTATAATCCCATTTGCATCTACGAAATAATTTATTTTCTTGTTTTTTAAACAAAGTCGAGGGACTGAGAGCTACACCTGGCGGCAAGTCAAAACCCCTTTGGTTGGCCGTCTCTGTCGATATGCATGCGTCAACACGAGAATTTATATCTGTTCAATTTTAAAATTCAAAATGAGAAAGATAAATATAGGAAGTCATGTCTACAATATTTAACATCTAAATATTTAAAAAAGAAATATTATTTGAAAGTTTTTGCCCCATATACTATCTATATATATATATAGGTTAATTTAATTTATAAGATTTAAATTTTAAAATTTATTTTTTAAATCAAATTATATCACGTAAATAGTATGTAATGTAAAAACTTTTAAATAGAATTATTCGAACATAAATTTCACATAATATTTGCTTCATGAAGCACTAATACTGGAAGGGAGTATGAGAGAATGAAAGACCCAAAATTTGATGTTTGTGATAATCTTCTTATTCTTGATAATATCATGATGCAATATTGGAGAACACCATTATACTTGGACTGTCTTCTAATGCTTGTATGTATGTGTGCATGAGTGAGAAACAGGGAAGCATGCATGTTTGCTAAAAGCAATGACATGGCGGGCCAATGGTATTTTCTAGGAAACGACATTAAAATCTGATCACTCCTACGTACATACTGATCATCATGTTGCAAAACAAGGTTGAGCCCACTAGAAAGCAACCTTAATTTCAAGAATATTAGCTATAACGAGAGTACTATATACATATATGTATATTATATGCCTACTACAATGGCTAATTTAATCTATAGCCTGCATGCTCAAGAATAACTAAGATATCATTATGTGTTTGAATTCCCCAAGACGATCGATGAAGATAAGATGCCATTAGTGGCAAATTTTGACTTTGAGAGATCATTATTTGACTAGCAAATCTATTCGTGTCGTGCATGCTCTATTCATTCTTTGTTGAAAATGATTAATCTATGTTAAAAAAATTATGTGAGTATTTAAATAAGAGTAATGTTACGTACAGTTTTGGAGTGAGTAAGTACCGTGCAGTCGTTTTGAAAAAGAGTGTAGTTCACTATTAAAAAATTAATTTCTTTTTATGTAGTTTTCGTATTTATTCATTTTTTTCAAAATGATTATACGACACTTACACACTCCTGCACAACTGCAACAATCAATTCTTTTTAAATAATAAGTGATTAAAAACCCATGTTGTATGGGTTTAAACTTTCCAGACAATTGATTTAATATGGTGCAAGAACATGTGGGCTGGTCTTGAACTTAAAACACAGACTTTTAGTTTTTCTTTTTCTAATTTTAAAAAGTTAACAAATTACACGTTGGATCCTATCCGGCCTGTTCATTGAGGATTAGGAATAATATTCTAGACAAGATGCAAGGAAAAACTTTAGAATAATAATTATGAGATTAAACCATAAAAACAAAGACTAAACGCCCAAGTTAGGATGTCTTTTTATAAGGTCCTTAATTTATTCTTATTATAGTACAACCAAAATATTGTGCTGTTAATTCTTATTTTATATATATATATATATATATATATATATATATATATGTGTGTGTGTGTGTGTGTGTATTTATTATAATACCAGCAAAGTGTACAATGAAAGAGAAAAATTGGAGTACAATAATAAAAGAAAACGAGTCCTCCATGATTTACTTAAATAGATAAGGTTCATTTAGTATTAAAAAAAGAACTGTTTTAATTATTATATGTGTGAAAACGATTAAATTGACAAGTAAAATAACAAAACATCTCATGTATCATACTAAGAAGATATTATCTATGCGAAGGAAAAAAATTATTATCTATTTTAATTTAAATACATCATAAATCACTTAAAATGTGTTCGCGCGGACAGTTTGTGCATACATTTTTTAGAATAATTTTTTTTACAAGTTCCTTCTCTGACACACCCAACACACGTACAATAGAAGTAGGTCATATAATGATAAAAAAAAATTAAAAAAAAATATATATTTATTTATTTATAATTATATTTTCAAGCCTATTTTTTAACACATCCGACACATTACGTAGACGGGTCTCAAAATATTTTAAAAGTATTTATGTTTTAATCGTTTTATAATTATTATAAGAAAATTGTTATATGTATTCTAAAAAAGTACAACTTAATAATAAATGGTGTAGTAACGTCGAAGCATCCGAGTCATAGAAACTTTTTGGTCTATAAAAAGCAGACCATCGGTGGGTGAAGCAGCGTCATTCAGCGGGAATCAAGCCCAATTGATAGCTGCTTACGTCTCTGCAAATATTGGCGCCGACACATTGGAGCCGGTCTGTGCTAACCAAATTTGTCGGTCAGACATCAAAAGATTATAGCCGAAACGCCAACCTTGTTTGTGTCATTTGTCGGTCCGTTTGAACGTTTTAAGATTCTTCTTTACGTTCCCACAAGAATGAAATAAACACATGCTCAATTTCATCATCGTACGTGTATACCTTCCACGCCATTAACATCAGTCAATTTTCTCATGTTCTAACGTCAAAGCAATTGTAATATTTTTCTTTCCATTTCCTTTTTTCTTTTTATTTTTTATTTTTTTTATTTTTAATTTTGTTACATATAAGCGAATTCATATACCGATATACATACCAATACTGTTGCCTTTATATTTAAAATGAAAAATTTGATTGTAAACGATTATGCGCACCAATTCATGACTCATCTAATGTGATTGGTCAAAAAGTCAAACTTTAATGAAAATTATGCCAATTACAAATGATGTCACAATCCATTCCAACAAATATGGATGGATAATTTTTTGGATGAGTATGTTTAAAATTTGAAAAGTAAAAATAATCATAATAGTTGTATTAATAATGAAGTATGTTAAAAGGTGACAACAATATCGCAATTTTCGAGATGATACCCACCCATGGGTAGCCTAAGTGATAAGGGCGAACTTGTGTGCATGAGCTCTATGTCACAAGTTCGATTCTCCTTAGGATCAAACAATGATTTAAGTGAGAGGTCATGGGGTAGATTGTTGTGTTAGTCTTCTCGAGATTCTATAAGTGAATTCTAAGGGCTCTGCAGTGGAGTGTTCCCCGTCATAATAAAAAAAAGAAAAAACTCGGGATGATGGTGGTTGTCGTGGCGATAGATCAGAGGGTGGTGACAAAGTATAACTTTCATTACAATTGTGGTAATAATATGAATGAAGAATATTGTTGGTGGCACAAGGTATTGGAGTGGTAACTTAAATTTACAAAGTGACACTACTTTACCATGAAAAGAAAATCAGGATTTGGATTATTCACTTTTTAAGTGCAAGTATTTTCATTAAAAAAAAAAAATCTGAAATAACTATCTCGGCATTGCAGAAATCAACATTATAAACCCACATGAAAATTATAAGTAACTTTAAATCATTTTTTAAAACAATTTCTGAGAAAAATTAGACAACTACTATGTCAAATGTTTCAAATTAAATCAGATACTATGATTTTTTTTTTAATTTCCAATGATAACTTTTACTTTAATCAAACAAAGATAGCTCATATTAGTAATTATCATTTAATTTAAAAGAGAGTGTGGAACTTGATCTCAATCGGCAACACTACTAAATCATTACAACGGGTTGAAAAACTTATCTTATCCAATTAAGTTCGCCCGGTGTAAAGGCCCAATATATATTTTTTGGGCTAGGTCCACTCTCTATTGAGAGGCTGACTGTTTTTTTTTTCTTTGTTAATATGGAGATATATAGCTAAGGTCTGCTCGTTTCATATGCAATAGTTCAATTTATATGCATTTTCAAAAAAACAAAAAAAGTTCAGTTTATATTTATGGTGATTTTCTTTCATATAAAGATCGTATAGAGTTGAATATTGCACGTGATTTGTTTGATTTAGAAAGAAGTGCTATAATCATAAAAAGATTATATAAATTTACAAATTGACATTTTAGATTTATTTGATGATAAAAGTAATTTTACAATTTAATATTTTACATCAGATTATTTATTTTAAATTTATTTTTATCTAATAGATTAAAGTACTCTCCAAGAAATAATGATATGGGACTCGCTGGCTACCTAGCTAGCTAAAGTTTTTGTCCGGACAATGATCGATTGTAATCGGATGATTAAGCTCCTCACACACTAATAATAATTGTGAGTAAAATACAAATTATTATAATTTGAATCAACTTTGACATCGACGTGCGTGGAAAATAAAAACATCATGATCCACTGACATGACTCCTCGTTTATCTCAAAGTCACTATTTTCACCGAATAAAACGACCGAGCTGTAGTAGATCTAGACAACATGAGCACGTAGTATACTCAAGCTTCTATGTCTTTGAATCACAAGACATCCAATAGACAAATCATAAAAGAAAAGGGTGAAGAATAAAAATAAAAATAAAAATAAAAAAAATAAAGAAGATGAGGATCAAGCAGAATGATTACAGGCTTTACAAATGTATTGATTACTCATCAGAATTTGTCAATGCATCAAACATGTTCTGCATGACTCTGACTCTCATCTGCAACGACAATATGTAGTCAGCTGTCTCCCTGAAAAGTCCATCCAATCCCATGGATTCGCTGTTCGGAACCAGCCTCTTTAGGGTTCTAACCTTTCTTCCAATTCCATTTGCATGCTTCCTTGAACCTGAACGCGCCATCTTCTTCATCAAAATCCCGGTAGGCCTTTTGCCCTTCTTGACATGTCCTCCAATATGTCTCCTAGGGATCATCCGACGCTGCTTCCTGATCCCTTGCCATCTTCTCTTGCCTTGGGCTTCCATTATTTTGCCCCACAAAGATGACCCATTTGCACTGCAACTTTGCTCATTTCCTTGGAGCATGCTACCCTTCATGTTAATGCCAACAAGTTGCGATTGCGGGTAAGCTCCCATATTTCAGTACTTTCAATCAAACACCAACTTCTCCAACAATAAGACTACACACCTTAGAACTTTAGTCGCCAAGATAATACCCAAATTGCAGAATGTGTGCGCTTTTTATATGGTAAGTTGGGAAATGGGTTTGGTGGGCATTGAGGATATTACACATACAAATTGTTTAAGGCTGCAAAAGGTGGGCACCACTCCCCAATTTCATAGAAGGCCGCCAATGAAATTAATGAGATACATGAATGCTAATAAGGAGCCAAGTGTACCAAAGATGTTGCTTGTATCTTGGGACATGTTCTCCAACTCAATGCACATGCATCCACATGATTCTTCTTCACTACCGAACCCCTCTAAACCACCACTTTCATCACACACCTACACGCACACATCTCATGGGAACACCCTGGATTATTCCTCCCCCACTTAATTTCTAAATTCAATGCATGGTTAATGCGAACTGTGGTCCTTAATTTCCTCGTTCCAGCTCAATAAACGTGGCAATCCAAGTTTCTACGCCTCTATTGTTCACGGTGGTTATAGCCATGTTTCCAAACGGGAAACCTACATATAAAAGTATGAGAAAATAAGCTGCTTACTTGGCAATACTTGTGTTAAGAAAAGTGGACAATTTAGATCTCGATGTTGGGATAAGGCAGAGATTTTCTTCTGACATTCATGAACCACATTTTCCATAAAAATGATACTGTTTTTCCGAAGACGACATACGTATGATCTATAAATAATGTTCTAGCATGTCCGGTTCATAGTGCGCCGACGGAACTTAAACTTCGACAATCTTAAAGACAAAGATGCATGCATCTTTGCCACTGATACTACGGCGGAGATTCCTGGTGCTTGAGACTCTGAGAGTACTCCGGAATCTTTCTTTTTTTCCCTTTCTTATTGTTTTCTGGCCGGGAAAGTTGCAAACTTGCATGTCTTGCAATTTCACTGAACCATTGATTGATAACGTTTTCGGCTTGAGGAAATCACGCATTTCTATCTACGTCTCCAGGGAAACATTTAAAAATTACAAACTTTACCTTATAATAAAGTTTCATAACTTATATAGTTATTTAAAAAATAGCAACCATTTTTTTTCATCCTGAAAATGAAATTAAACAATATATAGCAATTAATTATACCATATCAAAGGTGAATATTTCAGAGTAGATCGAATTGCTTGTTTTCCTTGCTGCATATTCTATTTACTTGTTGGAGTAAATAATTAAGTCCTTGCTATTGATGATCATCAATTAATGAAGCTGCTAGCTAGCTAGCTAGGTATAGTTTCTTTTGTTCCCCCCTCCTTTTTCCCACTAGCATATTGATCATGAGCTCGGTCAAGAACGTGCAAGCACATGCATGCAGTTGTAGTGGGCCGGTACGAATCCACCGATTGATAAAAGAAATTATAATTTCTATATTATGTATCTGAATTTAATTAAGGAATGTGTGGTTTTAAGCATGCAATCGCGTCAAGTTTTGGACTATATATATATAAAAGATCAGATGATCATTGGAATTTACAATATCCCTACCTGATAGTGGGCGCTGGGCTTTGTACTCAATTTTAATGTTTGTGATGCATGCCATACAGGTAGGAAGGAATGTTAAGATGTTCTTTTCCTGTCCCTTGCAATATTGTTGGTATATTATATAAATTAATATTTTTATTTTCAGCATACTGTTAACCACAAACAAATTTGTGATGACGGCTATGGCACATGCATGCATGCGTGGATCAAATTCTAGCCCTATTAATAGTCCTGCATTATTGATTGATTTCTTTGTTTAATATTAATTAAGTTTTACTGATCAGCGCGCAATACATTATATATTAATGTTAACTATATGTTTGTTTTAATGTATAGAGAGATGCTTTGAACCAAGCCAATAACCAATATTAATTATTATACATATTATATGGTCTTAATTTAATCTAAGATGCTAGCTTCGTCTCCAGATATTGGAGTATAGCTGCAGCCGTCTCGTGCCTTGGAAAGATAGTACAAGGAGGAATTAAGCCCTAATTTGTGGGAGGAGGAGGAGCCTTATATATATATAATAATAGTTATACACGCGCGTCTTAATTAATTATATAAGTGCTTGTACACATGATCGATCTCTTCTTGGATAATCGAACAATATTAAATTAATAATAAATTTTATAAGTTACATTTTATGTGTCTATTTATCTTTCATTTGAGTTGTAATTTAAATAATTCAAACAATTAGAAGTTGAAGCTGGGATCTTAATATTCCACTATATTTCTCTGATTAAAGATTAATGAGGCTGCATGCATGTTCTCCATGTGCACATAATTACTAATTAATTATATATAAGCTGGATGCATGCATGCTAGCTAGCTGTCTAATGCTTAATTAGGAAAGCTTACGGATGCCTAATTTTGTCGATTCATGAGCTTTGTTAACAACTAGCTAGGACAGGTGCGTGGCGATCAAATTTATAACCAACGTGGCTTATTAAAAAAACACAAAAAGCGTGCTTTAGATGTCCACTTGCATGCGATCGATGGTGATCATGATGTGCACAATGCTGCGCTCACATGGTCTTCAATTTCTTGTTCACCATAATTTCACCACTTAATTCTAAACTACATTTTTATCCAAATCAAGTATTTTTAATATTTTATCCATATATATTTTGTCAATTAAATTAACAAAACTTTCATTGCATGTTCGAAAAGTACTCATGCATGATGCTTGAATGGTGGTGGTTGGAGGGATATTCGGATGGAGAAGATCCCCGACCACCTTCAATGAGGTAGGGTAACTTTTTTTTTTTTTAAATTTTTATAATCATTTTTAATTGCATGCAAATTATTATTTTTTGTCTTTTCTATTTAGAACTGATGTGTTAAATTTTAGGCTCGTGGTTGGATATTACGTGGCTTTAAGGATATATACTTCCATTAATTTACTGACCGGAATGGGGATGAAAGAATTGAATACAAATATATCCAACCAATGACATAAATGACAAAATGGAAAATCCAAGACCACTTTTAAGTAGGGAAAATGTAGCTATATGTCCCGATGATGGGTTCCGGCAGATTTTTATTTTTATTTAATTTAATGATTAAGGAAGTGCTTTTTAATGATATTATGATTTTTTAAATAAATATTAAAGAGGATTAAAAAATATATATGGAAAGAAAATTAGAATGCACTAAACGAAAGAATTTATAATTAATTATCGGTACCCTTTTAACAAGTATCTAAAATTTGAGTATTTCAAAAAAAAAAAAAAAAAAGGTATCTAAAATTTTAGGACTATTTTCACTTGCAGTAACCACATTAGCACTTATCGACTAATTTGAGGACTTTTTGTTTCGTTGGCCTAATGGGTCATGGAATAGGCCCAACATGCTGGCCTCAGTGTAGGCCTGGGCCAGCCCAAAGCCAGTTAGACTACTAGAGCATTTACAGTTTGGTCTGCTAAACAGTGGATTATTAAACTCGATCGAACGATGATCCATCGTTGATGATGCAGCGCAGCCATTTTCCTTCGTCCCTTTTCCTTACGCGTGAACATGAATGCCAATGCCATGTATGAGAATGACAAATATCTGCGTGAATCTAAATCAAAGTTCTTGAACTGCTTGGATTCTGTGTCAAACTCATCTGTACTTTCTTCGATCTCTCGTCCACATTGCTTTCTCGATTTAAATCGTGGTTCTTCCATGCCTATTTGATTGATGAAATTTTTGATGAACTTTTTAATTCTCAGCGTATTGATACTTACACTTGCTTATGGTTTTTTCCTTCTGGGTTGGAAGCCCAGTGCTCCATTTTAAAATTTCCAAGCAGCCGGAGTAGTGTATCTTCCCCGGATCATCTCCATCTTCTTGTATTATGCACTAGTCCTGCGGCTGTTTGAGGTTGAGCTTACGAAAGCCCCAGCAGAGGAAATTAGCTCCTTTGTTGAGAGAATGTAATTGATTAATATAGGGATTACTTGCATTCTTCAGTATGGAGTTACTTAAATTCAGTACTAAATACATTATCAAGACTAATATCAAAAGAAGAGAGCCACTTCAGAAATTCCACCAAACTCTTCAATCCAAGGAATATTCCAGATCACTTTGCCGCCTTTGCTATCAGCCAACCACTCAAAAGAAACCTCGTCACCATTCAAGTGACACTTCTTTGGAAACTTACTTGAGTACACTAATCTCAGATCTAGACACTTTGTATTTCAATTCTTGAACTGTCCCCCCACATTAAAACATATTTGTTAGTCCAATTGGTGCAAATTTGATGGTTCAGCTGAACTTCATGATCGGCATAAAACTGAAAATCTCAAATGATGATGCTTGCATGGTGATTTGCATTGCACTAGACTTGGGGCTCACTAACAGCAGTTCCTCAGTCTGGTTGAGATACATTACGTACTCCTCATCCATACCCATTTGCTTCTGGTCCCATTCAACGTCATTAAAACGCACTGAATCAGAAATTGCCTTGCAGCACTCCAGGTAGCCCCAAAGTTCTCGCTTTTTGGAATCCCATCCAGCCCCTTGGCAGTTGAATGCTCCAATCACACCCCCATACTGCAAAGGATTTGAGTATTTATGCTTCAAAAGCTTTTACATTTACAGAAACTGGAATAATAAAAAAACTCTGGTTGTGGGTTGCAAAATAAAATAACTGTTAGAACTTTGCATAAATAGACACCTTGTACTTAAGGTTCCAAATTTTGAGCATTATCTTCTTGTCCAACAGGGTATTCTTGAAGAGACAGTCTCTGAAAGAAAAGAGAGCAACACAATTTTGAATACTGATATTTTTTGTGTATTTTCATCGGCAGATTACAGAGTATATATATAGACAAACATTTTCAATCTAATGCTAACTTTCAGCAATATTTAAACACATTTAAATTTGAATTTATTAGTTATGAAAGCCAAATTCAAAACCGCAGGATCACTGCTTCCTCATCCCTTATTTGTAGCATTGATATCGACAACTGGTATATGGTTTGAATCCTCTTGATTTTCAGCCACAATATCTACTTGATCTTCTACATGCCCCTGCAATCGGAAGGGGAGATCACAGACATTCAGATTGAATTGCACATCTTTGAATTTGATAGGTGGCAACAGTTTTGTCAAGGCATCAACTAGTTGATCTCGGCTTGAAATAAATTGCACTGCTAGCTGCTTGCGAGATACTTGATCTTTGACAAAATGAAAATCAATTTCGATGTGTTTTATTCGTGCATGAAATACTGGATTGGATGAGAGATACGTTGTTCCAATATTATCACACCAAAGCACAGGAGGTTGACAAATAGAGAGGCCTAGCTCAAATAAGATGGATCGGATTCATTTGATTTCGCAGCTTTGTTTGCAAGTGATTTATATTCAGCCTCAGTGCTACTCCAAGCCACGGTTTGTTGTTGTTTACAGCTCCAAGAGATTAGATTGGGTCCTTGAAAAATACAATACGCACCAACTGATCTTCGGTCATCTCTATTAGCAATCCAATTAGAGTCGGAGTATGCTTGAATTCCCAAGTTATTAGCTTTGGTGATGAGGAGACCAATTGAAACCGTGTGCTTTAAGTACCTCAATATTCTCTTAACAGCTTGCCAATGAGAGTCCATGGGTTCGTGCATGAACGAACTTACTTTGTGAACAACAAAGGCCAAATCTAGCTGCGTAAATGCCAAGTATTGCATGCTGCCTACAATACTTCGGTAAAGGCTAACATCATCGCATGGTGAGCCATCATTAGCAATTAGATGACAGTTGGAAGCCATTGGGGTTGTACATAGCTTAGCCTTGTCCATGTTACTCTTATTTAATAAATCAATAATATATTTTCTTTGAGTGAGATAGAGTCCTTCGGAGCTTTGAACCCCTTCGACTCCAAGGAAAAATTGAAGATCTCCCAATTCTTTGACAGCAAATGAAGCTTTGAGGCTTTGAACTATTCGGTGGATAGCATGAGAACTTGACCCTGTAATTAATATGTCATCAACATATATTAAAATGTAAAGTACCTCGTTGTTGGTCTTTAGCACAAATAGAGAGTTATCAGCTTTGCTTTCATAGCAATTTAGTGACTTGAGTTTATTCGAGAGCTTTGAAAACCAAGCTCTTGGGGCTTGGCACAAGCCATATAACAACTTGTGAAGCTTGCATACATGATGCGGGTATTGTGGGTAGATATAACCTTGAGGTTGAGTCATAAACACCTATTCTTGTAAATCTCCATGTAAAATTGCATTTTGTACGTCAAGTTAAAGGATAGGCCAGCCATAAGATATGAAAATAGATATGACTAGCTAAATTTTTGCATGCTTCACAACTGGACTGAAGGTTTTCGTAAAATCAATCCCTTCCTGTCAGTGAAAGTCTTGGGCAACCAAACGAGTTTTGTAACGCTTAATGGTTCCATCGGCTTTCCGTTTGATCCAATATACCCAGCGGCATCCAACAATATTAGCTCGAAAAGGTGGTGTAACAAGAGACCACATTCCATTTTGGAGAAGTGCATCAAATTCTTTATTCATAGCTTCACGCTAGTGGCTATGTTTAAAAGCTGTTGTAAATGAAGTTGGTTCTTGAGCTTCAGTAGTTGTTTCTGTGATCAAAGCTTTCGGAAGTGGGTAATGGATATATTCATATGCATGCTTCTGTGGTTGATAAATGTTGTTTTTGGATCTCGTGATTATAGGATGGCGATTGACAACAGGCTGAGATGTAGAACAAGACTGAGTTACTGCCTAGTCCAAAGGAGCATCAATATCAGTAGATGAATTGGTCAAGATCACGTCCCCTGTTCCTGCAAAAGAAGAAGAGCAATGTGCAGATTGTGTTCCTGTGGGAAATGAATCAAGTTGTGTATGAGCGGTGTTTGGAGGAGTAGAGATATTAATGGTGGAGGGAAGAGACACGGACGTAGTGGGAGGTGTCTCATGCTCGACTTGTTTGAGATATGGAAAGAGAGTTTGATAAAAAGTGACGTGTCTGAAAATGTAAGGTCTACCATTGAGGGATCAAAACATTTGTATCCATGATGACACAAGTTGTAGCTGAGGAAGATGCAGGTTTAAGACCGAAAATTGAGTTTATTTTGTTATAAGGTCTCATGTTGGGCCAACAGCACAACCAAATATACGCATGAATGAGTAATCGGGCACACGACGATACAATAATCCAAAAGGAGATTTGTGTTGGAGGATAGGTGTTGGAAGACGATTTATGATGTATGTTGCTGTTTGAAAATCATCTTCCCAATAGATTAAAGGAAGATTTGAGTGAGCCAACAAACTTAAGCCAACTTTAACAATATGGTGATGTTTACGTTCAATTGATCCATTTTGTTCGCGAGTGTAGGGACATGCCACCCGATGATTGATGCCATGATGTTTAAAGTAAGTGTTTAGTTGGTGATATTCACCACCTCAATCGGATTGAATAGATTTAATTTTTCTTTCAAAATATTTTTCAACATAGGTTTGGAATTGAAGAAAAATTTGTTCAACGTTCAGATTTGAATTTGATTGGAAACAACCACACAAATTTTGAATAATCATCAAGGAAACTAACATAATATTTAGCACCTATGGTGGAAGCCACTGAGGTAGGTCCTCATACATCACTGAAAATTAAATCTAATGGATGACGAGAAACATGCGAAGAATACTAAAAGGGTAAATCATGGCTTTTAGCCATTTGACATTCATAGCAAACAGACAACATTTTATTTGTGCTGGCCGAAAGTTTATTGTTGATGAGGACTTTGTTGAGAGTGGGTTGGGATGCATGTCCAAGACAGCGATACGATTCACGAGTGGAGACACGGAAAGTGGAGAGAGCATGAGGGTGACGAGAAGTGGAGTTAAATTGATAGGGTCCATTACTGAGGTGGCCTTGATGATGGACCTTTCCTAAGTAATCCTTCACAAGAAAATATTTGTCATGAAATTCAAAATATACATGCTTATCAACACAAAATTGTTGCACAGATAATAAGTTCTTTTGAGTTTCGGGAACTAGAAGAACTTTATGAAGAACAAAAGAAGAGTTGGGTGTATAGAGTTGGGAGGAATCGATTTTTGTGATGTGCAAATATTGGTCATTTCCCACTTGAACATGATCTGAACCATTGTAATCTTCAGTTTAAGGTTCAATTTACCGAAATCATTTGTAACATGGTGAGTGGCGTTTGAGTCCGCATGCCATTCAGTTTCCCAATTTGCACCATTTGAAGCAACCATGATTTGTTTGTTGTCAGTTTTGATGAAGTCCTGATAAGAGAGATCAAAGCGATGGTAATATTTTCGAGCCGAGTGGCCTGGTTTATTACAAACTTGACAAACCATAGTATTCTGATCATTGGTCCGAGTATTAGTGTTGGAACCACTACATTGACCCCATCCTCTACCACGATAGCCACCATGTCCTCTATTTGTAGAGGACTAAAATTGCTTTTGAGCAACGTTGATGATGCCTGCTGAATAGGCGAGGCAAGTTGATGCTAAGAGATACATGCCTCTGTTGTGAGAAGTAGAGAGTATATCTCTTCAAGAGACACCTTGTCAGTTTGAGCTGAAACAGAAGCCACAAAATTGTCATATTCATGGCCTAATCCGGCAAGAACATAGATAATGACATCTTTGCATGTCATGCCTGCAATAGCTAACTTATTGGTTAGTTTCTTAATAAACAAAAAATATTCAGTAGCAGTTTTACTGCCTTTGGTAGCGGTTGCCCCTTGTGTGCGAATTTGCACAGTTTTGGCACAAGATCTCGAGGAGAAATTCTCCTCAAGAGCACACCAAACAGCATGTGAAGTGGTATAGTTGACCACTTGGGCAAGAACACCTTCAGAGAGAGAAGACATAAGGGTGCTAAGGATGATGTTATCCTATCGGACCCAATGAGTATAGGTAGAGGTGATTGTTTCAGTAATACGGCCATTTTCGGGTTGGGTGATAAAGACAGTTTTGGGAGGCATAGGTGTGGTTCCATCGAGATAGCCAAATAAATCTTGGCCGCGAAAGTAAGGCACGAGTTGTGCTTTCCAGAGGAGATAATTTTCAGATGTAAGCTTGACAATGACAATATTATTCATAGGAATAACAGAGGGTGGATGGGAGAGTGGGGTGGGAATGCTAGTTGAAGATGAGGGAGAGGAAGACATGTTTTTTGCGTTTGTCGTGGTTGGTCAGTCTGATACCATGAAAGAAGAGTAACACAATTTTGAATACTGATATTTTCTGTGTATTTTCATCGACAGATTACAAAGTATATATATAGACAAACATTTTCAATCTAATGCTAACTTTCAGCAATATTTAAATGCATTTAAATTTGAATTTATCAATTATGAAAGCCAAATTCAAAACTGCAGGATCACGGCTTCCTCATCCCTTATTTTTAGTCTGATCTTTGAAGTCATTTTTTCCTCTAGATTCCCCATATCACTCGGAAAGAAGACACATGTGGTCACCTTGATTAACCAATCCATCTAAATAAGCACGCCTCACCACCAATAGTCCATCCCACCCTCCCTTCCCAGTCACGAAGACTTCAAAGGTATCATCTTACCATACTTCTTTGACAAATAGTTTTTCCAAAAAAATCAAAGGAAAACGATGTCCATTCTCCCAACCGCCTCTCCCTAACTCCTTCTCTTCCCCATGCCCACCTTAGCCCTCCCATCTCTGTCCTACGCTGTCTCTCTCTCTCTCCCCCAATCGAGCCCTTACCCCCATCCCCGCTTCTTTATCCCTACAACCGTTTGGACCCCAACGCTTCCCTCCCTTGTCAAGCCTGTCGCCAAGTCCCTTTTCCATGTCTCCATCGACTAATCTGACTCACCCAACCTAGTCGCCTCCCACACCTGCTTCGACCAGTACCTCTAGCTCCAAGTTCCTGTCTCCGACAAGCACTCCTTCCTCGCTATCACGTCCCCGTCCTCTTTTGCCTCTACAAGTGGCACCTTCAAGTTCCTAGTGAAGAGTATCTCTAGCTCCACTGCATAGCTTCTCTGTGGCTTGAGGAAAGGAGATGTGATTGAACTTAGCCAGGTCATGGAGAAAGGCTTTGGGATCGACCGGATTGAGTTGCCTTATGCTTATCCTACGGTTCTTATTTTCACCACCGGATAGTCGGGAGTTGTAGCCGCTCAGTGCATATCCTAGAATGGAAGCTTAGCTTTTAGTGACGGTGAAGAGAAGGTATTATGCATTTAGCCTAGTACGACGACAATGAGAAGCTTACTCATCGAGGGCAAAGAAAAGCTCTAAAAGCATTCAAGCTCCCTTGGATAACGAAGACACCCACCAATAGCAACGAGTGGGAAGAAGACAACCTCTACTCTGCGTTCCCCCTCTATTTCTATTTTGGTCCCTTTTAAAAAAAATTAAAAACTCGGCTA
Organism: Carya cathayensis; assembly: GCA_011037825.1. Classification (NCBI taxonomy): domain Eukaryota; kingdom Viridiplantae; phylum Streptophyta; class Magnoliopsida; order Fagales; family Juglandaceae; genus Carya; species Carya cathayensis. The sequence goes on along the minus strand of QGSO01000384.1, from coordinate 180,846 downwards.
ACGTGGCTTATTATATTGGACGACTATGCCGTGGCTGCAACTCCTGACTGTTCGTAAAATTATTGATAAAGAGAGATCCAAACTGAAAGGTAGAGAAATCTAGAACGTGAACGTTCATAAATGGAACACGTTCAACCTTACTCTTTGTTAAAAGTGGACTAGAAGAGGGAGTTAAAGGACCCAACTCCCTAACATGATAAACATAGCTATAAGGGTATAACAACTATCTCGGATGACAACATCAAAGGTCAGCTTTATTATAATAATCAATTACCGGAGGAGCAGTCCACGTAAGAGTTGTTGAAGCTAAAATATTTTGCTGCAATAAATCATCTACAAAGACATGTTATGCCCAAAAGAGCACGAAATCGATAGAGGGACGAGTGGTGGCATTTGTATATTGTGTGGGGAGCAATTTGTAAGCTTATAAGATGCTATTTACAAGTGAACCTTGGGCATGTTGTTTAGAGTAGTGAACCAATTTCTTCTATGATTTAACCATTCAAAAGTTCTAGAATTGTTAGATTTTGCACTTTGTCCAAAATATTCAACATCAATTGTTAAGGATTTAATCATTGATTTAAAAGTCTATACGACCATGATGTTGATTTGATTAGGTAAATTTTAATCCTTGGGATCTTCTCTCCTCTCCCTGCCTAGCCTCCTTTCATCCATCCTTATTTTTGTGATTAGAAAACCCTGCAACCCTATACGATTCTGTTGCTTTATTAGTTATGGAGAAAGATCGAATTTGTTACTTCACAACGTGATGAACATCAAGAGATGGAGCTCCAAAAAGGTCTGCGCAAGCCCTCAATCCGTACAGATATTTTGGGCTGGGCTTCGTCGACAAGGTTAAGTAAAACGTGTTAGCAATTATATAAACGTACACAGCAGAAGAATTACCTCAAGGATAGTCTGTGTAGTTGTTCCACGAGTGAATCCAGTGTTCAAACAGATTTCTCCACTCAGTGCATGAATGTGCTACGTAGATAAATCTAGAGTCACATTCAAAATGCCCACAAACAGAGAAAGATATTTTCAAGGGAGAATTATTTCTGCCAAGGAATGGAGGACTGATTTATCAGTCGTCTGCGCCCCTTCATATGGTAACTGTTGGCTATGGCCAGCCAAGGTTACGGCCCTTAACTCCAGGCATAACGCCTGGAGTAATGCCAGGCATTATGCCTGGCATCCCTGAATGGTAAAAGGCAGGGGCATGCCCACTAAGGGCGCCCCTGCTTTATTACATCTCCCACTCGCACATAGTGGGCATCCCCAGGCATATATGTCTCATCATATTCTCTATCTCGTTCATACAAAATAAATAGGCCGTGCGACCACCGAGTACACCTGAAAAATAAAAAATTGGAGTACTATACCAAATCTCTTCTCAAGAATACCAGCATAGCATCATCCCTAAAGTGTCTCGTATGCCCTAGACTCATTCGATCGCATTTAATCAAGCATATTCGATCCCTTTTTGAGTTTTTTTTTTTTTAAATAAACCCAGAACTATGCTTTAATTGCTTCTTAGTTTTCATGATGTGTTCACAAAAATTGTCACTACCAAATTGCCAAAGTTTGACGTCAGCAAACACAATCTAAATGCGTTGTCGAATAGTCTTCCCTTCGCCCTCATGTCACTCAATGTTAGTCTAACTGCTTTCCCAACAATACCTCTTTAGACCATATCAATCATGATCATAGAGAGTATGCTAGAATAGCAAACATCAGAACCTCCATCTTATGACATTGTCAAAAGTCATGAAAGGGCATCATTTTAAAATATGAAGTATAGGACTCACACAGTGAAGAAACAGGGAACTATTCATTCACTTCCATATTTGGTCACAAGAGCTCATGTAGTATGAAATACATGCTACAGTGAATCTCTCTTTCTCAAAGAGCGTATGTCCATATCAAACACCGTACATATCTTAGTCTAGACACATGTCTAACCCGATTTTCTCAATTTGCTCACCCCCAAGGTGCCAAAGAGAATCTCACATCTGGCTTACTACAGGCTACATGGATTGTGGAGTGTCCATGCGCGGTTCTTTTAAATTTAATGAACCTCATCTTAGTTCTTACTAAGGCAACATATCTCTTGTGTCATACTTATCTCTCTCAGGACAAGTAACAAGTGACACAATGTCTCATCTTTGCTCGCTATCTTTTTGCAGTGCCAAAGGTGATCACTCGTGTGAGTGAGTCGATCTAAGTCTGTTAACATACCTTGTGTGTGTGTACAATTCATGCAATATGATCAAAAGAAAAGAAACACACTGCATTAATTTCTCCAAAGAAAGTTTACATAACTGTATCAACTGAATCACAATCTATGCAGTCCTAAACTCCTAACATGAGTCATAAAAGCGACTTTTGCTATGGCTTTGTTAAGGGATCAGCAACCATGCGATTCATAGATAAATGTTTCAGGATTACTTCCTTTTATGCCACCATATCTCTTATGTAGTGATATCGGATATCAATGTGTTTGGTTCTTCTATGATATTTTGGATCCTTAGCATATGCGAGAGCAGCCATGCTGTCACAAAAAATTGTCACTGGATCAGAATAATCCGCGCCGATATCTAAGCACTGAAGGAACCTCCTCAACCAAACAGCCTCCTGAACTGCTGCTGAACATGCTATGTACTCTACCTCTATAGTGGATAAAGCTATACAGGGTTGTTTCTTGCTACTCCATGTGATGGCGCCATTATTCAGCAAGAAAATATATCCAGTTGTCGATTTGCGCTCATCTAGGTCACTGCCCCAATCACCATCACTGTAACCATTTAGCTGCAAATTTGAACCCTTATAGCACAATGTATAGTCTCCAGTTTCCTTGAGGTATCTGAAAATCCTCTTGACTGCTTTCCAATGAGCCAGTCCAGGATTAGATTGGAATCTACTGACCAAGCCAACTGCATAGCATATATCCGGTCGAGTACACATCATTGCGTATATCAGACTACCAATAGCACTAGCATAGGGAACACGAGTCATTTTCTCTTTCTCTTTTGGAGTTTTAGGACACATTTCTTGGCATAAGGGAGAGCCTTTAGTAATGGGATTGTCAATGGGTTTACAATTACTCATTTGGAAGCATTCAAGGACCTTATTTATGTAAGTCTGTTGAGACAAACACAGAAGACTTTTTGAACGATCTCTATAGATCTTAACCCCCAAAATATAATCAGCCTCACCCATGTCATTCATCTCAAAATTAAGGGACAACCACTCTTTAGTGGCGACAATCATCCCCTTATCATTTCCAGCCATTAAAATATCATTAACATATAATGATAATAACACAAAACTCATTTTGGACCGTTTTATATAAACACAGTGGTCTTCTGCGATCATCGTAAACTCATTCAAAAGAATGGCTTGATGGAATCGGATGTACCACTGTCTAGATGATTGCTTTAGGCCATATATAGATCGTTTGATCTTGCACACTTTGTGCTCTTGACCTTTGACCACAAAGCCCGTGGGTTGATCCATATAGATCTTGTCATCTAGTTCTTCATTGAGAAAAGCTGTCTTAATGTCTATTTGATAGAGTTCTAAGTCCAATTGTGCTACAATGGCTAGAATCAAGTGAATTGAGGCAAACCTTACTACTGGAGAAAAGGTTTCCTCATAATTTATACCCTCTTGTTGGGTATATCCTTTCTCTACTATGCGAGTTTTATGCATTTCTATTGACCCCTCCGCTTTACGTTTGACCTTTAGAACCCATTTGTTCCCAATGGCCTTTCGTCCTTGCGGTAGGTCTACCAGATCCCAGACCTGATTAGTCCTCATAGACTCCATCTCATCGTTTAGTGCTTTTATCCACTCATCTTTAGTAGAAGATGAGAAAGCCTCTTGGATGGTTCTAGGCTCATCAACATCTTGCAGCCTCACCATGAAAATCTCCCCTTCAATCTCAAATCGACGACGGGGAATATTTCCACGTGAGCTTCTGCGTGGTTGAAACTGTTGTGAATAATCAACAAGTGGTGTTTCGTTGCTCAGAGCTAAATCACTCCCACTGTTTCTAAGAGCTTGAGAAATTTCATCATTCTCAACTATGACACTTGGAGTGATTTCCTCTTGATCTACAAGTTCTTGGAGTTCCAAACTCCTATCAACCTCGCCTCTAATTGGAAATTCATCCTTGATGAAATTCACATCTCGTGACTCAATTTCAGATACCGTCCTATCAGGTTGTTCAACGATTAATACATATCCCTTAGAGTGATCAGGGTACCTTATAAAGATACACTTCTTTCCTCTAGGACTCAGCTTTCCATATTTATGGAAAGAATCGTGAACGAAGCCCGTTGAACCCCATGGCCGCAAGTTATTCAAGTTGGGTTTCTCACCGGTCCAAAGTTCATACGGGGTGGACGACACTGATTTGGAGGGCACTCGGTTAAGGATATAGGCTGCAATCAATAGTGCATCCTCCCAATATGATATTGGTATGTTTGCTTGCGCCATCATCGATCTAATCATCTCAAGCAATGTCAGATTTCTTCTTTCTGCCACGCCATTTTGTTGTGGTGTATATGGCATTGTCAATTGCATTTTAATTCCTTTTTCATCACAGAGCCTTTTAAATTGCTCAGATAAATATTCACGTCCACGGTCTGTTCTTAGAGCTTTTATACTCCTGTCTAATTGATTCTCAGCCAAACTCATGTATCGTCTAAAGGAATCCAATGCTTCAGACTTATGGGAGATCAAATAAACATGACCATATCGTGAATAATCATCTATGAATGTGATGAAATATAAAGCCCCATGTCTCGCCCTCACACTCATTGGGCCACAAATATCTGAGTGGATTAATTGCAATAAAGAAGATGCTCTTGCTGCTTTTCCAAACGGTTTTCTTTTTGATTTTCCCATCAAACAATGTTCACAAGGTGCGCAACGTGAATTTAGCGAGATTGCCTATTAGGTCATCTCTAGCCAACCATGTCATCCTCTCTTGCCCAACATGGCCCAGTCTAGCATGCCATGTATTCGAATCTAAATTATCAGATTCAGTGATAAAAATAGTAGATTCATTCACATTTGAATAATTCAAATCCATTATCATAAAACCGAATGAAAGAAAAGCAGAACCATAAAAAACATTACCCAAAAATAGGGAAACACCATTGTTTTCAAATAAAATGCGGAAATCAAGTCTGATTAAAGTAACTACGGAAAGTAAATTTCGTCGTATTCCAGGAGCGTATAACACATGATGGAGTAATAGAACGCGACCGCCTCGCAATACTAGCTTGTAGGTACCAACTCTCAGCACTTCGACACTAGCTCCATTCCTCACCTTGATATCACGACTCCCAACTAGAATTCGACGATACTCGACAAATCCAACTATGTCTCTTGCTATGTGCTTGGTCGCTCCTGAATCAACAGTCCACATAGGATAGGAGTGAGCAACCATCACATGACTTGTTACATAAACAGAAAGAGAATAGTCAGATTGTACCTTCTTCAGCTCAGTACAGTCACGAGCGAAGTGGCCTTTCTTTCCACAGTTAAAGCAATCCATATTGGACTTGTTCTTTCCACGCTTCCCTCTCTTGGTGCGTTTGAAAGTTCCTGACTCTTTTTGCACACGTCCAGTGGATACCCCGAGCTTATTATTTTTGCGTTTAGGCCTAATTGCCTTACGCGAGCTAGATTCAGCCACATAGGATGAATGTTTAGGCTTAATAGCCTCTAGGCGCTCGGCTTCAAGCTCCAAATGACGCAACACATCATCAAAAGTTTTGATGTTCTCATTGTGCATCAAATTTTGGCACATGGCTTCCCATGAATTGGGTAGTGAGCGTATAACCGCTTGGACTTGCTGCTCATCCGTCAGATTGTTTCCAGCCACTTTGAGTTCACGGATCATTGATGACATCGTTCTAAGATGCCGCTTTATCGTGTGTTCAAAGCGCATCTTGTAAAAGTCAAACTTCATAGTCAGTCCGCGCAATCTCGTGGCAGAAGCTCCCCCGAACTTCACTTTTAGTGCTTCCCACATACTTTGAGCAGTGTTATATTTCTCGAACCCACCGATAAGGTCATTGTCCATACTGCTTAACATAGTAAAGCGCGCGCACCGATCCTTTTTGAGCCAATTCTCAAAAACCTCATGATCCTTTCGGTGTTGTTCAGAATTCCCTTTTTCAGGCTTAGTTAGGGAGTGAGTTAAGGTCTCCAAGACCTCTTGCTCATTCAGGACATACTGGATCTTACGATGCCAAATGTCATAATTTTCCCCATCCAGTTTTTCTCCTTTGTTCAAATCGGCAACAATACTTTTCGATGCCATTTCACTACAAAAATGCACAAATTAGATATACACACACACCTTAAAAAAAATGTCACGTTTATCTAAGTTAAAGAGAAAATAATTTAGACATGTCACAAGATCGAAAATTTGCTAAGCTTCCTAATCATCTATTGCGCCACAATGCCCAATTATTAACTATTAACTTAATTTTCGCGCAATTTTAAATTGCATGGAAAATTTCAAAAAAAATTTCAACCATACATCCACTCATTATCACAAAAAAAAAAAATTAGTCTTACTAATTCAGTGATAATATCATAAACTAATCATGTATTTGAAGAAATAATCATGCCAAAAAAATAATAATAAAACAGAATTTTTTTTTTTAGCACAATTAGATCATTAAAAAAAAAAGAACCCGCACCTATCACCAGGAGAAGCAGCAACCCAATGGTGCGCTTTCATCTTGGCTCCCACTTGGTCATGGGTTCTAAACACATGTAAACAATTTCTGCCATTTTAGTGAAATAACCTCACGGGTTGGGCCAAAAAACAATTGGGCTAGACATAAATAAAACTTTTCTTTTTAAAATAATTGGGCCAAGTTCTTCAAAAAACAATTGGAAAAAAAAAAAAACTTCAGCCCGTAAGTTTTAAAAACAGCCTTCTTCAACCTTCGGAATTGGTACTGTACCAGAAAAAGCAATGGCTTAAAGCCACCATTATAGGCAGCCTCCGCGAGTGGGCTAGGTGGCAGAGCACTCACCAGAGTGCTCTGAAAACCACGGGCTACAGTAGCCGGAGTGGGCTGCTCCCACTGTGCAGCACCACTCCTTGGCATGCGGTAGCCGTGGTGTACGCTGTCCATCTCGGTTGGGCAGCACCACTTGGTGCCAGCATCACCACACAATGCCAGCGGCACCACGGTGCGAGCCCGCAGCACCATGGTGCACTAGGCACCACGTTGCGGACTGCAGCACCGTGTGCGCTCAGCACCAAAAAATGGTGCTCGGTGCACCAGTGGGTTTTTTGGTGCTTGCAACCCATGGAGGTGTCCTCGGCACCTTGTAGTGCGAGGACCACCCGTGTGGTGCTAGTAGCAACCGTGTGGTTGCCCAGCCACCGCCACGGTGCGCACCGCACCTCTGCGCATGGCAAATACACTGCCATGCGCAGTATCACACAGTGCTCAACATATATATATTGTATTAAAAAAACAATATAATACAGATTCTTAATGCATTAAAAGAAACTGTCAAACACATCTAGCAATATAGCGTGATGCTCATGTAAACAGATATCATATATAAAAACTTACAATAATAGATCATGGCATTTCTAACAGTCTCATACATGTTTTAATAAACAGAGACTTAACCCAATATATATAAACAAGATCATATTCATAGAACGTAAGAAAAATATATATATGCATTACATGAACAAGAAACAGAGACATATTTCACTGGGAACAACTAACATGTCTCTGATACCAATGTTAGCAATTATATAAACGTACACAGCGGAAGAAATACCTCAAGGATAGTCTGTGTAGTTGTTCCACGAGTGAATCCAGTGTTCAAACAGATTTCTCCACTCAGTGCGTGAATGTGCTACGTAGATAAATCTAGAGTCACATTCAAAATGCCCACAGCCTAAGAATTTTCACTCACAGACAGATAAAGATATTTCCAAGAGAGAATTATTTCTGCCAAGGAATGGAGGACTGATTTATCAGTCGTCCACGCCCCTTCATATGGTAACTGTTGCCTAGCCATTTATGGCCAACCAAGGTTACGGCCCTTGACTCCAGGCATAATGCCTGGAGTAATACCAGGCGTTATGCCTGGCATCCCTAAATGGTAAGAGGCCGGGGCATGCCCACTAAAGGCGCCCTTGCTTTATTACAAAATGTAGCAATGTTGTCCGGATGACTGCGTCCCTAGCTAGTCCCTACAACACAATAACAAAACCAAAAACACGTTGATGTTTGTACGTACTTAATTCCTGCAATGAAAAAATACCCACAGAATCCCCTGTAGGTCATGGAAAACCCATACGAAAACACATGTGATTGCATTCATACATGCATGCACGAAGTGCTTGCTTCTCATGCGTAGTCATGAACTTTCTAACGTTTGAATTTCGGATAGTTTCCTCAAAACTCCACCGACAATACTGTTTGTTGTCAAAGTCCAAGGATACTATATATTATGTATTCTTACTTAAAAAAAGGCTTTTATTGTGGGTTAGTTAAGTTGGTTTACCATTACGGTTGGTGGCCTAAAGTCCAAGTAAATATCCATTTTGAGAGTCTTTTATATTAAATTCTTTGGAGTGATGGCCGGTGGAGCGAAGTGAAGCTGCCATTGGGCCGACCAACGTCGAGCAATATAGATAATGCTATAGAAACATGTTTGAACGCGTCCTAACCAAGGAATGACACCTCCTACTCTCACACTTTCTCTCTCAAATAATCATTTACGCATTGATCATCTCTCTTTTTGTATGGATGCTTTTTTAGTCATTAACAGTACCCTGTTGTTTGTTTCCCGGGAAAAGTGATGATTGAAACCTGGCCGATGTTTATTGACTGCGGGGTCCATTTATATTGCTATATGTAATATTACTGATTATATTTGTAGAAAATCGATTTCTTTCTTCCGGACGGAACCTTGATGAAGAAAAAAGAGTCGTTGATAATTAGATATTTCCATATTTTCAAAACCTCATCGTTCGCTATTAAGAAGAAATGAAAAAATAAAATATTATTTTAATATAATTTTATTTTAAAATTAAAAAAATAAATTATTTATTATATTTTATTTAAAAATTAATTTAAAAAATTATAATAATTAAAATAGATAAAATGGTTCTTTCATAACCCATTTAGCCGGTCTCCCCGAGTCTACTAACAAATTAGAGCATCCTTAATAGATTATTCAAATGTAGAAAAAAAAAAGTTTTATTTAGCTATTAGAGATGAAATACTACTTGCAATGGATTATGCAAACTCAAATTTATTGGCTTTGAGCTATAGTATTTGTAAAAGTAAAATCAAACTTGTTTGTTACTGCATAAGGAGCAAATGTTTATTTTATTACTTTTTATTACTCCTGATTACTAATTTAATTAGAATATAATTACTAATTAACATATAATAAGTAGAATAATGAAATATGATAAAATAAAATAAATTAATAATTAAAAAAATAAATATTTTTTAATTATTAATTACTTATTACTATATAATAAATAAATAGATAATCTAATATAGAGATTTAATGTGAATAGTTAAAATTAAATTTATTTACATTAAATTTAATTTATATTATTTTATTATTATATAATAAAAAAATAACTATTTTAATATAGAGAATTATATCAACAAAATAGCTAAAAGTTAAGTTTACGTTTTATTCATCAAAACTGTACTTTTAACTTTGGATAATCCGATGCTCTTACAATATGTCATTATGCGCCCACGATGAGTTCGACGCTTCGGATTCCTGACAAGTGACAAGTAGCGCCACATACGCCATGTCTCAAGACTCGGACAGATGGCACAAATTTACGAATGCATTGCCAGCACTTCCTTTCTAGTGTTTTTTAGGACAATAATAATATGCGGAATATATGTTATATCTATGGTAATATATATGAAAAATTCTATACATTGAAGGTAATATTCATCGAAGGTAATATATATTATGTCAGTTCAAAAAAAAAAAAGGTAATATATATTATGGGTGATAGATTAAAAAGATTGTTTTGTAAATAGTTATATCTATGAGAAGTGTTAGATTTATATATAATGATATTTTATAAAAGTATATAGTGTGATAATTAGATTGATTTTACAATAAAAATATTTATAATTTAATAAATCATATCAAATCAACATGTTAGATTCAAAATTTAATTCATAAAATTTTTGTGTAATTCAAACATTTCTCTCTTTATATAATACGCACAAGCCGTTTTTATTTATTTATTTATTTATTTATTATTATCAAGAGCACATTTAATTGTGATTTCCCTACGTAGTCCTGATCATGAGTACCAAAAACGAAAATTCATCATCTTACAGTACCATAAATCAATAACGGAGATCTAGATGAAATATGTAAGAACGTACGGGTTGATCAATTTCAATCTACGTGACAGGGTAAACACAAAAATTGAAAGTATAATGCATGCTGCGTGTTGAGTTTTGCTTCTTTGGTTAGTCCTACATGGGTGAAAAATGAAAATGAGTAAGGCTCCAATGCCTATATAAGAGGGTTAAGCTTCCTTGATTTAAGTACACTAGTCAAATATTTAACTAGTAACTTTTGATTCTAATTAAATTCTTTTATTGTCCATTTTTGTAAAATTGAAAGAAGTGTGAATTAAAGTTTTGTTAGTGAGAAAAGCTTTGTGGGTGTGTTTGAGGTGAGGAGAAAAATTGTGTGATTGTAATAATTTTTCACATAGTGAATTCTTTTCTCTGGGTCTGGTGGTTTTTCTTCTGTTTTGAAGTTTCCACATAAATATATTGTGTTGTTATTATTTCTCTATATGCCTACAAATGGTAGATCTAGGGGGGGTGAATTTAGGAGGTTCAAATTCTCAACAATTAGTATTAGATCCACTAGGTTCTTTTTGTGAGGTGGATCTTTGGTGCGGTAGTGTAGATACGTACAGTCTAAGGAGGTTTTATCTAAGAAATTGTAAATTTTAAGTGTGTCCATTGTGACCCTCTAATCTTTCTTGAGAACTTACTTAGTGAGGTACTATTCATCTCTACAATAAATTCATCAAAGCAATGTCAAGAAGTAGGGCTTCAAATCACTGTTTTTAATACCGTACCATATCGGCCACTGATCCGATACAGGTATTGTACCTGTTTTGTACCAGCCGATATTTTGGCCTTACTTTCTTTTCTTTTCTTTTTTCAAATTGTAATCTCATTTTTTGACCCCCAATTCAGACCAGACTATTTATAATTTATATATATGTATTCATGTATAATTTATTCATATATAGACTATTATTTTGAAATATATTTGTATATATAATTTATTTATATATCGACTATCTTGTAACGGTACCGATACCGAAATATTTCGTTTCAGTGTCTTGACCGGTACAACATCCGGTACGGTATTTAAAACATTGCTTCAAATCCTATCAGATTTGAAATGAAGAAATTTGATGGGAGAATTAATTTTGGCTCGTGGCAAGTACAAGTCAAGGATGTCTTGATTCAATCAGGATTGCACAAGGCTTTGAAGGGCAGACCAATCCCTAAAGTCAGTAGTGATACTAGCGAATGGTGAAACGGCTAGTACAAGGAGCGAATTCGTTAAGTGGCTCCAAGTCAATAAATGGAGATACTGGTATTGATACTAATGTTATGTCTCTCTCCATGGAAAAAGAGACATGTATGTTCTCATGGCATGCCGCTAATTCCCAAAGTTGCCATAATAGAGGATGTGTTAATGTTAACGGGTCCACAAGTTTGCACACAGGTATTGGTTTGGCATTGATGTAAGGTGTGTGGTGGAAATTCATGTCGATAGCTTATGAACTTTCAGGAGAGCCAAACGTGGAAGTTACACCATAATTTTTAGTAAGGTTGTTTTTCGACATAGGCCAAAGTAAAATACTTGGAATTGGTTTATTTTGAGTGGGTATGCTTTTATAATAAAGCATGATAGCGGAAACTATTAATATCTTCCTTGAAGTGAAGCTTGGCTGTGGGACCAGCCAAAGTCGCAAGGTAGAAATTGTTAAGTTTTGCTCTTTTGGTTAGTCCCACATGGGTGGGAAATGAAAATAAGTAAAGCCCCAATGTCTATATAAGGGGTTAAGCCTCATTGATTTAAGTGCATCAATCAAATGCTTAGTTAGTAACTTTTGACTCTAGTTAAATTCATCTGTTGTCCATTTTTGTAAAATAGGAAGAGGTGTGAGTTAAAGTTTTTCTAGTGGGAAAAGTTTTGTGAGTATGTTTGGGGTGATAAGCAAAATTATATGATTATAATAATTTTTCATATAGTAGATTTTTTTATCTGGGTCTGGTAGTTTTTTCCTGTTTTAGAGTTTTCACATAAATATCTTGTGTTGTTATTATTTATTTTATTTGTTTTGTTATGACTGCAAATGGTAGATTCTAGGATGAGTGTATTTGAGAAATCCAAATTTTCAACACTGCGTACGTATACGAGATGCATGCAAATGATCGGTACAAAATCCAAAAATCTCAGAAGATCATCAAAAGCAAGTTTGGTAATTCTATTGTTCGATCTATTGATCAGCTCGAGAATGCCGGCCGGGCTTTCCCCTGTAGGTCATGGAAATCCCATATGAAAACACGTACGTGTGATTGCATTCTTCTTACTAACTCATGTATGATTTATTATTCATTAATCATACATGCAAGCATGAAGTTCTTGCTTCTCATGTGTAGTCATAAACTTTATTACGTTTTTATTTCGGATAGTTTCCTCAAAACTCCACCGACAATACTGTTTGTTGTCAAAGTCCAAGGATATATATATATATATATTATTCTACTTAAAAAAAGCCTTTGATATTTGTGGGTTAGTTAAGTTGGTTTACCATTACGGTTGGTGGTCTAAATTCTTAACCGATTTCTCCTTCCCGACGAAACCTTTCTGAAGAAAAAAAGTCGTTCATACATAGTTATTTTCAGAACTTTTCTAAGAATTTGGTTATAAAATTTAAGTGGTTTGAAAATTGAATAAAATTTAAAATATTTTATTTTAACGTTATATTTTTAAAATTTTAAAAAATTAAATTATTTATTAAATCCGATATAAGAGATTTTTAAAGAATTTAAAATTATAATTTACTAAAAATTTAATTTTGACTCAGTCACTATTAATTAATTAATTAATGCTCTTAGGTCATAGGCTGNGTTAGTTAAGTTGGTTTACCATTACGGTTGGTGGTCTAAATTCTTTCGAGTACTGGCCGGTGGGAGCGTAGTGAAGCTGCCATTGGGCCGACCAACGTCGAGCAATATGGATAATGCTATAGAAACATGTTTAAACGCGTCTTAACCAAGGAATGACACCGCCTACCCTCACCCTTTCTCTGTTTCAAATAATCATTTACGTATTCATCTTTCTCTTTGTATGTATACCTTTTGAGTCATTAACAGTACCCCGTTGTTTGTTTCCCGGGAAAAGTGATGTTGAAACCTGGTTGCAGGGGTCCATTTATATCCTTCTAGACGTAACAAATTACAATGGGTAGCGAGCAGTACGGCTACAGCGGTATAGCTGGTAGCTCAGTTATAGTGTGTTTTTATTTTTATTTTTTTTAATATGTGTTTTTTTATTCTTTTAAATAGGTTTTTTTTTTAAATTCAAAATATTATTAAAAATATACTTTTTTTTTTTTTTTCTAATCAAGCATATTTCATTAAAATAAAAGATGATACAAGTTAGAAAGGGTGGGGTTCCCCAATAAATTCTCCAAAACAACAACCACAATACAAGCGAGGTGGAAAAAAGGAAAAAAAAAATGAATTTTGAGACTAATTTCTTAAGCTCTACCCAAACCCTATAAAGAGGATATCGTCTTAAAAGACGTTTTGAAGGTAAGTCACTGCTAGAAACAATGCAAGCGGAAGCACTATGGTTGAAACTCTTGAGATAGTTGTTGGTGAGGTCCTTAGTCGCTTTCATAAGATCACCGGTTATAGAAAGCAATAACCCAGATAGACTGGCATCGGATGGACAGATATGTAGTGGCCAAAAAGTAAAACCACGCCTCTAGAGTGGAGCGTGAGGACCATGCGCCAGTGGAAATGAGGAGGGGTTGAGCCGATCTGAAGGATCGGAGGCTGGCGAATCTGCTGGTGCGGCGCGTGTACCCGGCAGAGGTGTCGGAGCGTGGCGGCTCGTGAAGTCCACGTACTGAAACAAGCTGCATGTGAGCATCACTCGCCGATAGAAAGGGCACGGTTCCGCATCGTTCCAGTAGATCGATAGGAGGCGAACGTCGTAGTGTAGTGCGTGTCTACTGTTCATGGTCAAAAAGCTGCAAATATGAGAAAATTGAAATCCGTGAAAAAAAACTACTATATAAACATATTTACATAAAGATAGCATAAAAGAAACCGAAAAAAAAAAAGCGAAATGAATAGAAAAGTAGACTTCGGCAGAACTGATCAGAAAATTTTGTATTCTAAAGAACTTCTCTTTCTAAACCCAATTACAATATGTCATCATGCGCGCACGATGAGTTCTACGTACCCTTGGGATTCCTGACAAGTAGTGCCACGTATGCCATGTCTCACTCGAACAGATGGCACAAATTTACGGCTGCTTTGCCAGCACTTCCTTGTGTTTTTTAGGATAATATAAGGAATACATGTTATATTAATGAATTCAAGGTAGTCCATATTGTATATATATTTAGTATATTCATTTAAGGTAAGATAGATTACGGATGGAGTATATATATTTAGTATATTCATTTACCTACAATTCCTATTTGAGAAATGTTCTAGATAATTTTATTTTTAAAAAATTTTTAAAATTATAATAATATTCCTCTCAAATTACAATAATTTTTATTTAATAAAATATATCAATAGGTCTGCACACACAATCCTTATTTAAAAACTGCAAATAAAATTTATCTTATAGATAATATATAGATTAAAAAGATTTTTTCATAAATAGTTATATCCATGAGAAGTGCTAGATTTATACTAAGATTTTATCAAAATATATAGTGTGATAATTAAATCTGTTTTATAATAAAAAGTTATTTTATAAATTGATGAATTGCATCAAATCATCATGTTAGATTGTAAATTTGCTTTATAAAATTTTTGTGTAGCTCAAACATTTCTCTATATATATTAGTGACATATAATATATATATATATATATATATATAGATCAATTGCTACATATGTAAAGAAAACCAACAAATTAATGTAGTTTTATGAAATATGTTAGATCTACTTTATAATAAAAATAACTTTACATGTAATCTGACCTATTACATCAAGTCACATTAATTTATATGTTTGTTTTTGTGCAATCCATTTGTAGCTAGAATATTTTCCATATATATATATAAACCGATACACAAACGCACACTAAGGTCTCAAGCCCTTTTTATTATTATTATTATCAACAGCACATTTTAATATTGTTTCAGTTTCTCTGCTTCTCCTACTCAGTCATGATGATGATGACCTAAAACGAAAATTCATCATCTTACAGTAATATAGAATAACGGAGATGAAATATGTATGAACGTAAGGGTTGATCAGTTTCAATCTACGTGACATGGTAAACACAGAAATTGAAAGAATAATGCTGCGTACGTATACGAGAGATCATGCATGCATGCAAATGATCAGGTCCAAAATCCAAATATCTCAGAAGATCAAAAGCGAGTTTGATAATTCTAGCTATTATTCGATCTATTGAGCTCAAGAATGCTGGACAAATTATAAAATTTAAATTTAAAAGAAAAAATTGATTAATATATGTAAAATTGTAAATATACGTAAACACTATTCTTTATTTAATTAAGCTGACACTCCAGCAACTTTGTCTATAGAATTATTAAATATTGTTTATCAAATATATATTGTAAATTAAGGGGGATCAAATTCTCTCTTAATTTTACCGTGACCAAACACCCCCCTAAACAAAATAATTACGATCGGCTTCAAAAGAGAAAAACAACATCAGAAATGCCACCAGCCTCTTCAACCCAAGGTAGATTCAAGGCAAGTTTGCCGCCAGCAAACCACTCAAAAGCAACCTCAGCACCATTCAGGTGGCTTTTCTTTGGAGACCTACTTGAGTAGGATAAGAATTTCCCACCACCCTTCACTTTGATCTTAACATTCATCTCAGTTCTGGACTTATTAATATATTCCAATTCTTGAAGGGAACCTCCATTATTGAACATGTTTGTTAGCCCAATTGGAGCAAATTTGAGGGTGGGGCCGAGCTTCTCAACAGGCACAAAGCTGAAAATCTCGAACGTAGATGGTTGGATGGTGACTTGAATTGCATCAGATTTGGGGGTCGTTAAGTGCAGCTCTTCAGCCTCACTGAGGTAGACTGCATACTCTTCAGCCTCACCCATCTGGGCTGCTTCTATCTTCTGGTCCCATTCGATGTCACGAACATGCACCGAACAGGACGTTGGTTTGTAGCACTCAGAGTAGCCTTTGATCCTCTGCTCCTTGGGATCCCAACCAGCCCCTTGGCAATTAAATGCCCCAATCACACCTCCATACTGCAGAACATGAAACAAAAAAGAGTTAAAAAAGGTACCAGGAAAGAAGGATAAACAAGATAAGTTTTAAGTGAAAAAACATATAAAACACTCGAGAAAACATGTTATAAAATTAAATGGAAAAAAAAAAAAAACATGAAACGTTTCAACCCAGAAAATCAATTGTCTGAAAAGGAGTGCATATAGAGGATAACTGGTAACCTTGTTGAAGTTCCAAATCTTGAGAATGGTCTTTTGGTCAAATAAAGGGTTCTTGAAGAGGCAATCTCTAGTTGGGAGGGCAAAATACTGGCACTTGGGAATGGTACCATCAGGGTAGACAAGCTTCTTGATGAGATCAAAATCGTGACCGCCCACAGAATCACTCACGTAGACTGGACCACCACAGATGGCCCTTGATCCTGCGTGGAATTTGGCACACAGATGGTCTGATTGGAACATGTCCCAATCAGGTTGTATGATTTGCCCCATCCACATGCTGTTATAGGCACAGTGAATCATATGTACCCCCTGTAGCCAATAAACTCCCATTGGATCTCCATTTGGATCTTGAAACCAGAAATCATCTCCTGGGATATCAAAAAGAAAAGAAGAGTAAATCAACCCACATACATGTCCAAGTCAAGAATATAGTGTGGTTAAAAAAAAACTGTATAGACAAGTGAAAAAAACAAGAACTCTTTGGTTGGAATTTCCTACCTACTCTTCCCATAGAAATTTGATCTGTCCCAAGGAAGAAGAAGTCATTGCATTGCTGCATGCTAGATATGAGTCCACTTCCTTTGAAGTTCTTGGACAGAGAACTTGAAAGCCCCTTGTAATAGGCCTTTGCAAGATCCACCCGGCCTCCAAATTCGTCTGATATATACTCAAGAGTCTGGATTGGAAACAAATTAATTAATAGATTAAGGAAAAGTAATATGGAAAATAGAAAATTGGTGTTATGCAGAAAACTTACATGAATGACATCAACTTTTACTCCTGTAATCCCAACATTGGCAAGGTAAGAGTGCATTGAGTCGTAGAAATCCCCTGCTTGATCAGGATGAACAAGCCCGATCCCACCTTCAACGATTTTCACCACGGCAAGATCGGTCATAGTCCCATCTAGGCCAGGAGAGACTTTGCAGGGAACGACCTTGGAATTTAGATGGGTTGCACCAGGCCTAACACCACCCCAGGCACCACAAAGAGCGTGCCACACATAAATATCATCCAAACCTTTGAACTTTGCCCTCAAGTCCCTTGTGAAAGCCTTCATTCCATAGTTTTCAGCCGTACTAGAACAGCTCCCGCAGCCTTGGCCCGAACTACTGCTTTCTTCTCCACCAAACATTGCATCCAACTCTTGTTTGAAACTTTTGATTTTCGCTTCATACTCTGACAAATCAGTGACTCCAGACTGAATGGCCTTGTCACGATCCTTCTCAGCGTGCTCAAGCTCGATTGCCTTCGAGATCAGCATCTTTGGCTTCCTTGGATCAAATGAAGGAGCATCAGGACCCAACATGGAACCACCAATGTATTTTCTGAACTTCTCGCATTCATCAAGCCTGTGAAGCCTGGCAGTCATTTGAGTCCCGCCGAGAACAAGATTTTTCGCATCCTCATTTGGGTTCTCACCATCTATATTGATGCTTTGCCAGCCATCATCAATGATGAGAAACCGTGGGGAGACACCACCCTCTACAAATTCATTCACTCCATGCCACACACCAACGGGTTCTACGGTTAAGTAGAAAGCATCCCAAGTGCACCAACCAAATTTGTCAACAAGATTTGGGGCTGTTTTCTCTTCCAAGAGCCTAAAGGTATTGAGATGGACTCTAAGAGCACCATAGGCCTCTTTCATCAAGTTGTAGGGGTTGTCAGAGGCATGAACATAAGCGATTGCATCAAAATTCGATGCTTTCACTTGGGTAGAACCACTCTCAGCACAAATCATGACATTTCCATCAGTGCCAGGATGAAGAGCTGACCTAAAAGAGCCTTCGATGATGGGTATGATAATGACATAAGACCTTATTTCAGGGACATCTAAGAGCACCCATTGGGTCTCCATTTGTAAGTCTGACCCAGAATTCCCCACCCACATGGTTGACCACCACGTTTTGAACCTAAAGATGCTCAGAAAATCTCTACCAGTGAACCTACCCAATGAGTTCATCAACCTATCTGAGGGCTCATCCCTCCGGAATCCGAGAAATCCACCCTTGTGAGAATGGGAAAGGACGCGCTGGAGTAATGGAAATGGAGCATCAGGGGATTGACTGATTGAAGAAAAGAGACTGAAAGAGACATTGGTAGGAACGTCAGTGAGCAAAGTCGCACCTTTGACACTAAACTTTCCATTAGACAAGTCAAAACATTTCTCCAAATCCTTCCCTGGTGGGACGCTAAAGATTGACTTAACGGGGTCGTTAGGGGGTGCCATGAGCAAAGGATTTCAGAGGAAACCAGAGACAAAGCAGAGGAAAAAGAAAAAGAAAAAAAAAACAGAGGAATAACAGAGGAGGACAAAGTGAATTAAACAATTTACAAAACTAAAAAGAACACAAACCCTTGAGAAAACTTCGGTTTTAAAGTGGAAGACAGAGACTTGTAACTGGGTTTATATTGGAGAAATGGATCAGTGACTTTAGAACAAAATCAAAACTACTTAAGGCAACTGTATCAAACTTGGAAAAATATTTAATGACTTTGATCACGTAGAACAATAATCTTTCTAATAAAACTGGAATGCTCAATCTTTGTTACGGTGTAGTACAGTTTGACAAGACAGGAACAGAATTGGAAACCTCCTAATATTTCTTTGCATTTCAGAATATGCAGTTTTAGATACACTTTGACGTATTTGGAAACTATGAAAAGAGAGAGATCACGCAAATCACACTAAATGGAAGAGGGGAAGAATCAGCCAACTCGACAGAGAGAGCTTAAGGAGTTGTTGGGTTGCACTGAAGAAATGAGAACGCTATGCACGTATATATAGGCAGGAAACTGAAAAGGGTTCGTGAAAAAAGTGGATACAAAATAGAATCTAAGCAGCGGCCATGCAGTCACAAGGTAAAGGAGGTTTCCAGATAAGAAGGTTTTGGGCGGTTCTTTATGTCTTGCTTTTAGGTCTAGCGGCAACGAAACCTTCCTCTACGTAATACAAACGACATGGTTCTTAATTTTTTTTAGTTTTTTTTTTTAATTATTTTAAGAGAGAGAGAAAACCAACCAGTCCACAAATCTAGTTGAAGTGTTGCATCCGGGAAACACTGATAACAGAAGAATTTAACAACGTGATGAGTTGAAAAAAGGTTCGTTCATGGATGTATATGCATATGCCAAGTAGGAGGGCAGAGCCTTGGCCCTTCGTCGAGAAGATCAGACCGACGAAAAAGAAAAAGGTGGGGGAGGAGATCTCGTTTGGAAATTTGCTTGTATATCTTCAATATTTAAAGGACATTTCAGAGAATTATTTGTTTTGAAAAATTTTAGAAATATAATATTTATAATATTAATTCCTTATAGCTCATGATCTTTTGCTTAATGAGCAAGTTTAAGACCTTCATTTAATTTAATTATTATGTGAAGATCCTTCGGGGTAATCCAAAAAGATCTTTATTTATTTATTTATTTATTTATTTATTTTGAAAAGATCTAAAAAAGATCTTGGGTTCGTTGAATCAATGCATTTAGTGATATGAAATGCCTAATGAAGGTGTTTTTAGAGGAAAACAGATTAAGTTCATTAGGGATTAACGAATAGTACTATTGGATTGGTGAGTAATGTTAAATATAATTGTGGAATGTGTAAGTACTGTATAATTATTTTAAAAAAGAGTAGAATTTATTATTAAAAAATTAGTTTTTTTTTTTTATATAAGTCTTATATCTATTCATTTTTTTAAAAAGAAACTATGTATCGCTTGTACAGTAACGACTGTAAATATCATTTTTCTGGATTAAATAAAAAAGAATTAAGCTTCTTTTTAAATTTTTTTAAAATTTATTTCTCAGGCATTTTTCTTTTGGTTAGCACCGTCCCAATGACCTCAGGCCGTTTTTTACTCCATGAATAAATAAATAAATGGGATTGTAGAATTTCTAGTTCAGTGGCAGATTAGTCTACCTTTGCCCCCACTCATGTTAAGCAGTAGAATGAAGCCTAAGGCTAAAACCTTGATCACGAGTAATCTCCAGGTGGGGTTCTTAATCAATTGGAAAAAATAAAAATTAAAAAAAGAAAAAAAGGAGGACATTCTTGAACGGTTGAACCACCTACTTCTACAATATTCCCACTCCAAAGAAGCTGAATTCGAATAATGTATGCAACTAAAGGTATGGAGGCAAAAAGAGGATTCTATCATATGAAAGAGGATTCTATTATATGATATGAGGACAAAAAGAAGAGCTATGGGTTGATAAAGGTATAAAGTAAGCAACCTTTATAATTATCCAAAAGAACAAAAGAGGATCATTTCCTCTTCTTTTTAATTACCTTCTTAGTCAATTTGTGTGATACTACAAATTCTCCACGATATCCAAATGACACCCTCCTTTTCCTGTGTGGTATATTCGATCCCTTTTCCTTACTTGAGAGAGAGAGAGAGAGAGAGAGAGAGAATTCCCTTTTCAACATCTCTTAAAGAACTTAGGCATCTGTAGTTTTTTATTTTGTTCTCTATTGTTTTGTCCTTACTTCCAAATGAGAGAATATTATCGGAGGATGGTTCGATTGTGTGGCTAGAAGCTTGTTAAAGGAAGTTCAAACTTCAAAGCAAGCAAGAAAATCCCTACCATATTAATCACTTACTTATTGTTTAAGGCTAATCCAAGTCTAGTGTACCATCATCTGTGAAAAATGTAAGACCTATAAAGAGAATTTCAATAAACTACTATGTTTTAGATATACTACCTTATATTGTGAAATTATTTTTTTATTATAGATAAGTTTGATGCATCACATCTAAATGTCAATTTGTAAATTTCACACTTTTTATCAAATTTAATTTTGTAGTTAGCTCTATAGGTCTAGCCCTATTACATACAAATGTTGTATCTAATTACGATAAGAACTCTAAGGATGGTATATATATTTGGTTGAATATCACTGCATACTTTACAAGTTGCGAAAATACAAAGCTCAGAACGCGCGGGCGTGAAAGAGACAGAGAGAGAGAGAGAGATTCTTTTTTCTTTTTTTTTTTTCCTAAAAATTTACACAAAATACAGTGTACAAAGATGTTTTAAGGCACACAAGAAAAAGCAACATGCTACAAGGGGAGTGCCTGCAAATTGGTGATATGATCCAACTTTGCACCATCAGGATGTATTCTATCATCGTGAAGAACAAGCACATTCAAAGTGCCAGATTCTTTTAACCAGGCAGCCGCTACAGATCCTGTTGATATAAACCTACCCATGTTACATTTAGTAACATGGAATGGTGCACCCATCCCCGCAAGGAGTGCCTCAATGGCCCGTCTCAGCGTGCCATCACCAACTACTTTGCTGTGTTTACCCCATCCCGTCAAAATGCTGTGAGAGACAAGCATACAATTTAAATCCTCAATCATAAGGCTACATAAGCAATTAACAATCTCAAAAGTTTAAAAATCCATACCTTAGTAGCTTCGGCAACTCATGGCCTTCAAACACAACAGAGCGTATATTGAGTAGCCATGCATGAACCATTGCCCGTGCTGCCCCGGAAGACATTAGATGCAAATCTAAACACGAATTAGACCAAACACTCTCCCATACATTCCGGCGCTTCCCTTCAAGCACAACCAGTTGGGCCCCTTTTTTCTGATTATACAAAATCCCACAATAACATTATAAAGTTAGGACTGCAATTTTATACATGGACTGCATGAACAACCTTGCACAAGCACGACCTGTCCAAGCAGCAAGTGCGTACGAAAATTAACCGCAATCACTGGAAAGAAGGGGGTCCAGGGGGAGGGAGGGAGAGAGAGGTATCAATGACTAAAATTTACCTGACCAAAGTGCCATAGCATATCAGTGAGAGCATTATAAAAGGCAGATGCAGTTGAAGAGTCCATCAACTTAACTTCATCAAACAGAGACTGAGCTTCAACCCATAGATTTTCCTCATACCCCATAAGAAGTCCATGGGCCACACCATACACCTGATTATCAAATAACCGTAGTTCCTCCAATAATACCGAGGCATCTTCAAATGAATTATACCTACTGCATCCAGAGGCAATTGCATTCAAGAGGTTAGCTATATATATATATATATATATATATTATTCTAAGAGAGAGTTGAAATTAGCCTAAGACAATAGTCACAACATAGCCAAAGACCTTCCCTATCCACGAAACCGGGTATCTCAAATTAATAACTGACTACAGCCATAGGTACTTTTGAAGGATGGATAAGTCTCGTAACAACCCATAGACACAGAGTGAGAGAGTAGTATTCATCTTCCCACCATGTGATGAAGGCACATTCATGCAGTTTCATCCCCTTGTTTAGCTTCTACTTTCTAGACTTACAAGTAGCAAATGAGCAAACAATGCAAATCAAAAACTACATCTGGGATTTGCGTTTGCAGTTGAATTTGAACTTAGTACCTTTGTTTTTCTTTTTTCTTTTTTCTTTTTTCCTGTTGGGGAGTCTGGCAAGGAAATTTCAGACAACCCCATATCTGAACCACTCAATTTTCCTCACAGAAAGGAAGTTATTGTCCAAGCCATACACCTAAGGTCCTCAGACTCATCCATGAATTGCTCCACAACTACTACGACTGTTTAAAACTTTCATGTTCAGATGCACAGTAAGTCGTGGTGCATTGAAATATGCTACTGCCCAAAGTTAGAAAATGCAACATACGGAAGTCTAAAACAAGTTTCATCTTCCCACCATGTGATGAATGCACATTCATGCAGTTTCATCCCCTTGTTTAGCTTCTACTTTCTAGACTTACAAGTAGCAAATGAGCAAACGATGCAAGTCAAAAACTACATCTGGGATTTGCGTTTGCAGTTGAATTTGAACTTAGTACCTTTGTTTTTCTTTTTTCTTTTTTCCTGTTGGGGAGTCAGGCAAGGAAATTTCAGACAACCCCATATCTGAACCACTCAATTTTCCTCACAGAAAGGAAGTTATCATCCAAGCCATACACCTAAGGTCCTCGGACTCATCCATGAATTGCTCCATAACTACTACGACTGTTTAAAACTTTCATGTTCAGATGCACAGTGAGTCGTGGTGCATTGAAATATGCTACTGCCCAAAGTTAGAAAATGCAACCATACGGAAGTCTAAAACAAGTTTAACGTATCAAGACCTACTTAAAGCATTCATACACCTGAGGTCCTCGGACTGATGGATGAATTGCCCCATGACTTGGTCACCGAAAGAAGCATGGCCTAGAGTTAGACAGTATCACAAACTCCAAGCAAAATTCAATCCACCATGATTGTCTCACCCAAGTAGTTTAAAAATCGAATACTGCGAGATTTAGAAAAAAAAAAATTGCTAAACTCACCGACATTTATTTTCATATTTTATAAAATTTGATTCCTTCAGTTTGTTCAGATCAAGCGGTATTTAAGCCAGTATCATATTTGTGAATTTGATGATCTTCATGCAACAAGGGATATAGTAAATAATGGAAGCCTCATGAAAGAAAAAAGTACCTGCAAGCATTTAATATAGCCGAAAAGGTGACAACGTTAGGCTTAATTTCTAGCTGGTGCATCTTCTGAAAGATTCCCAAGATGCACAAGATCTCTTGCCTGACCCTCTTATCTTTCTTTCTGCAAACTTCTTTTTCAGCAGCCAGCTGCCCAAACATCTTAATGACTTGATTATTCCTCTCATGTCCAACCTCTGATTCAATGGCATCCTCAATAATCATGGAGGATGGAGATTCAATATACCGCTTGCCAGCTCCAGCAGCAGTATCAACTGAGCATTCTGCAGCTGCAGATCTACCAATGGCATCAATAATGGAATTGAAAGTGACAACATTAGGCTTGATCCCTTCCTTTGTCATCTCATCTAGCAAAGAAATGGCAGACTCCACCGAACCATTTTTGCACAGAGCATCAATAAGTGCACTATAAAGAACAACATCAGCTTTCAACCCTGCCCGCTTAAACTCTCTAAATACCTCCATTGCCTCCCTGTACAAACCACCTTTCGATAACACATCAATCAATGTTGAATAGGTTAACAAATTAGGTGAAACGTGTTCTGCTTTCATCTCTTTAAACATTCTTCTAACTTCATCATACTTCCCCAGCTTCCCATAACCACCCAGAAGAGCATTATAAGTTACAACATCCTTCTTTATCCCACAATTCTCCATCTCCCTGCAAACATTCAAAGCCTCCTCAAACCTACCGAGCTTCGCATAAATTGAAAGCAAAGTGTTATATGAAACCCTATCCAAACGAATAGCCAAAAATCTCATTTCATTAAATAATCCCAGCGCCTCTTCCAATCTGCCAGCCCTAGCATAACCGTCAACCATAGTACTATAAGTCACCACATTAGGCAAGATATTCTTTGCTGGCATTTCTGACATAATCTCATCCGCCAAATCCATCTGCCCACCTTTACAAACAGCATCCAAAAGCGTATTATATGTAACTGTATCCTGATCAATCCCTCTTTCCAACATTTCAGTAACCAAGTTCCGAGCCACCTCCCACAACCCCCCTCTACTACAAACCGCAAGAAGCGAGTTATATGTAATTCGATCTGGCTGCACCCCATTTCTCAACATCTCGTTAAAAATCTGCACCACCCTGCTAAACTCCACTCCCCCTTTTCCACACGCATCAATCACAGCATTATATGTAACCAAGTTAGGCAAGAACCCCAACTTTTTCATCAGCTCGAAAACCAGTATAGCCTCATCACAGCATCCATTCCTCCCATACGCACTAATCAAAGCTGAATAAGCATAAACTGTGTTCCCATACCCCTCATTCCTTCCTGTCTCGAAAACCATTCTAGCAAGCTCAACTTTTCCTAGCCTGCCAAGAACGCTAATCATAGAACTCGCTAATTTCCCCTGTTCATTCCTTCTCCTCTCTCTTCTCACAGCAAACTCGAAACACCGAATCGCTTTCGAACAATCCCCTCTATTGCCCAACTCTCTAAGTAAGAAATTATAGTCACCAGAACCAGAAAGCTTGGACTCAAAATTAAGCAGCACATATTCAAGTCCTTTATCATCCTCATTACCTAATTGGATCAAGTGTGTGAGAGCCTCCTCAGCAAAGGAGGTGTGGCGGGAGCCCATGGAGGAGGCCTTTGGCCTGCCAAGATGCATCTTAGAGACGAAGCGGGTTGATCGGCGGCCCGAGAAGTCCGCGGAGAGCACGGGTTTCTGGGGGCAGAGAGAGGAAAAGGTAGAGTTCTGGGCGGGGGTAGCACAGGGTTTTGGTGCATTGCGAGATGAGGGTGAAGGAGAAGGTGAAGGTGAAGGTGAAGGTGAAGGCACAGGCTTTATGAGAGAGACCTTGTGTGCGGGGGCAGAAGCGGCGGCGGCGGAGCCAGCGGTCTTGGTCCAATAGTGGCGGTTTTGGGGTTGGCCTTTCAGGTTGTGGTTTTGGTATGGTTTGTTGGCCGTGATTGAACACTGTGGTGGCGTAGAAGCCATTGATTCAAATAAAAACTACTCCCACACAAAATAAAAATATATATGGAGAGAGAGAGAGAGAGAGATTTGCAGAGAAAAATGTGATCTTTGAGTTATTGCAGAGAGGGCTTTTGGTAGGGTTTGGATGAAGCGGAGGAGACGAGGCGGCCGTTTTGGATAGATAAGATTTTTGAGAGAGCGCGCGTAGGTTGGGCAGTGTGATGGACTCAGGTGAGCAGAGTCGTGGGGGTGGTTGTAGTTTTACAAGATTCAGACATTGAAATGTGAAGCTTTCTCTTGTCTTTTTCTTGCTGGATCCTACGGGGACCCACAATTTTAGTGAATGTAATAAGCTGACTTTAGACGGTCCAGATGGAATCTTACCTGTAGCAGTTGTTGTCTGTGTCGCGATTACTGTAATTCAACGTTCTGATTACAGATTAAATAATTAAAGAGAAGCACTAGGATATATATATATATATATATATATTTTTTTTTTTTTTTTTTTAAATTTTCATAATTTCAACTAATGTTACGGCCTTCAGCCATTACAAAAGACAGATTTAAATAGTCTATATCAAAAATTTCTTGACTCAAAATACTGTTTTTTTAACTAGCTGATGTGAAGAGAAGCACTAGGCTAGACATGCCCGTGCGCACATCATTTATACTATACTGCCACGAATTTCCCGTCGGATCACTGTCATTACGTTCACGTACACAGTCTTACCGCCTTTATATTTTTTTTTAAATCAATAATTTTATTTAAAAAAATATTTTAATCATAAATAAATTACATAAAAATAAATTTTAAAATTTATATGATTTAATGTGATATATTAAATTGTAAAATTTCTTTTACGACAAAACGGATTTAATAGATTCTATAAAATCATATAAATTTATAAATATATTTTATAAAATCTCTTTATATGTACAGTAATTCTCTTTTATTAAATAAAAACAAGTATTTAAGAGTGGTCTAGCTCGACAAAAACACCGATGCAATAATTGCAATGCAAATATAAAACAAAAAAATAATAATCCAAGTTGATACCTAATGATAGAGAGAACAACTAAACAAAGTAATCGTGGTTCAATCGATAGACAGTTTCGATTGCAATTTAAAATTACTGTATATAAAAAAAAAAATAGCATTACCATCCATCATGATAAAAATCTCCGTATCTTCTTCTAGACTCATAGTCAGGAAAATCACTAACATCATCAAATAATTAGAATAAGACGATTTAGATCGATGGAGACGCACTAATGACATTTGTGGTGTTAAGCGCATTCTCAATAGATTTTTCATCTTATCATTTATAGTAGATCATCAACTCACTTCTTCTATTTTATATATTGACTTTTATAATATGTCATTTATCAATTTATCTATTTTTTCTTTATATTTCCGATCTATTTTATCATTTATAATATATCATCAAAACTCAATTTTTCTATTTTTTATATTATCTTTTACAATATATCATCCATCAGTTTATCTTTTTTTTTCTTTATATCATTTAAATATTATATTTTTTAATTTTTTTATTCATTCCAAATATGTTCTCTAATGATCAATTATATCCTCATTTCTTTTGATATTTGTAATATCTTCCTATATACAATGTCATATAATTATGTCTTATTTTAAATTAATCTAAATTTATAAGCTAAAACAAAATATAAATTAATTAAAAAAAAAAGAATAGATTATACAATCAAAATGTTCTCAATGTATATACAATAAGGTCCTTGCACGTCTACAATGATATATAAACCGATTGGAGTCATATGCTTGCTTTTATATATATATAAACTGAAGCCACCCCAGCCAACACAGCAAACCATAGCATAGCAAGAAACATTCAAACATGCTTGCTTTTATATATATGCAAGAACCTAGAGGAAAGCGTGGGAATGAGGGGGAAGGCCTGAAATGAAAATAGAGAACTTTGGAAAAAATGGGAAAAATCAACAACTGAGAAAAGAGAAATTAATTTAAAATGTTTACAGCCATAAACAGTTTCCTTTACATGTAGCGAAAGAACCGTAGCAAAGTGTACGATAAAGATGAAATAAAAGATCCATTGAACGTCACTTTTGCACAAATTTTTTTATATTTTAAAGGTAATTGTATTTTATACCATCCATAGAGAGCGGTCTAAGTACGTACGCACGGCGCACAAGTGAAAATGTGCTATTGAGGGCTAAATCTAAAAATGAGAAATTTAGCATACCATGTGTAGTCGATAGAGGCTAGAATACACGGGGGAAGTGTGAAACTACACAATCTAGATAGTGCATAAAGCTCACACAGATCTTTTGGATGCACTTCTATCTATATGTTGAATATTGGCGACCAGTGAACATAATGATGTAGTGTATGTGATGATTAGTTGGCCAAAAAACGAGAAATCAAACATTTTCAAACTCAGGAGAAAGAGAGACGGAGGGAGCGCCACCTCCGGGGCGGAAAAAGGGGTGGAGAGTATCTTGGAATTTTCATAGAGAGAGAGAGAGAGATCTATTTTCTTTATTTGCAATGCATTGCCATGTTCAGATTTATAAGAAAGAAAAGGTTCACGATATATTATTCATATTGCACTAAACTTTTTCAATATTAGATGTTACAAATTTTCAATAATTTTTAAAATATCTCTACCCATCTACTACTTAAAAACATGAGCAGTTTCGAAAGTAGAATTGTGTTTATTTCCAAGTTATGAGGAATAAGTGAATCTTCTTCCAACCATTGCCATCGTTATTTCATAGAATGAATAGTGTTAATCATTTTCTTAAATGGGTAGACAGATTAATAAAGTCATAAATGAAAAAATTGTTTCAAGTTAGACTACTGGTGCTTTTTCTTTTTCCACGAGTGAAACCGTTGCCCAATAATGATTGTGATTTGTTTGCGGGAAAGTCCTTTTGCTTAACTTTAAGGTGGTCGACCCGAAATTGATGTCAAAATATACACCACATGGCGAACACACAGCAAACGACTCAATCATATACATCATATGCATATACGCAACAGCAAAAAAATTTACCAGTGAATAAAAACCATACAGAATAAAAATTCAAATAGAAGAAAAGCCATATATACTTATATGCGTATGATCAGATAGATCATTTTCTCACAGAAAATAACCCCAACAAAAGGAACCGAAATCATACGGATGTCCATCCCATTCAAATATTCGTTGTTTGAAAAAAAAAAATTGAAAAAAAAACTTAGCTTTGGGAAGATCCATCGGTGTTCTTCTTCACCCACCTCTGTTTCTCATTCATATTGAGGATGAGATTTCTCTGCCTTTGTCTCCTCCTTCGTCTTCGTCGGGATAAGACCGGAGGCATGCAGGGTTGAGGTTGGAAAAAAGGATGGAGGATGAAACTGTGCTTCACTGATGGATGTGGTGGTGTCTCTGTTTTGCTTTGCTAGAGGCGAGGGTGTGGTGGTGAAGAGGAATAAGCGAAGAGAGAGAGAGATTTGTGAGAAATAGGTGGGAGGGTCAGAAGAAGAAGTAAATCAAAGTGAAAAAAAAAATGCAAAGGAGAGGAAGAGAAAAATGACCTAGGGCAAAACATTTGCCGGTCAAGAAGGTAAAAAGACCAAATCATTTGTCAGCAAAATAGAAATAAAAGCAAATAGACTGCAATTTTGAAATAAAATTAAGGGTAAAAGTGGAAATGGAAATGTTAGAAGGAATTACTGTTCATCTCACATTCCCATTTATATATATAGTAGATACTAGTAGGATATACGAATGTGCAATGCACATATTTTTGATTTAATGTGATTAATTTGTATTATTTATTGTGTTTCTCAATTTGGTTGGGAGGAAATTAAAAAACATATTTAATGTGATTAATAGTCATCATTTATTACTATATATTCTTACAGTGAGACATGGACAATGAATCTTGAAAAATCTCAAATGAGTAAAAGGCAATTGCGCATGAATTCAAATCTAATAACATATCAATTGAGTTAATAAATTATATGAATATATATAAATCACAAAAAAAAGGTTTATGATAAAAGTTTTTGAAACACAGATCCTAGAAAGCAATATATAAAACATATATATAAAACATATTAACAAAATATTACAGGAACTCTTCAAAGGTAAGTTTTTTCAAGCTAACAAAATGATATTCGTGCAGTTTGAGGTTAATATATATATATGTAACTTAGCTTGTTGTTTTGGTTACTGGATGCATAGATATGACATTAAAATTCTTGTGTCGTTGCTTTTTTAATTCATCTATATTTGCAGTAACGTGTATGGCCCATTCTTTTTCTGATACATTTGTTGTAATATTTTGTACATATGGTAAATGTTCCTGCATAAAATAAATTTAAAAATTTAGAAGATATTGATAGACAATAATATTATATGTAATATTTTTGTGCATTGTACTATAAATATTGTATGATAAAATATTGTATTAAATAATTTCATTACCTCGCCAGTGTGGTTCATGAAATCAATTGCAGTACAACTCATTGCCTCTTCTGCAATTGCTCCAAATAAGACAGCTGCCAATCGTCCTGTATTATCATCTATCTCAACATAGGCTCGACAACTGGAACAAATAAAAGTAGACTTGTCAATTTTAATGATCTATTCATATGAGGAAATTGTTATATCAGAAGTTACAAAATTAAAATATGAAGGAAACATATATACCGTGGTTGTGCGATGCTCATATGTTTGCATTGATAACATAAGAATTTATTATTATAGGCATATCACATTCCTTTGTTGCATCCAATACAGGACATGTAGAAAAATATCTGATGGAGATCAACTACAAATATTTGTCCACGAATCCAAAAATTTGGTTTCTATATGAAAAATGAAAACATACATGTGTATAAAGTGGATAGTGTATCATATTTATATACATAAAATATAATAATAAAATTGTAAAAGTAGAACGTTATTGTCATAGGTTGTAAAACCTTCAGGAAAGCAGCAACATCATCAATCTTTATTATGGATCGAATATTAACACTTGAGGCTGATGCTGATGAATCAGGTACTCTTTTTTCAACAATTTCTTCAAGTAGTGATTCATTAAGTGTTGCCCTTAAAATTTATATATAAATTGATAAGAATAGAAGAAACAAAATAAAACATAACATGAATATATATTTTTATATATGTTAATAGAAATATATTACCATTGTCGCAACGATGTTGTAATAGGAATAAAAGGTTCAATAGTAAAAACACTTTTCGGTCTTGACGAAAGAGATAGTCCTGCATCGTGATGATATATTAGCAATGTCAAAAATATAAAATATATAAGAAATAAAGTGAATGTTATTTAATAAAAATACCATTATAAGAGCCAACTTTTAAACGTGTGGCAAGAATCACTGGTTTAGCTCCAATAAGATTTGAAATTGTTTGACATTCATCGCGTACAAATTGATCCCACATTGTAAGACGAACAGGTATAAGGCTGTAAAATTAAGGAAATAATATGTAAGAATATAATATTGAGATGTAATACATGAAATATATTAAAATAAAGTGTTAAAAATAATCTATAATAGTTTTACCTTTGATCGATTATATATATTTCTTGAATCAATGTAGGCTTATGTGCTATAGTTATCTCTTTAGGTGGGTCAATGTGTACAGCAACAGCCAAGAGATCTAAAAACAAAAACAGAAGAAATGTGTTAGTTATAAATGAAAAAAATTATGAAAGAAAATGACATGATGAAGTAGAAATGACCTATTTCAGCATTTGTGTCTTTGTAATTGTGTAAGTCAGTGAAAGGAATAAAATTGTATTCAGGTGGCTGCAAAGCTTCATCATCGTCTGGTATATCTTCAACAATTGTTTTATAATTGAAAATCCATTGGTACTTATGTGCTTCAGTTTTATATTTTAGATCTAACAGTTTCACAGACGCGTTGCTGATGTAGTAAGATTGAAATATGTGTAGTGTATCATCACGCGAATCGATGTCGTTGCCAAATATGACTGCCTGCAGCCGATTGCCCTGTAAAGTATAATACATAATGTTTAAAATATACATAAAATATTTTGTAAAGCAATGTTTTGAGATTAAAGAACTATAATATTTCTGAAATAGAATGAAAACAAATATGTTTTATAAGGTATATATTAAATTTATTAATATAATTTTTACATTAATCGAAGATAAAAATTTTATTTTTAGAAATTATAAATATATGACATCTAATACCTTGGGATCAATTAATGTTAACTTCTGATAATTTTTTATTGAACCTTGAGCAGTACGTTTTGGTGATTTCTCATCGACAATCATTTTTATCTTCCAATCCTTTGTACTCGGAGTAATATCTTCGATTGATTGATAGATAGTCCGCATCTTGATGGGTACCTATGCATAGAATAAAAGAATATATTAATGGAACAAATTAATATTTTATAAAATAATTAGAATAAGATATAACAGAATACAACAATAACATTATATAAAAATAAAAGAGAAGTAGACATAATGAATAGAGATATATTATAAATATATTACCTATGTAGGCTCATGTTGAATGTGACATTTTTAATAAATCTCTATAAACAATATTTTTTGTGTAGCTTTCTTCAGATTGATCATTTGATACTGCCCTGATGAGAACTTTTATCGAGCTACTACTTTTTGCACTTGATAAGGCCACATATAATTGACCATGACAAAATACAGGTTGAGGTAGGTATATTCCAACAAAATCTAGTGTATATCCTTGTGATTTGTTTATTGTCATTGCGAAACTTAATCTGATAGGGAATTGTGTTCTTTTAAATGGAAATCCATTGTTTTCATCTACATTTGGTAGGAACGGAATCCTTGGTATGAAAACTCTCTTTCCCCTGTAGTGACCGATTGCAATTTCTGCATCAATAACATTGCGATTGAAGTTGCGACAGATCAAACGTGTTCCATTACATAAGCCTTCAGAAGGATCAATGTTTCTGAGCAACATGATGGGGCAATTTTTTTTAAGCAATAATTCATGAGGCGGAAGTCCATTCGGTGTCAATGTATTCAGGAAGTCTTCCATAATACCTTGTTCAGATGAATCTATTGCTTCATCGAAACTATAATAATGTATAATTTCACCAGGGAATCTTTCGATTAGTATAGCATTAATCTGATCAACATAAACATTTCTCGGTGTTAATATAGCTCGATTGGTCATCTGTAAAAGGTTATCTGAATAAATGTTTGTGTCTCCAAAAATAGCATCAATCAAATCTTCCAAAGACTTAAGATCACTGGTATACGGGATGAGCATTTCATTGGGAATTTTTATATTTTCTTCAATAGTAATTGGTGATGTTCCATTGCCGACTTGTAACAAGTATTCTGAGAAATCCGGATCTAACCTTGCTCGCATATTTTCATTTAAGGTGATTTTTTTCATCATAGGCCAGAGATAAGAGGCAGCTAAGCTGGCATTAATTTGTTCTTGTCTTGTGCCTTTACGAACAACTGGAAGAACTTAACGGAAATCCCTACCAAATACTACAATTTTTCCACCAAACAGCAATTCTGAATCATTTATGTCTCGTAACATTTTATCAAATGCTTCAACAGATTCTTTTCTAGACATAGGTGCCTCATCCCATACAATTAATCTTGAAAGACGTAATAATCTGGCAAGACCTCCCTGTTTGCTGACATTACATATGGTATTTTTTTCAGCATCTAATGGAATTTTGAACCGCGAATGTGCTGTTCGACCACCAGGTAAAATAGATGCAGCAACACCAGATGATGCAGTTGCGAGTGCAATTAAATGTTCAGATCTGATTTTAGCGAGAAGTGCCTTGTATAGAAATGTCTTTCCAGTACCACCAGGGCCATCAATAAAAAATACAGCAGTCTCGTTGGAAAGAACTTTCTGTAAGATTTCATTATATGCTTGTAGTTGTTCAGAATTAAGAGTCCCTGATGCTAAAAGATCATCTTCTGGAATTGCAACTGCTAATTCATCACTGATTTCTTTACATTGAGATTGCTCTTCATCAAAGGAGACATTAGAATCTAGGAGATGGAAGACGTTGATATCTTTTCCCATTGATTCAAGTGTAGAAGAAACACTTTGTAAGACCTTTTTTCTTACATCTGTTGTATTTGCATCAGATGTTTGGAAATCAGTTGACATGTCTTTTTCAAAGCTTTCCCAAAGTTCCCTTGGGTTTGTAGGATTACTGTAACAGCCCGCTAGAAATTCAATGGTGGAATTTCTATAGACATTAGAAATCTCGTGAAAACCCCATAAGTTTTTACGAATCGGCTAATCGCATAAGTTCTAGTATGTCAACATAATTAGTTTTATCACTCACTATGGTGCCAGAAATGTGATTTTATTTGTTTGAGGTAGTTAGAAGTGTCAGATTACGTTATAGTTTACGCCACTAGACTCAGTTGAATATTTAGGATTTTTCAGTACTAAGTTTATTATGCACTTTTTCGGAGTGAATAGTAACCTCGATAAGCGTACTAAGTGCAGTGGTTTCAAAATCACAGTGTGAAATGTCCAAATTAGGTTAGAGAAGTTTTATTTGGACACTTGGCAAGATCTTAACCACACATAATGAATAGTATTAGATACTTGGCACAAAGAGAAACCATTAGATGGATTTGTGAAGGAAATCAATGTGTGAGATCATGCCACCTAAGCAAAACAGTTTTTTTTCATCTGATCAACCAAATTGAGTTAGATGAAGAGGGTTTCAACCCTAGTAAAACCCTAAATGGTTGGAATCCTTTTGAAACCCCAAAAACTTGGTTGAAACCGAAACCCTAAACGGTTTCCCCAAACCCTAAAGTTGGCATTCAAACCCTTTTTGATCCAATTTCTAGTATTGTGTTTAATCACTTGATTAAATCACTTTCACATGCTATTAATTTCTCAAATTCCTATTATGACATCTTTATCCAACATTTTAAACCTTAGAAATTTGATTGGGCCAAGAAAAATTGAATTTGGGCTTGATAGCATCTCAAACCCTAACCAAACCCCCTTTAAACCCCAAATTGAAGCCCACTTGGTTGAGGCCCACTAAAGCCCACGAATTTTGGCCACCTTGGCATAGCTTCTTGGAGAAATTTCCTCCCCCACTTGGCAGACCATTCATTGCATCAAGTTGCACTCAATAATATGGAGGAACCCACCCCATCAAGTCTCATGTCTCATAGCCTTTGTAGGTTGTCTTTTGCCCCCCACTATCCTCTACATTATGTCACATGTCTACACCTCCACTCAATGATCATTAAGGTCCAAATATTCCCCCTACAGAAGTCTTGAGTCGTGCAAGACACACTTGTTTCACTTTAATCATTTCTTCACCCCGTTCTTAGAGAGAAACCCAAAAGAGCTCTCTCGGGCAGATTTCTGGGTCTTTTTGCGTGGCGTTTTTCGACCCTTTGTAAGTATTTTCACACAATGACTCCTTCATAAAAGTTGTTCCTCTTTGAGTCTAGTTTCCGTAGATGTATTTTTCGTATCATTCCATGGTCATTTGGTCGGTCAAAAGTATTTTTAACCATGGAAAGGTCATTCTGGGCGTGAATCTGGAGAGTGTGTTATGTTTTGGAGTTTTTGACCAAGCTAATGGACATATCTTGGTCCGAAAATTTTATGGAGTGTTCTTAGAATGTGTTTAAGAGTTTTCATTGAGGTTTTGTTGCATGAATAAAGATTTTGATGATAGATTTTATTAGATCTAGAAACATGAAAACTGGAAGTGGCAAAACAGTTTTTATTTGGATAAAGTTTGAATATTTCGAGTTTGATCTTACTCTAAAGGCTTTGATATTTTTATATGATGATCCTAAGTCTCTTATTTTCATGTTAGGATGTTATTTTGGAGATATTTAGTATTAGTTTCAAAGATATGATTTTTCTATGCAAGAGAATTTCGGTTAGGCCTAAGATTTGATGTTTTTAGGTTAGATCCATGTTTTATTGGGTTTTAGCCATGTGATTTTAATTTTGATGGTTGGATATTCTTTAGGACACGTTTTTAAACCATGTGATACTTTATTTCAAAGATCTCACCTT
Organism: Carya cathayensis; assembly: GCA_011037825.1. Lineage (NCBI taxonomy): Eukaryota > Viridiplantae > Streptophyta > Magnoliopsida > Fagales > Juglandaceae > Carya > Carya cathayensis. Next base: position 144,556 of record QGSO01000384.1, on the reverse strand, counting down.
CTTAAGCCATTGATCAAGAGATTTATCAAAGCTAGTTAAGAAAAAGTTTCTGTTTTTGGACTAAGTGTAAAATCAAAAACTTCAAGTGTTATTTTTGTGATTTTGGTGACTTTAGTTTGATGATTTAAAGCATGGTTTATCTGAGGATGATGTTATGAATATGTTAGAAGTAAGATTTGATTTTTGGAATTCTTGGAGATGTTTTGATTTAAGGACAAAGCTTGTGATTCAAGTGTTTTGATCTTTTTACAAAAAAGTTTGGTGTTGATTATTAGCTTTTTCTAAATGGATGTTTTAAGTATGGTTTTAAACTTAGGATTGGAAGATGTTGTTGTAAAATTTTGGTTTAAGCATGAGTTTTGAAGTTGGAAGGAATTGTAACAAAAATCAAGAGAAATGGCCTATGGATGTTTCGGCCATAGTGTGTTTTCCATAGTGATGTTTTGTTTTAAATTTTTCTGAGTTGATATTTGAGTTTAGAACAAAATTTACATGAGGAATGTAAATTTTGGAATTTTTTTTGGAGTTAGGATATGAAATCCTTAAGTTATGGGTAAAATGGTCGTTTTCCCACATGTAGAGGGTAAAATGATAATTTTACTCTAAGATAACTTGTTTCCATGTTTCTAATTGTTAGTAATTAAATTTCTAACTTTTAGAATGACCTTTTACAGTTTCTCGTATATCGCACTTTATTCTCTAGAACGCGACAATCGAGGTAAGTTAGCCTCTAACTTACTATCAGTTTATTGTGTATGTGTGATGGGTAAGGAGAACTACAATTTATGTATGTATGTTATCGTATATGCCATGTCATGCTATGTCATTACATGTTTATCTGCTACGTATGATTTAATCTCTCATGAATAATTATCTGTTAATAATCTTTTCTGATCATACAATGATGTATGTTATAAGTATGCCATGTTAAGTATGCCATTGATAATGTTGCCATGATTTAATATCATATTTGTCATTTACAAGTATACGCCATGTTAGAAAAGTATATGATATTAAATAATATCCATGCATTAAGAAAGATAAGACATGTTATGTTATAATCGTGCACAATGGATACTATATCTTAGTACTTATATGGTGGGCCACAACAACTGTGGAGTACGTATTATATTTATGTATTATATGCTGGGCAAATTGATACGTTTAGTATGATAATCGTGGGGCCACAACAACTGTGGAGTACGTATTATATTTATGTACTTGCTGGGGCCACCAATGTAACGTATTATATATGTTCTAGCTGGGGCCACAACAACTGTGGAGTACGTATTATATTTATTATTAAGGTGGGGCCCTGAGACGTTTATGTTATTATACGTGGGGCCACAACAACTGTGGAGTACGTATTATTTTATGTTTACTAAGCTCCAACTGTATCGTTTATTATGTTATTATCGTGGGGCCACAACAACTGTGGAGTACGTATTATATTTATGTCTTTATGCGTGGCACTTATACGTATATTGTATATATCGTGGGGCCACAACAACTGTGGAGTACGTATTATATTGTTGTATTTGCTGGGCACACTGATCGTTATTGTTATTAAATCTGGCACAACTGTGGGACGTTTTATTATACTAAATGCGGGGCAACAACTGTGGAGTCGATTTAGTTAATGAGTATGGGGCCACAACAACTGTGGAGCATACACTACAGACACAATGTGAATGTAGACGGCACAAACTGTCTATATTTGTTAAGCGTGGCACAACAATGTGGAGTACATATTTACGAGTATGGGGCCACAACAACTGTGGAGCATACACTGCCAATTAATGTAGACGTGGGGCAAAAGTGGAGTTATATTATTCTTAAAGGAAAAATTGTCAAATGCCATTATAAAAGACAATATGATTAAGTTATGTTCAAGTTTCAGATCAAGTTCATGTTATTTTATACGTACACGTACATGTTATGTTCATGTTTATAGTTATGTTCCAAGTTCATGTTCACATCATGTTATGTTCACTTTAGTATGTCAGTTAGTTTAGTTCAATGATACGTTCATGTTTATGTTATTTCATGTTCATGATTTATGTTTCACGTTCATACGTTCATGTCTGACATTTAGTTCCATGTTATGTTTTAAGCTTCAAGTTATGCTCATGTTAAGTCAAGTTTCAGTTCACGTTTAAGTTCTGGTTAATGTCATGTTATATGTCAAGTTATACTATGTCTTATTATGACTTAATTATGCATTTATGCTTTTACTGCCATGCATGCATTCTTTAACCTGTGTGTGAGTTTTATGTTAACTTACTGAGATTTGTAATCAAATCTCACTGTGGTAGTCCCAACTACCATTCCCCCCGAATGGTAGATCTTGTTACAGGACCCAAAGAAGAATTGGAATCTGACCAATCTGAATACGGTCACTAGGCTACGGTGCGATGTTGATGATGGTATAGTATTTAACTTAGGTTAATAGCTTGTACTTTTGGAGTTGTATCTCAAGTATTCTTTTGATCACAACCATTTTGGACTAGTGTAGTGATCACGGCTTTTTAGTATGCCTTTTTATGTATGAAATATGTTTCAAGTATTTGGGATATTTTAAGTTTGGTGCATAGTATTGCTAAAGAAAAAAAAATTATCCGCTGCGAATATTGCATAATGCTAGATGCATGTTAGGAACATTGCATCTTATATGTCATGAACGGGGGCAAGTAACCTTGTGTTGCATGTCCGACGCTTCAAATGTCCGTTCAATCCCAAGCGGAATTTGGGGGCGTCACAATTACAATATATCAAGATTGTTGCAAATAAACGCCTCAAACTATATGGCATTTGATACAAAGACGCCTCTTGTAAACAATCTTGAAGGCCATTATCTTTATTTAACAACCCATGCAAAGTAGCTGCCTCGCGAAATGTTGGTGCAATGATACCATCAACTGTCTTGATATGATCAAATGATAAAGGGCCTCTGATGTGATTCAATAATATTCGCAGATAATATCTTTCACCTTCAAATGGATTTGCTGTAATAATCCGCCCTATCACAGTTTTTTTCTTTCTTGGAGTCCATATTTTGTATTGTTGATTCCAAACGAAAGCTTCTGGATATTCTTTGTACAACAATTTACGTGCATTTGTATCTCTCTGATTTGTTGCAAAAAATTCAGTTAACATTGACTTTGCTGAGGAATCCGAGTTGACAACATTGCTCAGGTTTTCATGTGCACGAAAGGTTACCATGTGTTGATCTTCAAGATGTAGATGTAAACTGTAGACTGCTGGATACATTTCGTTAAGAGTAAAACCATATATCCTCCACATGGCTTCAGGTGGAGTGATCCATCTTGCCGATTGGAACTGTCGGATTTCATCGATATCTTCAGTGCCATTTTCATAAATTAAATTGAAAGCGACACGATCATGGCCCTTATAAATGTATTTATAAAGATACTTGACTGCCTTAATTGTGGAGCAAATCTCAACATTGATATGACAATCATATTTTGCAATTAGATATGGGTTATGTGGAACAACCCAACGATTATCCAAAATTTTGCCTCTAACTTTAGCAGACATTCCAGAATCACGGCGTCTGTATTGCGGGAAGCAATCATTTCCTACAACAGTAGCAGCCATGAAACTTTTTGGGTACTGATTTCTGCATTTTCCATCTTTTTTCATGCATATGTTGATAGGATTTAATATTCCACAAGGACCATGCATCATATGTCTAACAATTGATTTATATAAATGCACGTTGTCGTCTTTATCAGATATTTCTGCAGATATGATATCATCAAAAGATTCAGGAGCATACATCTTCCAATCTCTTTGCAGTACAATTAGGAAATGAGCATGTGGAAGTCCTCTTTTTTGGTGTTCAATCACATAAACATATGCTGAAACTTTCCCAAATAGTTGCCGCTTGAACAAATCATCTTTTAGCTCTTCCAATTTTGCTCTAAAGATACGGGCAATCAAGTCAGGCCGATTTTGTGCCTCTTCCCGTGGTTCTAACTCATCTAAAACTTCTTTCCAACTTGGATTACATGTCATGGTCAAGAAAATATCTGGTTTCCCAAAAAGTTGAATCAAAGTCATTGCTTCCATATATTTCTTACGCATATCCCTTGGACCTCCAATAAAAGATGATGGCAAAATAATACGTTTACCAACTTTAGAAGCATTAGTTTGTCCAATTGAAATGCTATCAACAATACCTTGATATACTTCCGATCGAATATGTTGCTGCTTATTACGGAAGTAATCCAATTTTGATGTCTCAATCTTCACATACATATCAACTACAAATTGTTGTAACAGACAACCACACAGCAACAAAATACTTTTGTTGTTCTTTCTTATTTGTAACTTGTAACAGTAATACTCACGGCATGAAACAGTTGGCTCTTTTTTTTTTTTTTGGTAAGAACTACATTAAAGTAAAGCGAATGAATTATGAATGAATATCATATAAGGACAGAACCTAAAGCATTGAGAAGTAGGATGAAAATAGACCTTCTTCTTCTCTTCTAAGCAAGTATTCTGCTGAAAGAAATTGATTAGCATGAATTGTATTTCCTCTTCCAGGATATGACAATGCTGTCCCTTTTTTTATTTTCTGTATGCCCTGATGCCAACCAGTATCACCGAAGGGAAATAGTAATGGATATTGCAATGGATCATAGCAACCGAAATAATATTGAACTATACGACTTTGACCTGTATGATTGAAGACGACAATGTCTCGGGCTCTTAAACTCTCAGAATTTTCATTTTCAATCCAAAGAGCTGCGACCTGTGAGACTGATGGAGCATTGTAAACGCGTTGATCTAAACCAACATCTGATCTAATATGAATTCCGTATTTCTCCAAATTGGGTAGATCACCAATAGTCCGGAAAAAAGTAGAGTATGGATTAACATGAAGTATATCCATAACTTTTCCAATAATTGACGGATTTAATCTCTCGGAATCATAAACACGATTCTCTATTTCATGTTCAGTATCGAAGAAATAGAGCTGCAAATAAGAGGGATGTTGATTGACAGGGAGTAAATCATTAATGTAATGATATATTTGTCCCTGAACTCGAAATGTGTAAATTCCTCTATTTCTTCTGCATAGATCTTGATCGAATGTAACTCCAAATGATGTAAAAGCAAATTTGTTATTATATGTGCGCACATAGGTACGGAAGTGAATAGCTTCATCTGAGTTCAAAGTAAATAGTTGATAAAGTTGATCTGGAACATCATTACTAATCAAAGAAACTGTCCCATCAGCACAACAGAAACCATTCGGTTCATGATGAAACCTTTTTGCCTGGCAATATTTACAGAATGGAACCGATGGTAACAAACTTGCCTCAATTGGTATAGTTCGTAAAATTTCTCTAAAATTAGCAGATGTTTGATGTTGTTTTCCTGTAGGATAAAAGAGGCAGACATTGAAAAATTTTAAAAAGCAAATAAGAAGGAATACAAAAGGAATGAGGAACCTATTTTTATATATGGTTCTTACCCCGGGAAGATGTTGATGGCCTTGTTTCGAAAGTAGGATGGTTTGAAGGAAGATAAATAATCTGATCTGGAAGTTCTGTAGGACTATTAAAATCTAAACAATCCATTTCCAATGGTATAGATGAATTGTTTTCTGAAGTCACTATAGGCATAGCAACATTGGAAGAACATCCGACCTCTTCTGTAGGAAATATTTCATGCCTTCTATTTTGTTCAGCATACCTTTCTCTCTTTTTACGACATATGTCTTCTATTTTTTCTTGTGAATACGAAGCGTAGGAAGATTTTTTTCTTTGGTCTTTCTCAACACCTTCAAATTTATTTGAAATAGGAAATCCATATAAGATAATATGAAGAAAATGTTTGGTTATACTTAGATGTATTTTTATTCATATATCGATGTATCTTACCACGTTTCATTGCATTATTGAAGAGAATAAATTCTTCAATAATTCGATTTAGTCAGATAGTAGAAAATTCCAATGGAATGTTGAAGAGCAATGATGAGGAAAATTTGTGTCTATAAGAAAATAAATAAATGTTATAAATATGTTCATAATGTGGTAACACAAATTGTATATAAACCAATTACGATGTGTACGAAGTAATCGAGAATAAGTAAATGAAAAAATGACATGAATAAAATAAAACTATAGACATAAGGAAATGAATACAGAAAATTTAAATGCAACTATTATATCTCAAAATAAATAAAATTTAGTAGAAGCCAAATAGCTAAAAATTAATTTAGAACCTGAAGGAAATGGAGTATCGGAGATAGCAGCAAATAGATAAACGTCTGAATCCTACAATGTGAGGAGAAATATAAGTTTATTTATTTATTTATTTAAAAATGTTTATCTCTTACAATATAAGTAATCAAATAAAAAATATCAGAACAGAAATTGTACTCAAAAAATTAGGCACAAGGTCAAAATTTCAATTATATAATTTTACACTAAAATTCCAATTATAAATTGCAAAACTTTACAGACATCGATAATAACTCTGCAGCAATTATTATAGTATAAATTAGAGCGAATAAAATAATGAAAGAAAAGAAATTCAATAAATTATGTGTTAGTAGTTATAAAAAAAATTCAGTCAAGCCTACCTCACTATAAATAAAATTCTACAATAATGCAAATTTTTACTATTTTCCTTATTATAAAATTTTAATATAATCATATGCACCATTTATAAAAATATATTAAATTATAAAATTATTTTTAATATAAAATAGAATTATCATCTGATATTCAAATAAATTTTTATAATCCTACTAATTCCCAACATAAATCTTAGGTCTACTGTAAATGTTATTGTAGCCGCGATAAGGCCTCGTTGGATTTGCACCTTTCTGCTTGGCATCCACAGGAAGGTCAAAAAGCTGTCTGGCCGCTGAGAAAGTCTCCGTTCTTAATTCTATAGGTATCTTGTCACAAATTACTTCAAAACATCCATAATTTTCACAAGCCTCTCGAACTCTCTTGCACAAGTTGTGCCACCCTTCACTTCGTCGATCCAAGTCAGAGCCCATTGAGATCAGCTTGATGACTGGAACCTGAATCTGAGAATCTGAACCCATTTTTTATTGCCGCTTTATTACAAATTTTGATCTCATATAAATAGATGCATGTAGCCTATGTCTATCAGTTAGAAGGCAGCTTCCTTCTTTCCTTCATGGTGCACATGCAGTTGATCTGATCAAGTTGACTATTATGAGATAAGACAAAACTGCCGATTGGAATCTTAGACCTAATAACAGTGATGGGGCAGTTGGAGAGTAAAGTAACCATTGATGACTGTTAGAAGCTACACCACGATGTAACACCGATTGAAGTGACAAAATTAATCACTGTTTAATTACAATTAAGATCCCACATATATAGCTTGATTAAGCATCTCGATCGATCGGTATTTCCTAAGCAATATATATATGTATGTATATATGTATATAAATGCCTGTCAATTTTCATGTTTTAAAGATGGACCACAACATATAATACCAAAGTCTAAAGAAGATATGCTTTTATGATCATGTTACGCATCTTGTTAACATATAGAATCATATAATTCAAAACACATGGAAATATGAAAATATTTAAAACCAGGGTCCACTCAAGAAAAGTCAGACAACCATATTATATATATATAGTAATAGGGCGCCACGTCATATATATATATGTACAAAATCATGTAGACAGAAATAATGCGAATTAATAATTAAGATATAATATATTATATATCTAAGACGTAGTGGGGGAGTGAGTCATCACTGCTTTTGCTTTCGAAAAAATAAAAAATAAGCAAACCAACCGTGAAAAATAATAAATGATCAAACATTGGATTATCATTAACCAACGGGACCCACGTAAAATAAAATAAAATGAACTTTTTTTAGACCAATAAGAACATACACGGTAGCAAATGAGCTGCCCACCAGGTTGTCATTTTCCACTCTTCAACTGCATGTCTCGATTAACATTAAAGTCTGTCTGGATAAATTAATCATTACTATATAATAAATAAATTAAAATCTAATGTAAAGATTTAATGTAAATAGTCGAACTTAAATTTATCTTATATTATTTTATTATTATATAATAAAAAATAACTATTCTAATGTGAAAACTAATATAAATGAAATAGTCAAAATCTAAATTCATCTTATATTTATAAAAAATATCATTTAAATATACATAATCTAATAACAATACTCTCAAGGATAGTTGAGAGTTACTATTAGTTATGTATAATATTTTTATTTTTTGAATATATATATTTTTTAATATTTTAATTTTTTTTTAAATTATAACATCGAAGCTGCCAAAGAGCCACATGTTGTTTTACTGGGTCATTATTATTACAGTACATATCTAGAATCAGACAATGTACATGTTGGAGGTCCAAGTCCATGAACAAAAGTTGGCAGGCACTTAATGGCCCTACACCTCATCAATAGATTTCAATTAATGTGAAATCTTGCGTTTTTTGTCTTGGTGTGTGTGCTTTTCAATTTCTGCTTTTGAAACTTGCCCTACTGAGACTCACTACAAACAGATTTAATCAACAGAAACCTAAGTGACCATGCCGGCGACGACCAAGATGACTAAAAAAGAGGGAGACAAATGGAAATTGATGTTTGGTTTTGCTAGATCTAACCGAAGACCCGATGTTACCGGGATCATTCCAAGCACCATTAAAATTTGTTGCGTTCCAGTAAAATGAAGGATCCGACATGCCGACATACTGGCCGTGATCTACGAGGTTAAACTGTCACCTGACCTGAGTTGTACAGCCGAAAACTGCTTCAGTTTAAGGTCCCATTGACAAGCTGGTGGAGTTCAGCTTCGTAAGGTACCACTTTCAGACCATAACCCCATGGTTTTTCTTTAGCTTTCTGTACATGATTATTTTCTCTTTCAATAGCCTCTGGGTATTTTTATTTTCTACTTACTTTGGTGAGGCGCTTTCTCGTTTCCAAATCGATAAAGGTCGTTTTGTATAGAGTGGGTTTTGAATTTCTCTACGTAGCCCATATGGTTTAATTGTGTACCGCCTCTTGTCCAGTACCGCTTGCAGGCCTTACAAAAGTGCCTCGGCTGAGACAAACTGTAGTTGTTGTAGTAACAAAATTTTGTGTTAGATGAATCGCAGCGCGGACACCTGAGGGCTTGTTGCTGCTGCTGTGGTTGGTCCAGGACTGGTTTACGAGCGCCATATTTTCCATCTCTTAAGGAATTTTGAAGGTCTCTTTTGCTTCGTGCTCTGTCGGTATTGAGTTTGTTTCCTATAATTTTTGTTACTTTTCTTTGTTTTGGTTGTTGGTGCTGGTGCTGGTGTTTTCGAAGATGATAGTTGCGAACAGCTTCGATCTATGGCAAAAGGACACCTTCTTTTCTGCCGCCGAGGAGGTTCAAGAATCTGCCGATGTGTATGCTTCTCCATTTCTCATTTTTATGCATTTTAGTTATGTGGGCATCCAAGAATCTGCTAGAGTCTAACGGTCTTTGTTTCTGATTCTTCGCTTTGCGTATTTTTGTGATGTGAGAATTTGAGGATTTGTGGGGTTCGGTGACGTGGGTATTCACTCTGTTTCTTGCATATCTATTCCTCATAATCGATTAATTTATTTGTTGGGTTTCTGAATCGGTTGGATGAAATTTTTTATCTTATAGTCGGATTTAAGTGTCAAGAACATGGTTGAATTTAGGTGTTTGTTAAATTTCTATGGAGTGTTTATTTTTTACATCTAACAATTGTGTCAAAGGAAATTATTCAATAAGAAGTAAGTTATCAAAGCTTGCAAGAAGATGTACAAGCGTCAGAGATTTGATAACATAGAAGAAAGCATAAGCTGGCGGTAATAAGAGACGAATATATCCATTAGAAATTCCAGATATAAATACAAAGCAAACGTGTAAATATCTCATTAGATCTCGCAAATTTAATCTAGTCTAGGTAACAGAAAAATTGATACCTCCCCCACCTTCTATCTATACATCTCGTGCTCATCTATATGCCTGTGTATATATTATTCTGGCATATTTTTATAATATTTGGTACACAGATTCTTTTGATCAACTTGTATTATTTTATTGCAAAACAGGACAATTACTTACCTAATTGCATGCATGCTGACAATTTCGTCTTCTCAAGTTGAACAACTAATTAATTAATTAATTAATATCATGCTTGCCTTTTGAATTTTGAGCAGACACTTTTGATCAACTTGTATTATTCTAGGACTAATCCGAGCCGATTCAAGACCCTTCTTCCCGTCTCCTTCTCTGGCCCTCTCACTCTCCCTTTCTATCTCGCTTTGTTTACCTCTATGTATTTCTAATGTTTATTCTTCCCCTTTTTCCATCTTTTCTATTTACATCTACACTAACTTCCTTCCATTTGCATTTTCTGCATTTTTTTTTTTTTCGGATTGATGCTTATTTTTTATTTTTATTTTTTCTATTTTACCTACCATTTCATGTATATTTAATTGAAGTTTTTTTTTTCCTTTTGTTTCATTTCTTGTATATTTTTTATTGTTCTTGGCCGTTTCATGTATATCAGGTTTGTATTTTTGCATTTTATGTATTATTAGCTGTGCATTTTTTAGATCTGTAGGTTTTTACTTCATTTCTTTCATGTATTTTGTCATATTTATTTGTAATAAATAAATATTGCATACAAATAAATGATTTGAACAAACAGTTATAAATATTGAATCCAGAGCAATGAACATAAAAAAAAAATACCTCCTAACGTTGAGAGACCAAGGACCTAGCAGTCGATTTTAGTAGATAGGAAAAGTAGAAAATGAAGAAGGTAAAATCTACTAAGCGGTGGTGGATTTATAAGAAGATGAGAAAATTTGAAATCACACCTGTAAGTGATAAGCATTAAGGCGTGAGTAGGATTTGAGGGATCACACCTGTAAGTGATAAGCATTAAGGGGTGGCAGATATTTGAATATTTGAGGGATCAATCAGGTTTTGGGGTGACTAAACACTAAGCGATAGGTTTTTCGACGATTATAGAATTTTTTATTATCTTTACTGTGCATTACTGTGTATTTTGAATTTTGTATATTATATTACTGTGCGTTCATCGGACCTATGAATGGGGATATTCCCGAAACCGAATTATTATATTACTGTGCATCGTTACTGTGTAGCAATCGAATTATTATATTACTGTGCATCTTTACTGTGAATTACTGTGTAATGACGGATATTTTTGACGATTTATAGAATTTTTTATTATCTTTACTGTGTATTTTGAATTTTTTATATTATATTACTGTGTTCAATTATTATCTTTACTGTGTAAGAATCGAATTATTATATTACTGTGCATCGTTACTGTGTAGCAATCGAATTATTATATTACTGTGCATCTTTACTGTGAATTACTGTGTAATGACGGATATTTTCGATGATTTATAGAATTTTTTATTATCTTTACTGTGTATTACTGTGTATTTATAGAATTTTTTATTATCTTTACTGTGCATTATTGTGTATTTTAAATTTTTTATATTATATTACTGTGCGTTCAATTATTATCTTTACTGTGTAGGAATCGAATTATTATATTACTGTGCATCGTTACTGTGTAGCAATCGAATTATTATATTACTGTGCATATTTACTGTGCATTACTGTGTATTCACGGATAAAATTGGATATTACTGTGAAAATGAAGGATAAAATTAGAAGAAATGTTGTGCTCACTATTCATTTAAAGATTGGCTCTTTTATATATAAGAAGATATAAGTGCTGAAGAAAGTGGGAATGATATCATATCACGAAAAGGTCTTGTCCCTAAAGACATATCTGAGGAGGTACCTTTCAAGTTTGAACGCCCTTGGACCCATCATCTTGAAGACGAGGGAGGGGAGTTTGAATACCTAGGACAATTACCTTTCCAGCTTTATATGCAGAAATTGCTCAATCTGCTTCGAGTTCAAACTTGAGTGCCATACATTGCTGATGACTTATCCCTTGGAAGCAAGAAAGGAATCTTGATATGAGAACATGAAATAAACCAACATTAATTGGGAGTGAAAAAGGTTATTCTCAGTGACTACATTTAACCCTAAAGTTTTAAATTAGAAAGAAAACAGCTACCCTAATTGGTATTAGAACAAAACACTAATGCTCTCTGCCAGGTTTGATCCCGTAACACAATTAGATATAACACCAAAACTTCCAGTCTTCTAGAGGCACAAGAGGTGTATTTCAGTAAGTCTTCTTCCTCAAAATTGGCTTTCGCATTTCCTTCTTTGCAGTTGCAGTGAATCCCGGGGTTGGTATTTCCATTGTGGATTGATACAAGTCCTTTAATCTACACATTAGGCATAAACAAGAGTATTTCTAGTAAAGCATACACAGGAACATAAAAAAAAATTTAATAATAATAATAATAAAATCAATAACCAAGTGAAAATTGTCGTGGAGAAAGTATAATAACAATTACCTTGGCATACTGATAAACAGAGCAACCACTGAAACCCCAACAATTAGAGGAAAGACCGGTGCAGGAGTCAAATCCTGTAAGGCGTGAAAGAAGAAAGAAATGAGGAAGAAATCCTTGTAGGCAACTAAGAGACCATTCTGAACAAGAATCTGATCAGAAGAAATGCATTTCAGCAAGTATCGTGCAATCAACAACTATTAAGCTAAGCTAATAGCATGACACAAGAGAAGGGCTTTGCAAATCTCCAGATCAAAACCATGGGTATTTGGCACTGTTAGAATATATCTTTGAAAAACCACAGGATCGACTGTAGAGTGAAACAAACCTGCTTGTGATGATCCTCTTCAACTTTGTATCTGAGTGGGCCTACATGAATTTGTGTATTCTTCTCCAAGTCGACCTCAATAATATCAGACTTGAATTTGTGGGTGCTCGATGGGAGACTAGATCGGAGCTGCAGAAGGTGCTTACCCCTGGGCAAGTCCTTCACCTGGAAGAAGTTGGAAAGTGGCAGAGGGAAGACAGACTCAATCTTAGACGCGTCAGTAGCTGACTTTATTTCTACCGTTAGATATAAATTTAGTTCCTCTATTCCCTTTCCTTCAACATGACAACTTAAAATGGTGATCTCTGGCTGTTCAAAGACAAGAAAATCTAATCCCCTGATATCCTCAGATTGAACCTACAAAAATCAACCGACGTGCTCAATCAGAGTTAATTAATTGCCAGAAACCTCATAAAAGATATCATAATTTGGACAATTTTATTTGTAACTTTATTGGATAGATTTGCTAGGACTAACTTCAATGGTACTTGATTCCGGAGATGCCCGCTCAATTCTAGAGCTACCCGGACCATCCCTTTTAACTACTTTGATTACATAGTTAGTGTCAGGATGGAGTCCTCTCAGACGATAACTTCCAGATGAATCAGTCACCGTTTCCTCATAGTAGCCTTTGGACTCCGACCGGGCTTCAACTGAAACACCTTCTTTTGGTTGGCCAGATAGCAAACTGATCACACCTGTAGCACTGCAGAAGCTTAACCCACCTTAGTGTCTTGCAGAAGAGTCATACTCTCAAAATGAAAATCACAAGTGAAAAAATTAGGTCATTTGAAGACAAAGTTACAATAGACTACATTCGGCGTCTGAGAGTAGATAATCACTAAGAGCTGTCAGTATAGAGAGATTGGAAGTCAATTTTTTTAATAATTACTTGCTAGTTGACTACGTAAAAAACGTTTTCTCAAAGTACTCCCAGTGAGTGATCTAAACTATTAGCAATTTATAAGAAGCATATATCATTAAGATTTATGATCTTAAAAAAAGGAGGGGGTGAGGGTGAAAAAGGGACAAAACTCCAAGAACGATTGATGTGCCCAGACACACTTTCCATTTGATTTTTGTTGTTGATGAAGGGGAAAGCCTGTGTTGAATTTTAGTGAATGCAAAGAATTAACGATGAATGCCAAATCATTTCATTTATATCAAAGAGTTAAGGAATGAACCTTTGTTGTTCTAATTCTCTCTCACAGAACAGACTACAAACTGTCCACGACAAATTGGTGCAGATGTAATAAAACCTCTCAAATGTTTGCATCATGACAGAATGGCTAAAGGGAGAGAAAGTCAATGAAATACCTGTAAGCCACACGGGTGGCATGGAAAATGACTTCGCTAGTCTCCCCAGAACCAAGTTCTATAGCCTGGGCTGGAGGTGAGAAAGCGTACTCCTATAAGAATAAAAGGAACATTTATTAGCTGAGTCAAGTAGTTGAAAATAATCTTGTTTTTGGCAAATAACACAGCCATAAGTTTGGTCACTTCCAATTTCTTTCAAACATTATATATGGAAGAAGGGAGTTACACCATGAATCCTTCAGATTTATAATAGCATCATGATGTGGTCCTAAATCTTGTGTTAACACGACTTAAATGATCTGAGCAGTCATATAATGAAGAGTCGTAAAATCACCAATTTAGCTCAATGAGCAATCTTCAAGTCCTACAAAAGTAACTAGACCATTTTATAATCAAAATTCCTCGGTTTCTGGGAATTACCTTTAGCAGAGGACGCAGATAGAAAGTTCCAGGAAATAAGTTATCAAAAAGGAATGTCCCACCAACCCCAGATATTGAGTTATTCCTATATCCCTCATCGCCACTCAGTGATAGAAGCACGGAAGGAATAGGTTCTTCAGAACCATCTTTTGAATATATATGTACAGATATTTGACCAAGCTTCTGACAATAAAAGGAATGAGGTCCAACCCGCTTTAGATGATAGCCAGGCTGCAGAAAGTAGAAGACATCAGAGAAGATAGTAACGGATTGCAGACACATGTGCAATACACACAATATATTGAGTTCCAAACAGTGCACTAAACCTCTAGGTTCTAACAAAAGGAATAATGAATCTGTTTATTAATAGCATAAGCTTTATTCAAATTTGTACATAAAAGATGGAGAGAGTACCACATACCACTATTTTCGGCTAGATACAGGAAGCAAACAATTTAAATATATTTTATTGTAAACATGATTTATATGCCATTAAAAACTATACGGCAAAAATGTCCCTAACCTTTGAAGCCTCAACGCTGTAAGTTATGTCATCATATAAAGGTCCCCCAGTGAAGGAGCCATGAGTATCTGTGGTAGTTTCGAGTACCAATTCACCACTCCTAAGGGCAGCAATGTGGCTATCTCCAGCAGCAAGAATCCTAACATGGACACCGGAAAGGGGGGGAGAAACGGATCCTTCAATATATAGCCCCAATCGTGCAGAAAATGGAGGAACAGAAGCTTGACAACCATCACTTGTCACTGAGACCTAACATAGCATAGTTTTGGAATGAAGCTTTTTTAATAGGTCGTAGTTTTGGAATGAAGCTTAACAGAAAGCCATTAGAAACAACATTGGTAAATGACAAAATACAAGCTTACATGACGTTTTCTTGGATAAAACAAGATCTTCTTCGCCCCATTTTTCCTGCAACACACCACAGCATAAGTAACAGGCACATATGGTGCAGTAAAAGTAACCAAGCAATATTGGTGAGGTGTTAGCAAGTTTCCTAGCAAACAAGACATGAAATTAGAAGATACTACTTTACACACTCAAAAATTTTGAATTAATAAACTCCAGGCAGGGAGGGAGCAAAAGGCAAAAGCATCTTCTAACAGCAATTTTTTTTTATAAGAAAAATAGCTTCTAACAGCAATGAGAAGGTGATTGAAAAAATAAAGATCTAATCAGAAACATAAATAAAGTATTTGAACAACTTAACTCCACCACTAAGCAGCATGGTGCTTGATGCCACAGTTGTCGAGAAAACAATTATATATATGTACCTTGGGTCCCGAGGAACAAAGGTAAGTTTGTCTCCAGGATTAGCCCACACAGAATACTCATACATTGCATTACTGGTTTGATCATTGTCATTGGAACTAACTTTAGCTGTGGTACCATCAACAACACTGCCCTCACTGTTTAAAATGTCTACAGTGATACTCTCGGGTACTTCATACACACCATTAACTGTGCTAGACTCAACACTGATCAGTCCCTTAAGTAGATACTTCTCTCCTCTTAGAAAGATGGGCTACAAAAAGAAATAACAAGTGAGGTGAAAAATTTAGTGCTTAATACAGCCATTAAAAAAAAAAAAAAAGTAAAAAAGAGAAGCTTCAAATGAAATTTTTTTTTAAAAATGTACCAAAGGATTGGATGTATCAATCTTCATTGACGAGCTTCCAAAGAAAATACATGAGTCAACAAAATGAAGTTCATGCAATCCAGGAGATTCTACGCATATATGCTGGGAACCTTTCTGCACACACAAAAGAATAGAGCTCAGGCGTGAAAGTATATACAGCATCCTGAATAATTACATGGGTTGAACTTGGGAAATTTGATGAAAAAACATTACCTTAATTTTGTTAACCGATTAAAAAAAAATACCTTAATTTTCATATTCACTGACGAACCATCTGCTTGAGTCATGTAAGCATCCACATCATGGGTGGAGACAAAATTAACCCAGTAACCTTTTTGAACAAATACCACGTCTTTTACATCCTCAGCACCAACATCCAAATCAATGACGCTCTGCTCCCAGCACCAGTTATCTTCCCTAGCCTCTGATTCTGGAGAATTATGTCTGACCTAAAATAGGAACAATCATTTGAAGAAAATGTATATAGAATCAAAACAGCACTCAGAAACTTTAACACAAATGACCAAACATCAATTCCATGTAAATGTTTTCAGATTTTAATACTCACAACAAGAAATAATTGCAAAATAACTACTGTCTTGGGAAATTATGCAGAGAATAAGCTTTATACCTCAATTCTGTAGTTTCCAGGGATGACGTCTGAAAAGAGGAATTCACTGCTGTTTTCGGTCAAACTGACTGTCTTTCTCTCTTCATCACGTTTACCAGCATTTCTTACTAGGGCAACAGAAACAGATGGGCCACAGTTCTCCTTGCAGGCGACCGTACCAAGTACATTGACTAGTGCCTTATCATAGACAAAAAGAAAGATACATTAGTAACATTATTTTTCACAAGAAGTTTCACATCTCTGTAAACAAATATCAGATAACCCCTGCATCAATTTTCATGATAAATATCAAGGAAATGTGGGTGCAAGTTTTGTGAGATCATATATGTAGATCAATATTTATTCAGGAAACATGTCATATATCCAAGTCAGAAGTTCCATTATTATGAATGACATTTTATTTTCATATCATTTGCATGTAGGAATTACTTGAGAATTCTTGTAACAACAACCAACCAATTTATCTTCTTTGCTTCAAACAAAAGACAAGGAGTCTCAGAAAGGACAGAAAAATAAGTGAGAATACATTGTCATTTTATCAACCAAAAGAACACGTCAACATTTTATAAAATATGATAGTAAGGGAAAAGAATCAAAAGAACCTTAAAAATTGTTTAGTTTTGAGAAAGATTACCTGAGAAAATTTAATAGTCATCAATGGACTTTTGACTACAACATCAACAAATGATGGCAAAAACAGGAGTCCAGGAGCACTCTCAGGCATAGCTGCCATAGCTGATAAGCGATATTCACCTGGTGGAACCTGAACATATTTAAATAAAAGGAGAGAGATGTAACTTGCAAATAGAAGGGAACATGAGCTTCAATAAATGTATGGATGACTTACATAAAGGAAAATTCAAAACATAGTAGGAAATATCAATTTAATGGCAATAATATTAATTTACTATGACTGTTAAAAAAATAATACGAACTTTATATTGTTAAAACCACATGTTTAGGGTAATTACAGTCGCATCAACTCAAGCTTGGTAACCTTTAGGAAAGTTTGCAAATATTCAAATATTTTTTCCTTTTGTCATTAAACTTTATCAAAAACTCCTTTGTTTTTTCTTTTCAAAAAAATAACTAATGCATTTTATTAAAAGCACAAATGGGGTGCAGTCAAGTACAAAAGGGGAGTTTCCCAACCAATGAATGACTCGCATCTGCTATTCACTAGTCTTTCCAATAAAAATGTCAAAGAAATATAAGTGATTCAAATCAATCACCGACCAATAAAATTACATCCTCAGAGAAAGCAAAACAATTAGAGAAAAAACAAAATAAGCTTAATAAAGTTTAACATAAACACCTAACTGCCTCCTTAAGCAACACCAAAAAATAAAAACCAAGTAAATGAGACTTCAGATTCTCTGCACTAACAACTCTATCAGACTCAACCATACCTCAAAGCAGAAATTTCCACTTCCATCAGTCAGTTTCACTTGAGGTTTGACATTCTCTGGTCCATGAGTCAAAGCTACCTAGAAAACAGACGTGCCAACAAGTTGAATTGACAGGCAGAGTATAAGTATAAAAATTAGAATTTAGGAATTGTGGATCTACCTTTGCCTTGAAACCAGCACTAACAATCTGAACTACACCACATACATCATAGGAAACTGCTTTAATATCTGTCACTGAAGCCATGTTTGGCAATACCTGGACAAGCAAGCAAAGTTAGGAAGATGAAGTGCAACAACTTCATTCAATATAACTATGAAAATCAGTTCAATGAGTTAAATTAACTGCAAATAATTAACACTTCTAATTATTTTTTTTTATAAGCAACACTTATAATTATCACAAAGGAGGAAAACCTTATTGACGATAGTATCCAAGGTCACCCATCAAATACTTTACCATATAATCCTTCAGTACGTTGAACTTGAAATGCTCCTTTATGGCCTCTATCATATAACGATTGGATGTTACCTAAACAAAAACTTGGAAACTTAGGCAGATAATACATGCACTAGTATATGATGAAGCACTTGATAATAGTCAAATAACCGAACTCAAAGATGATATAAGCTTTCTCAACAAGCTTAATCACCTAAACTAATATCAAAGACATGAGCCAAATTACAAAACATTTAAGTGATTGACAAACCATATTCACAGGAACAGGCATGCACACAAGAGAGCGGGACAGAGTATATAAACGAATGAGCAGTCCTTTTATCAAAAGACAAGGAAAAATATAAGTTTGTGACAGAGTATATAAATGGATGAGCAACTTTTATCAAAAGAGAGAAAAAGAAAATCTCAGATTAGGGAAGGAAAGAAATATCATATATATACTTCAGTATTATTTCCTTTGAAAAAAAGAAGGTATCCTGATCAACATACACTATCTCATAAGAGACTGGTATAATAACATTGAAGATGCCAACTCATAATTTCTTTGAGATATAACTAAGGGCAAATAGATAACCTAAAGTTGCAGAAGACATGAAATCACATATTCATCAGACTGATGAATGCCATTGAAAAATTTCTCCACCAGACCCCTGAAGACTGAACCAACAGATCCAGCTATAAAAGAAATTAAGGAATGGCCAAAGAGATCGAGTCAATTTGGAAGTTGAGAGCCCATGTGCATACCTGGTCAAGCTTGTAATATCCTTGTTTGTCAGTGACAGACCTTTCATGACCATCAACTATAATTTTAACACCCTCCACTCCGACATCATTCCCATCAATAACACGGCCCCCAACAGAAAACCCAGTGACCTACAAATTAAAATGAACAGAGGATTCTACATGTTAATATGTCCACATAATGATAATGTGAAGCATAGATAAGCAAATGTAAACCTAAATACAGTTAGCAAGAGTAAGAAGATTTTTTTTTTTTTTTGTAAGTAAGAGGTAACTTTTATTGATATGAATGAAATAGGCAAAGTTCGTGTACACAGAAAGTATACAAGAGAACACCTAAATACATTCTAGGATCCAGAAATTAAAACCAGAAAGTCGTGAACATTGTTTCCATTAAAAACAATAGCTGAGAACCAAAGCAATAAAGTGTGTAAAAAAAAAAGTTCTGAAGCTCTGCCGTTGTACGTTCCCTATCTTTGAAGCACCATGCATTCCTTTCCAACTAAGTACACCACACGGCGCCACCACTTGGGGACAGCCTTAAAATCCCTTTCCAACAAGCAAGTCCACTAACCTCAATGGCATTACCCAAGCTACACCATCTCTTCTAAATATCTCATCCCATAGCACTCTTGTCACTTCACAATGCAATAATAAATGATCCACTGATTCGCCATGCTTTTGGCACAAATAGCACCAATCCATCACAATGAGCCCCCTCTTCCTCAAACTGTACATGGTCAAAATATGCCCAAGAGAAGCAGTCCATACGGAAAAAGCTACTTTGGAAGGCACACGTGACCTCTAAATACTCTTCCAAGGAAAAGGAAAATTACCTTGTGGTGCCAATAATTTGTAATACGACCTCACTGTAAACTTCTTGCTACCAATGGACCTCCACTGCATCCCATCCCCCTGTGCCGTTATACCTCCCATGGAGTATATCAAGCTGAAGAATTCTGAAACCATATTCAATTCCCAATCATGAATGTCCCTATTAAAGAGGACATTCCACTGGTGAGAACCATGAGAAAATGCAATCAGATCTGCCACATAAGCATCCTTGTTAACTGGGATGCAATAGAGAGCTGGAAAAACCCTATCAAGAGCGCCATCACCACACCAAACATCATGCCAAAATCTGATTCTAGAACCCTCGCCTGCCACAAAATTGATTTGAGTTTCAAAACTCTACCAGCCCCTCCTAATAAATTTCCATAAGCCATGCCATACACACCCCCCCCCCCCCCAAAAAAAAAAAAAAAAAACTTCATTAGAACACCAACCTCCCCAATCACTTCCTTGTCGGAGGTCAATAATTCCTTCCAAAGCGCATCCCACTCCAAGTGATACCTCCACAACCATTTCCCCAATAGAGCTTTATTGAATGTCCTTGAATTGGGCACCCCAAGCCACCATTCAAGATAGGAGAGCAAAATGGAATTTTGCTTCTTCCCCCACTCCACCCCACAAAAGAGCCCTAAATAGCTTTTCAATCCTATTAGCTACCCCTGCAGGCAAAGTAAATAGAGATTAAAAAAAAAAACACTCTACTTGCAGTTGTATGGAGGAGTCGTCCTGCAGTCGTGTCTGGCATGGCACACAAATGAAATGGCGCATTTAATATTTGCATGAATTCAAATGAAACTCACATCTAGGCAATTTCAAAGAACACACCCAGAAATGTCTTCTTCTCAAACAAGACTGCTCGGAGTCATGTGCACCTCCACTTTTCTATCGATTTCCAGCAGAGATGGAGGCTTGAAAGGCTGGATTGCCAGCATCAAATAGCTCATCGGCCGGCAAAGAGCTCCTCTCTAATTCTTCAAAAAATATCAAATGCGAAACTCATTTGGGTAAAACTCGGAGACGCCACGCGACAGGCTGGTCGGAGCACTAAAGTAGAACTCATCAAAGCGTTTAGGGGTACATAGAAGGAGCGCTCATGTAAAGCAAAGAAGGACGTGAACTGCTGTTGTTGAACTTGAAATCCATGTTAGGTGGTGGAATCACGAACTCCATTTCTTTTTTACTTAAGTGATTGTTAGGGGTTTGGTAGAGAAGCTAAGACAACTTTGAAAAGTGTAACGGAGATGAAGATTAAAATGGAAGAGCAAATGGTAGGAAGGGAAAAATGCAGAGATTCTTCGCTCATGTAAAGCGAAGAAGGATGTGAATTGCTGTTGTTAAACTCAAAATCCATGTCAGGAGGTGAAATCCCCTTTTTTTGTTTTTTTTAACTTCAGTAATTGTTGGGAGGTTTGGTAGAGAAGCTAAGACTGCTTGAAAATGTAACTGAGATGAAGATTAAAACGGCAGAGAAAATGGTGCTTAGGATCAGAGATTTTTTTATTTTTTTTCCAAGAAAATTGACAATATTATTCGATGGTCAAGATCAAGCTTGCACTCTGCAGATCAATAGACTCAAGCAACAAACCATCAATGTTCGACCTCCAATTAGCCGATTTTGTGAGGATGTTCTCATAATAATGCACTATATGGTTCTCGATCTCAGCGGGGTTAGAGAGTAATTAATTACCCGAATAAAGTAACTCAATAGCATTGCTATGCCGATGTGAATTAGCCACTTTATGGAAAAACTTCGTACTTTTGTCGCCTTCTTTTAGCCATGGAGTCTCCTCCATTAACAACACCCTCTCTAGTTCAGTCCTAACCAGGCTCTTCCTCAACAATACCTCCTCCGAGATTTCTCCCATCAACTACGTCCCCTCTAAAGCCTGCAGCTCCTCTATAAGGGAAGTCTTTTGCTTATCAACATTTCCAAAAACTTCCAGATTTTACTTCTTTAAGTCTTGCTTCAAAACTTTAAGTTTACTTGCAAGAATGAAACTAGGAGTGCTTGTAAACTGATAAGAAGACCACCAAGATCTCACCTTCTCTGGAAATCCATCAGCAGCTTGCCACATATTTTCAAACTTGAAATACCGGCGTCCCCCATGAATGCCTCCACAATCTAACAGAATAGGAAAGTGATCCGAACAAACTCAGGGCAGACGCTTCTAGCACAATTCCGGAAAGTGGGCCTCCCACGAAGGAGAAACGAGAAACCTATCCATCCCCAACTATTGGACCCCGTGAACTCGCCCCCGACAAGAGGGAGATCCATGAGATCCAAATCAAATTTGAACTCCAAAAACTCCTCCATGGCCAAGGAGTTGCGATAAATCCTCAATCACTCACTAGGAAAGCGAATGATATTGAAATCCCCACCTATACACCACGGCACATCCCATAAATAGTATAAACCCGCCAAATCCTCCCATAGCCTTCTCCTATCTCTATCCATGTTTGGCCCATAGGTGCCTACATAAGCCCACTCCCACCCATCTTCAACATTTTTTAATAAACTAGCAACCAAGAAATTCCCAATACACACCTCAACCGCTTCCATCACTATTTTATCCCACATTAAAAGAACGCCACTTGAAGCTCCCAGAGAAGCCAAATAAGACCAACCCACAAAAGAACACCCCCACAAACTACGAATGACTCTTCTATCAATAACACGCAATTTTGTTTCTTGAAAACACAACATCAATCTTCCACGTCCACGTTAAAGACTTTATGCAAAGACGCCTGTTGCAATCATTAAGCCCCGCACGTTCCAAGAAAGGATCTTAGGTTTCATTAGCAAAAAGGGCCCCCCTCCCTTTCAATCTATCCCTTCCGCCACTCGCCTCCTTCACTTCATAATTAATGGTACATTTGAGCCTTCTGAGTTCCCTATCTCTCTTTGTGGCTGACTTCGATCAACCATTTTCAATGGCTACAAGAAGGGCCCTAAACTGCTCTTCCAAGCCTACACAAGAAATCCCAATACAAGCTTGTATCTCCTCGACCTTCTTAAATACCCATTCCAATATAAACCTATCTGAGTTTGGGCTAGGTGGGAGTGTGCATAATGAGGCTGGTTTAGCAGTTCCCCCATCAATGCACTCTTCATCGCAAAGAACCAATTGCAAGTTCGATCCATCTGACACCCCCCCAGGTAGCTCCTCCTTTCTCAAATCCTTGGCAATAAAAGAATTGGGACCATGACTGGATGCCATGGTTAGGCCAACACTGTCGCCCATCTCCATGTGACTGCCCTGAGGGCCCACTCCTTCATTTTCCGGTGAGTTTTCCTCTGCTAGGACACCGGTGGTAGGGGCAGTGGCCTCCAACGACATGATTTGTGGCTGCCCACCCTTCAATCACACCACTTCAACCATGAACTTGCCGGATTTCGTCTCCGCCCTCTTCTAAATTTCTGTTGCCGACAGTTTGATCGACAAGGTAACCACAGTAGAAGCACCAGCTGCCTCCGTCGAGTTGGTCTATGCTGATCCCGGCACATCAGTGACAAGAGAGGCAAAAATGGTGCTAGATCCCGCACCCCTATGCTCTGAGAACACGACCTAGGTCTTCGCCGGCGGCAGTGTAGCACTTGTTGATGGTTCCATAGCCGTCAAGAAGACCACATGGGTCTTCACCGATGACGGTGGCTAGTACCCACCCTCGCCAATGTGTCTGCTTCACTCGACTTCCGCCTCCTTCAAACAAGGCCTGCCTGTTGGTTGGAGCCTTGCTTACCCATGGGTTGGAGTCCAACGCCTAGGCCCAGCCCTATTATTTCCTTTCCTTCAGTTAGCTACACAGGCTGAGGCCCGTTGAGCTGTACCCGGCCCATTTGTGCATGACAACCTGAAATGCCCTTAATGTTTCCTTCAATCAAACCATAGCCCAGGCCCAAGCCCACCCCTTTTTTCTCCTCAACACACCATATAAGCCAATTGATTTTGTCTTGCATTTCACATAGCTGGCTCTTCATCTCATACACAACATGATGCTCCATTTCCTCATTTAGACCGACAGCACCCCTGCCACCGCCCTTAAGACTCTGGTCACCTACAGAAACGGCAACACTACTTGTCCTTTAAAGACCTACAACTCCTCTCGGGCAGGCCAATGTGTCAAAGCTAGCTCCCACCCTGACACGTTCTCGAGGTTGTTGGAGTGCCTCCCGATACAACCGAGTATAAGGTTGATGCTAAGCTACCATCGTCATTGGTGGTGACGGATGATTAGGTCCACCTTCTCTTCCAACCTCCCTCAATACCTCCGCCAGCTTCCTCCATCCCATGCCATCCCTATCCTCTGGTATAAAGATGAAGCTCTAATGACCACCCCCACCCTACTCCACCAATGCCATATAACAGCCTCGAGAGTTAGAGCATCACTGCGCAATGAAGCCCATGTCTCCTTCCCGATGAGCAGTATAGAACTCATTTCTCTCAGCCTTCAAACGATCCTCCAAAGCTTTAGTGAAACATCGTGCCATGACTAACCCCAAGCTTATCTCTTTCACAACTTTCCAACCTCTCTGGGTTAAAAGCACATATCTACCATTCCTTAATACCTCAAACGCCTTGGATTTGATTACAAGAAGTTTTGAATGACCCAGTTACACTCTAAACTCAATCAAAATCTTGCCGTTGCAAGCACCAAAACATCACCAGAAAGAAAAATTATCACTTTTCATCATCGGAGTTTTGGGTGTATAGAGAGAATAATTCCAAATGGATGGTGTAAAGGAAAGGCTTGTAAGAAGAATTATATTTACATATATCTATGAACAAACATACACAAAGATATAACTAGCTTGATAGAGTTGTACAATATATGGATTTATCTTAGTGTAAGTTGTAACATCAATGCATCATTATTGAGTAGAATTTTAAAACACTTGGAGTAAGTTAACATGCAGACTTTTAACAATGTAGGAAGAGGGAGGAGGACATTTCATTCCCATAGACATAATAAGCAACAACTTTGACAATGGAGGGATCACATGAAACAAAACAGGGAAATTTGAACAAGTCAAGAACTCAATCAATAGCAGTAAAGGATGTTAAAAGAAGGAGATTGATCCTCTTGGTATCATTAATTGAAAATTTAGGTGTCTTTCTATTGTGTTAAGACTACCAAGAAGGTTGTAGGGTTACGAATTTAGTGCTGATAATTAGGCTCTGCTAATCTGGAGTTTCAAAGCAAGGTCACAAACAAATGGTGTCATTATATAGTAGCTTTGGAATTATAATACAGCAAAGAAATGAGAGTGATGGGGAGGTTTCTTTAGATTTACACGAAAGGCACAAAGAAATGAGTATCGAACAATGCAGAGGGTTGTGCATTTGACGTGAGGGGATAGAAATGTTTGAGGTGGATTTCAAACTATGCAGAAGAGGCACAAGGGTGGGTCTATCTAGTCACTCGTACTAGCATGTGCACACACATTACAATTAACAAACAATTGTACATGATGCTTAAAAAAACTTAGTGTCCTTGTTTCCCCTTTCTGCCAGCATCGCTAATTGCATCAAAAGACTACAAAGGAACTTCTTATCAAGAGGTGCGGGGGAGGAGCAAAAATTTCACTTAGCAAATTGGTCAAAGGTTTTTTCTCCAATGCCGGCACGGGGTTTGGGGACTCAGAAGCTAATTCCTTTTAACTAGGCTTTGGGGGGTGGTGATTGTAATGAAATACAATATATGGAGTGATTGGTGCTCTAATGAGGTTCATGGGACTTTTGAGGTTGGTTTTGGAAAAACATTTGTAGGGATTGGGGGAGTTCTCCAGATTTACCAAATACAAAAGGAGAAATGGCTCTATGTGGCATGCAGATCAAATTTTTAAGGAGCTCTTCCATTCTGTTCAACATTGCACGAGTTAAAGACCTATGATAACAAATAATTTGCAGATTCTGAATGGCTCCCATTGATGGGAAGTTGAATTTATTAAAGCAGCACAAGATTGGGAGGTGGACCTCTTTGCTTTGTTCTACCCTTTGATTACTCTGTTAGGTTGAGACGAGGGAACGAAGACAAGATGTGTTGGCAATCTCCAAGAGTAGTGCGCTGTCTCCCAATGAAAGCTCTCCTTTCCCATGGAAGAACGTTTGGAAAAGTAAGGCTCCTTAGAGAGCTGCATTCTTTGCTTAGGTAATGGCAATAATTGCACTGGATAAGGAAGTGAAGGATATAGTGATAAATTGAGTTGTACGCATATGAAGAATGGGAAACAGTGGATATCATTTGTTATTACACTTTGAAGTAGCTACTGCTATATGGAAAGCTGTTTTTAGTCTTTTTGGATCGGGTTGGGTTGGATCATGCCACAATGCATGGAGGATCTTTCATGTGTTGGAAATGATGGTTTGGCAGCCAACATTGTGAAACTTAGTGTAAAATGATATTGATTTTGCCTAATATGGGACATTTAGAGGGAGAGAAATGATTAAAGCTTCGAGGATTGTATGCAAACTATGGAGGAGTTAAAGGATTTATTTTCAGAATTCTTTATCATTGCATGGATGCATTAATGTTTTTCTAGTCTTAGTTTCAAGGATTTCCTGAATTTTTTTTTTTTAACTTTTTTTTTGGATAGGTGTATCTTTTGAATACTTCATGTGTACATGGTAGCGTCTTTTTGCTCATCAATAATGTTATCTTGCTTGTAAAAAAAAAAAAAAAAATTAAAGAAACAATGATCAAATCAAAAGGAAGGTGAAAAAAATACCATCATAGGAGAAAATATTTTGTTTGAACATGTAGGCAATTATATGTCTTACCTGAAACTTTTGGGGAACTGTCACGTGTTGATGCTCAACAATAACCGATGCAACAGGCGGTAAAATATCAAAAACTGTGTTTTCACCCTTGTAGAAAGGTATGAGCTGATAACTTCCTGTAAGTAATTTTAAAATTTGAAAGCATGCACTATTCCTGAATTAGCAGAAAGTAAATACAAAAGAGCTTACACAAAGAAGGAAAATGCAGATACTAGTATTAAAAAGAATACGGCCAAATGCAGAATTACCACATGGTATCGACTTAAATGTGAACATTCCATCAGCATCAGATACAGCATGACAGAGAGCCTTTCTTTCTCCAGGGGCATTAGCATAACCTTGGGGACAATCTACCTCTAAGACATTATCTGAATATAGATAAATGTGAACTCCCAATATTGGATTTCCCTACCAAAAGAGCACAAAAGATTCTTAGTTTATACATACAAGTGTGTGAGTGTCGGAGTATGAAGCCTAATCGGCCAGCAAGTGACGAGCAAAATCAACAATAAGTCCAATATCACACTTTCACCATTAACCTGACATGATATGCATTGGCATACATAGCATAGCATCTTCACAAGCTTATAGAGAACAAAATTATATCACCTAACAGATCATCTTAGAAGTTTTACATAGAGATAAATATAAAGAAAGCGCGTTATCATGCAATTGTTGTCCATAAAGAATTTCACCTGAGAAACAACAAACCCACGGACATCATATCCAGGGACAAAGAAAATGTCATTGACTACACCATTTCCAAACCCCAATTCCACCTGCAAGAGGTGCATTTATAAATGAGTAGCAGTGGGGAATGTACATGATTGTTAACAATGGTACCCGAAGTGGGTGTGTAAAGAAAGAGAGGCCCGGTAGGGAATAGAAAATTGCAATAAATGGCAGAACGAGAACAAAGTGAAAGAAAAAGCATCCAACCTCTGTGGAACCTCTCACTTCAACTTGCAGATCAGGATGTGATGCACGTAATTCATATTTTCCTGGCAAAGACAGATGTCGTCAAGGATACTATCGGAACTTTAATGATGATTATATATGCATATGTATACACATGCCTCCGAGAAGTAGTCACAGAGGAAAAACGTGCATCTTATCAAGAAAAAGGTGCTATGAAAACTTTGATACCTGGAAGAATATTTGTGAACAAGTAGCTCCCCACTGATGATGTCAAGACAGAAGAAATGAGATCACCGTTAGAAGACAAAATTTCAACATTTACATTTGAAGGACCTCCATTTTTAAGGGTACAGCTCTCTCCACCAACAGCTCCCACCACCCTACCAGATATGGTGAACCTACAACATAAAAACATTGGCATTGTAAAACATACCAAATTTAGAGCAAAATTCCTACGAACATAAATTACAATAGGAATCAATGAACACCAACCCAGTGAAACGGAAATTTATATCTTCATTTCCATTGCAACCATTATCATCAACGACAACAGAAACCTGTAAAGGACATTATTTGCATTCATGTTTTATGGAACTTAAATTTAAGAAAGATCGGCTGCATATTAAAAAATATAGTACACCGTGCTTGATAAAATTTTAATGTAAACAACAATGTATTGCTAAACCTTCTCTGGGTCCCACGCCCACCCTTCTGGTCCATTAATTTGGATCACAAAAGAACCCTGAAATTCATATATTTACAATAAGAAAAACTTTAAAAGTCTGCATGCACAGAGGAAGGATCAAGCATTAATATGGTAAAACGCAACCTTGTCATACACCGGAATGAAGTAGTAGCCATTGGGAGCGCACTGAGTTCTATCCTTGACCAGTCCATCCAAGGTGCGAAGCTCAACCTACAATTTATATCACATCAATATGTGTTAACATGGCCTCATTCCATTACTTATGCAGTAAGCATACACTTCCAAATCAAAAGGCTAGGCTTATAGCAAAGATAGTTATGCAATTCAAGAATTTCAGTTCCCAGTTTCCCTCAAACTCGGTAAACGTACTAGAAAAGCTACAAAAAGGAAAAGCAAAACCTGCGGCATAAAAATACATACCGTGATATGAGAATAATCCAATTTCGTATCATGCAGCTTCCTTGACTTCATCAAAGACGTACTAGCCTACAACAAAAGAACTTGATTTCAGAGAGAAGTAAACAGTTTCGGGATTGCAAGTACGACCACTTGAGTTCAAATCCAGATCCATGATTTTTTGGCTGTTCGTGTTCTCAAAAGTCGTAGTTTATTAATCCAAATATGTTAAGCGATTCCATTTATCAAATACATCTGATACGATTTATCAGGAACCAAACAGACCGGTAGAGAGAGAGAAAGAGAGAGGATTGACCTCGACGAAGCCACCACAGCCGTGGATGGAGTCAGCGGAAGCTGCTGAAAATGAATGAATTACGATCAAGAAGCAGAGTAAAGCGTCTCTGATCGTCGTCATTCTTCACAAGCAGCGAGTGGGATCAGAGCTTGGCGACAGTGTTTGATTGCAGATCTGATAGATTTATAATAACACACTCATCAGTGTTTGAATGTCGTCTGCAACCCTGGCGCCGTCAGTCGAAAGAGGGTTTAATGGTTTATGCTATGGACTTTTTGTTCGAAATTTCTCAACTGAAGTGCCAAGCCAACCCCATCATCTTGGTTTCTCAGAACATAAATTATTTCAATTAAACAAATACAAATAAAAATAAATGAAACATACATGTTGCTCTTTTTCTCTTTTTTTTTCAAAAATCTGATTGAGATTTTGTTGTGTCAAATATTTTTTTTTGGTTATTCATTGATAAGAGTTGTGATTTTCAAATAATTCATTAAAAATAACTCTGATTTATATTATCGGAATTAAAAAGTGAACACATAAAATTAATTTAATAATTCACTGCATTTGTCTTCTCAACTCATCTAATTTATTTATTATAATTTTTTTTAATTTTCACACAAAATAAAATAAATAATTCAATTTTTTTCAAATTTTAAAATAAAAATAATATTAAAAAAATATTCTAACGATATTTTATTCCCCTTTTAACCTTTATCTCAACTCATCTTATTTATAAAAACAAGCAACCTAATATTTATGTCTACTCATTTATTGAATTATTTATTTTATAAAAGACTTACTTAAAATTTTTAACGATGCGAAAATGAGATAATACCGAATTGAAAAAACAAAAAAGGCACTAGGTCCACCCCGACATCTTATAAAATTAAGTTTCTAAACTAATATTATTAAATGGGATACCTCAAATCTACCATATATTAAAAAATATTTTATAATTTAATATATCATATCATACCATAAACTTTAATTTTTTATAAAATCTCGATGTAAACCAAGCACTTATCTACAGAAAATGAATCAAAATAATAATCAAGACATCTTGACAAAAGACACGGCTCAAGCATACACTCAATTTTATAATTATCGAGTTTGAAGATATATATTAATTACATTACAACCTCGAAGATATTGCAACTTGGACAACAAATGTACAGTGCAGTTAATTCAAATCTTGTCTCCATACAAAACTTAGGTTTCAATCTACAACCCCGATCAAGATGTTCTGCATGAGCTTCTGCTAGCCGAACTCGCATCAAATCCAGATTTACCTGGAATACCAAAATAAAAAAAGAACAATAATGGTAAGTTGTTTAGATAGACGAATCATTTTGAGCAATCTAAATATCAATCCGTTATTTATATTTGTAATTCTTTTTTCATGGAGACAGAGAGAGGGGGGGGCGGGGAGGACACGTAGTAAAATACAGGAATCCAACTTCATCTCATTTTCGCAACCAAAGGAAAAAAAAAAAAAGGCATTTATAATTAGGGATTGGGTCAAAAAATGGACTAGACTACTCACTTCAATGAAAGTTGCGATGATCGGAATGTCATACATTCAATGCATGCTGTATTTCATCATTTTCTAAATCAACTATAAAGTTAATAGCTATTGTTTCGTGTAAGGTAATAAGTGATTCAAAGCAAAATCATTAACTTAATTGAAGGTGGGAAAATTGGATAATATAAGATTGAGAAGAGAAAGCAAGACCTCATTGCCTTTGTTGAGTTTTAGTTCGCAAAGACTGCAATATATGAGAAGGTAATTCTCTAATAACTCTCCTTGCTTACATATGGGGCACCAAATCTTCTCGCACACCTACCATAAACATCCAAAATTCAAATAAGTTTCTCTTTATCATTTTCAGGAAAAAAGGGACAGCAGAATAAATGAAAATTTCTAAGCAACTCTGCAATGTTGCATGCACACAGAACACATGGCACATGTTTTGATGAGATAAGGACGCAACAAAACAGTAGCAACTCAGGGAGACAGAGGTGAGTTAGAAAAGCCTGAGTTCTTGCTACAAGCAGTCCAGCAAAGTAAATGTAGTAAGAATGGCTTGAGGGTGCGTAAGAATTGAAATAATAGTCTGAATATAATTAAGGCTGCAAGGGCTTCTGTAATTATTGAGCTGCATGGGTATTGTGTATTTCGTAAACGATAGCATAGAATTAAAAGAACAATGAAGAATGTGGACAGAGAAAGAAGAGCGGAGAAGAAAGGGTAGGCAAGCATGTCATCAATAAACAAAGAATCTCAATTCTTCACCAAACCAGGCCTAATTTCACTACGTACTAGTGGCATTTTTTTAATGCTCAATACTGAAAACCTTCCAAACGCAAAATCAAATAATTTATAAATGTATGGGACTCCATTCAACCAAAAAAGAAAAACTAATTCAAATCAATGTAGTAGACAAGCCCAACTCTCATACAACAAAGGTTGCTTGGAAACTACAAAAAAAATAACAGACAAAATTTTATAATGAAAATGGCCCTAATGGACTCAGAACAGAAACCCCCTTCAGAATATATGGCCAAAAAATTAGTTATCATGCTTGGCAATTTATATTTAGACAGTCATCATAATTGTGGCTGCCATACCTGCTCATCATTCAGCTGCATATGTTCATAAACTGCACAGGCCAAGTATTCATCTTCTTCATCTTCCCACGTTTCAACACAACTATCAGGTTCTGCAAGGAGCAAAATTAAACTTTTTTTTTTTTGACAAGTAAAAATATTTTATATATCAAAAGGAGTAACCAAGTACACTGAACGTATACAAGAAAACACTTAGCCCATAATAAAGCGCCCCTAATGACCCAAAAACAACCCACAATACTAATCCCAAAATACCCAAAAATTACACTGAACCTCAACCCCTTGTTTCCCATATAACTAATACCCAAAATGCCCCTTGTTCCAGTCTTCAAATTGCCCTCCCTTTAGACTTCCCTCTAACTGAGCTACCTCCCTTAGTGTTGTAGTTAATTGCCCAAGAAAGACGCTATAACTCCCTGTTTTTCTTGAAACTTTTGGTTTCAAGTTCGTGGCTTGCCTCGATTGCGGTGATTAGCTCATTGAACTGGTCTTCGCATCCTCCATGTGAAATCCCCACGAAAGGTAGAATCTCGTTAACTTTAGGCAGAATCCAATCCGCTATCAGAGGAAAAAAAGACCAGGGGAGCAAAATTATCCTCACACACATTAACCAATTGCATTCCCAATTATGGACTTTCTTCCACGCAATGCACCAACGACAAGTCCCGTACCTCCTCATCAACTCCATTCTTTCTTTCCATCCCCATTAGAGCCTCTGGGGTGACAGCAAGTCCCTTCACCTCAGGCGACCCTAAACGAGCAACTTCAGCAGAACCTAAATCTCCTTTACCATTTTCGAGCAAGGGTGTAACGCCGCCTAACGGTTTATCCTGTGTTACCTAAGGCGAATGACATTCCATTACTGCATTCTCTACACCAACATCTGACGAAGACCCCACTTCAAATAACCTAGATTTCCTTTTGACTCGCCACGCTCTCCTGGATCTGGTTATAGGGACAGGACCGAATCCGATCTTCCGTTTTCCTTTATCTGAATTTAAAGGAATCAGGCCTATCTTAGTCTTAACAGTCCTGTTGCCTCCAGCTGAAAGCGTATCTATTTTTGTTGACAAGAAAGCTATCGCTGTCTTCAAATCGGCAAGTTGGGTTTCCATATCCTTTAGAGAATTTTGCATTGCTTCAAGCCGGTTCTAAGCTTGCGTGATTTGCATACCACTTTCACCATTCACCTTACCCTAAGCCACAGAAGCATGACCCATCTTCAAAGCT
This sequence comes from Carya cathayensis, assembly GCA_011037825.1. NCBI lineage: Eukaryota > Viridiplantae > Streptophyta > Magnoliopsida > Fagales > Juglandaceae > Carya > Carya cathayensis. The sequence continues at coordinate 111,301 of QGSO01000384.1, read as the reverse complement.
GCCGCATACAATCGATTCTCCACTGTGGATGTACTTGGGTCTTTGGTATACTCAATCTTCTTTTCCTTTCTTGACCCATCATCACAGGGCAAATCCACGACTCTGCATAATTCCGCTGCAAACTTCTCCCAACCTTGTCCTTCATGCCCTTCAGGAATTACAACACTGCTCCGTCGGCCTCCTCCACCATATTCGATGATAGTTAGATACCAACCATGATTGTTGGAGCATCGTTGGGCCATGAATTCTCTGTTACCTTCACGCAAGTGTATTGTATAATCTGTATTTCTCTCCGCCATTAATGCTTCTCCCACAGTAGCAATCAACCAATCTATACCATTCCGACCCATTACTACCGATCTCCAAAACCTTCTGCCCCTCTCCACTATTTTTAAAGAAGACCTCCAAGTTTCTGACAAAAACTCAAAAGTCTTTGATTCCCCCCAAAAATGCACCATTTGACCCATACTGATACAACTTCAAGCTGTACGGGGCTTCATTCTATCGAGAAAGGCTGGAAAAATGCCCAACTCAAAAGAAACCAGTTGTCGGAGGTAGGCCAACGTTGGAGGCCAGCTAAGAGGTCGCGGGTGTCCGTCAATAAGTTCTGTGGAAGCCAACAGGGTCGCCGCTCCTAACAAATCTTGAAAAAAAGAGACCCAACCCAAAAAAATCAGTCACCGGAGAAACTCCAACGTCAGAGGCCAGCGAAGAGGTTGCCAGGACCCGTCACAACTTTCTGTGAGAAGAAACGCCGGTGGCTCCACCGAGAAAAGGCAAGCAGAGGCAAGGTAGAAAAATACCCAGGTCTCCGAAGGGATATCCGGCGCCGGATACCCTTTAGTGACGTCGCCGGTGTCCGCCGGTCCTTTATGTGCCAGACATGTGATGTCACTCGCCGGACAGGTGCCTGCGGCGGTGGCTCCTCTAGGGTTCTCTCATTCTCTCTCGCTATCGCACATGTGGAGTAATTGATGATCCAAAATGTTTAAACTTCTATACCCACAAAAGATGCCTAGACCAATTAAAGAACCAAGGAAGAGCAAACAGTCAAATACCTAACGTCCTTCAGTTGGCATGAAGTTCCAATTCGGTTCCTAATATTTAAAATATAGTAGTGAAGTCTTTCAAATGTCTAAAATGCTGAAATTCCTTCAATTGAATGTGACAGAAAACGCTAAAAAGGCTATTTTCAGTGATAGGCATATACCATCTAAACAATTATCTATATGGACTATGCTATGTCAATCAAAAATTGGTATATCTTCAAATTTGCTTTTGCTTAAATAATAACAAACAGTCTAAACGAAATTAACCCCACTTCCTCTTCCTCTTCAAACCTGGGCTCATTCACAACCCCAAACCATGGCCCTGTAAATTGCTTGTGCCACCAAATCCATGGATATTCCCGATTTTAGTGCCAATGTCAAAGTTGGAAATTGAGAAAATTGAATTTCTTTTTTCATTGAAAGTTGTGAAATTACCATGTCCCAAAAGTTTAAACTGATGGAAAGAGGTAAATTATTTTTATACTTAACACTCCCCCTCACGTGTAGGCAAAACTCCCCCTCAATGGATGATCCAACACGTAAAATATTTAATTAAAAGTGATAGAGTGTAGAGTCAAGATTCGAACTCAAGACCTCAGCTCTGATACCATGTGAAATCACCATATGTCCCAAAAGCTTAAACTGATGGGAAAATATAGATTTTATTATTTATTTTATACTTAACAAAGGTATAATGATTTTTTTTGTTGTTGTTAGTTTATGGGTATAATGATGCTTACTAGAGGAAGATGGCCTTGAATCATAAAGCAGGGAATACTTTACTAAAAATGAAGGAGACAAACTCCTTTTCTTCTTCTCAATAGTTGAAATGTAACATTAAATATACTTTCCGTATACTTGAGTTGCATCCCGCTGCACTTTCAACAAAATTTACATTACTTATAAAAGAAATGGAAACAAGTTGGCAAAGCAGGGACAAGTGGAGTAAGGTGAATTTGGGTTAGGGTTAGGAGTGGTTAGGGAAGGGGTAGGAGAGAGAAGGTGTTTTGTTTAATTACAAGCAAAAGGTAATGATTATGAGTTTTTTATGACATAGAATATGCAACATGCACAATTTTTCAAACTCGAGGACTCTAAAGACCTTGTATAACTTATCTTTGTAAAATAGAAACTATGTTTCACCTTTTCTAGTTGGTTCCGCCCCAAGATCATCATAAAAGATCCTTTGCATTTCCAACAATATCTCTTCACGTTCACCCTGATAAGCATTATGAAGACCATCATATTCCCATAACACATCATTGGCCTCAGGAGCAGAAGTCAGAAACTCAGAACAGTCATTCAATGATGAATCCTTTATCTTTCTGAGTTCATCAGAAACTATGTCCTGAAGACTAGATTTGATTAAGTCCTGCAAAAGAGAGAAGAACTATAAAGGAATGAATAGGTGATGTAATAATTAAAAAAAATGGTTCCTAAGAGGAGGAGCTATGAAGGAAGAGATATACAAAGAATGGAAAACAAGATTTTTCAAAAAAGAGGAATTAGTTAGTTACATTTAATACATGTGCATGGGGGCTAATATTTACATGTAAGCTATTACTAAATTGTAGGCTAATTCACGAACAGCCATCCAATCTTAGGTCAGTTGCATTTTCAACCCTTGCGGTTTAGAATCTATGAATTATTTCAGATATCCTATGGGTCTAATTGCAACTGTCCTTTCTTTCTTTCATTTTCTTTTCAATAATCAGTAAGATACTGAACAGGAGAAAAAGAGGCTTGAACCGAAATGTATGTCTAACTGCAGCATCTTATCTCCCATTCTGCTTAATCACTTGTCAAGCCAACGAACTACTTCAAATGTGATTCTAGTTGCGATGCACAAGCCAATTAACCAATCCAATTGAGAAAAATAGCATTTGAAAGTCTCCCACGCATCTTAGTCACATACAATTGTCATTCACCCACCTAGATCATGAACCTCCCTTTCTCATGAAATAAAGAAACATGCTTCTTCTAGTGGGTCAGACTCACAATGCCTCAATTGATCTGCACACTAACACTCCAACGCGATCTACCAAGATCTCCAATAAATAACCTTCGTGCTGCATGTGTAAGAAATCCCGTGAGACTATGGATCATCTCTCACTACACTTCGAGACTGCTAGAGTGTTATGGAATGAAGTGTTCAGCAGTTAGACTTAGCTTGGGTGGCCTGCTACAGTGGATGCACTCTTGGCCAGCTGGACAAATTTATAAAAGGCATTCGACAAATCAAAGCGGTGTGGAAAATGGTCCCTATATGTATTCTATGGTGTATGTGGCAAGAGTGCAATGCACGGACATTTGAAGACAATGAGCGCTCAATAGAGGAACTAAGAGCTTTTTTTATTAGAACTTTATGTACATGGGCCATAACTATAGACTTTAATGGCCTCGATTTGCATGACTTCCTTGTCTCTATTGATTCCACATAGATTGAGCGTACCTTTGTATATCTTCTTGTGTACTTGGGCTCTGCCTATCATTATTTAATAAAATCGTTTACTTATAAAAAAAAAATAACCTTGCATAATAACAGTTATAATCTTTTTAAAACTAAAACTCTATTACTTCTCAATATCCTTCACCCCCCTAGATCACAAAATTATACACCTATCTCAAATTCAAAGTTCAAACACAAAAAATGAACCTCTCTTTCTTATTAAATCAAAAACATACTTCCTCTAGTGGGACAGACAACTCACAGTGCCTCACATTGTCCAGCCACTAACGCCAATCGACCACTATATTATGCCACTTCCTTAAATTATCCACCTTGAGTACCTTTCCTAATGCAACTGTTCAAACAAAGAAAGCTAATCTCAGGAGGCCGTAATTTGCCAAATACTCCCCAATGGAAACAAGTGCTGAGATAGGAATGCATGGAATTGGATACGAGTGCTAAGATGGGAATGTATGGCATTGTAGTGTGATCAGACTTCAAAGACCCTTGCGCTGATAGAGCCCACCAAAACTTCTCATCATCTCCCGGAGCACTTGTGAAAAAGACTTCCCAGGCATTGACAGGTTGGCTGGGGACACCGATATACAACCATACATTTAGGTCTAGTACTAAACTATAAGGAATTTGACCTACAGTACAGGTACTCCAAAGCATATTCTGCTGGCAAATATTCTGGGCCCAAATCTAGTAATAGCAAGTGAAGCATCGAATCGCCAGCCAAGAATTGACATAACAGAAATAAACCAACAAATACATCCAAGGCTTATAGAAAAATAAATCAAAACATACATTAAACATCTAAGACCAACAACCACGGGACGAAAACTAGAAAAGAAATAGCAGCCATATATGGAGTACAACATCGAGTCCAAACAAGTTAAAATAGAAATGAAAATAAGAAATAAGAAAAGGGGTCCTGACCTTTTGGTTCTGATTGTGATTGAGAGAATGTGAGGCAGTGCTAGAGGGCAACCGCAATTTCCAGAGCAAGCGGGTTCTGTCCTCTCGGACCCTCTTGTAGCAGTTCTCTCGAAGCTACACTTTCCCATTAAATTTCCCACATATCAGAGATTGCCAAACACATTAAAAAAAATGTTACGAATCCGAAGAAAAGGATTTTGTGAAAATTAAAAGGAAAGGGCAAAAACAAACCGACCTTGTGTTTCCAGAAGTGGTAATTATTGAAGTGAGAATGGGATTTAAGAGAAGACCTATTAGTGAGTGTTGGTATTGGTGATATCGAGATACCTTTATCCTCCATTTCTCCCTCTCTCTCCGACTCTGCCCTCATCTCCTTCCTCACTCTGCTTTCATCGGCTTCGCTTTTTCTTCTCTTATCAAATGCGGAAGGAAAGACAAATATATACCGATCGACAGAGCTTCATGCTTGCTCCTCAAAATGACTTTTTTATCCTTTTCGGATTAATGATCCGCATAGCCTGTTAAAAGGGGCTTTTTAATGTTACGTAACTTTCCAACACTTCACACTTCATTTTTTTTAATTTTTTAATATTTTTTTAATATTTTTTTTGAATTTATTCTTTTTAAATTAATTTAATTCTTTTATTCATTATTTATATATTAAATATTTGATAAAAATAAAATAATAAAAATTAAAAAAAAATGTGAAGTGTGGAGTGTTGGAGTGTTGTGAATATTTTTTCTTTTCATTTTTCCTCTGTCGTCTACAATAAAAGTGACAAGTGACAAAACCTTTTATCATGCAGTAAGAAATAGATTATATAAAAATAATTTTATAAATTATATTATTTTACCGTGATTTATTATATTTATTTTATATTAAAAATAATTTTATAATTTAATAAGTTATGTCAAATTATATTAATTTATAAAATTATTTTTACGTAATTATTATGTGACTAAAATATTTCTAATTTACTACCCAGAGGGCTAGAACTCTGCATCGCCCAATCCCTCTCCATCCTCGCCGGCCAGAAACCCAACCGGGTGGAGGGAGGGAGGCAGGATCCATTTCTCTACCTAGTTTCGATTTGATTGCCTTTTTAGCATTCCAAAATTATACCGGAAAACAAATATTTGGATGTTTAAATTCCAACTTTTTTGTGAGGTACTAGATGCCTATTTTGTCGAGAATTATATATGTAGATAGGACGAGAGGCATCATCGTCTCGACATAAACAGTGGCAATACACATTTTAGGACTAGTTTGTATATTAAAATGTTTGAGATTAATTTAGTTCAGTCTAATTTTAAATTTAATATCTAAATATAGACTACATTTAGACGTAATAATAATCTCAATCCATATCAAACTAATCATTAATTGTATTTACTATTTTTTTAATTTCTTATAAAATGTGAAATTCATCTCAACCTACTTGTATATTTAGAATTGCGGTAAAAAATAGAGTTTATAGTTTATTGCTTAAGTAATAAGTAATACTATTAAAATGTTATTTACTGTTTAATAACTATATGTTTCAAGTAATTTCAAATATTTTATATTTGTTTTGAAACAAATTAAAAAAATCATTTCTACCTTAAAAATGACAATTATTTATTTTTTAAAACTTATGATCATACCCTTGAAAGTTTGAAAATTATAATCATATGAAAATTGTATGAATATTTTCGTCTATTGATAGTCATTTTAAAATTCAAATTACATTTCGCATTATTCAAAAAACACGTTTGAGGAAAAATAACAAAATGTTGCTTTTCTTCAAACGTAGTTTTTAACTTATTTGAAATTAAAAATTACTTTAATATGTAACACTCAGTGCATGTTTGGGGTTGCGTTAGGAGTCTTAAAAAGTGTTTAAATATTGTTGAAAGCTCTTTAATGAAAAAATTAAGTTGTTTGGGTGTTACATATTAAAATACTTTTAATCTCAAATAAGCTAAAAAGTACGTTTGAGGAAAAGCATCATTTTGATTTTTTTTCTCAAAAGTGTTTTTCCGAATAATGCGGAACGTAATTCGAATTTAAAAAAAAACTGTCAATAGTTCAAAATATCAATACAAATTTAAGATAACTACAACTTTCAAACTTTTCAAACTTTCAATGATATGGTCATAATCTTTAAAAATTCAAATAATCTTCATTTCTATATCAGAAAGTACTTTTTTAATTTGTTTCCAAACAAACGTAATATGTTTGAAAGTGTTTTAAACATATGATTACCAAACAGTAAATAACTTTTTAATATTAGAACTTATTACTTAAGTTATAAATTATAAGTTTTAAAGTTATAAGTTATATTTCCCACCGCAATCCCAAACATGCACTCAAACAACTTAATTTTTCTATTAAAAAGCTATTAAGGTTGTTTAACACATTTTAAAACTCCAAACGCAATCCCAAACAAACCTTTATTCAAACACATATATGATATATCTAGCGTATTTATATTCAAACGTATCTTAATAAGATTTATAAATTATGAAAAATGCTACTCCTGTCGTTGGGACTTTTGACTTATTTTTATTATTTTTTACTTAATGATTAAGGCTGGGTTTGGGTGGTGAACTATTCTCATAATACTTTATTACTATTTATTATTTTATCATTACTTTTTACTTATTTTTTATTATTTTGTACCACTATTTACTATTATTTAATACTTTTTCACTACTATTCACAGAGTATTTGAGATCATCTCACTATACAAACACAACATAAGTAAGTGTTTTTTAATAATATTGTGAATTTTTTAATTTTTCAAAAATATTTAAAAGTGTTAAAATATATATATACACATAAAGCAACAAAAAAACTACAAAAACAACTAGCGAAAACTCTTAACAATAGTTGTAGAACCATCCATAAAATATTACTATTTATATATCAACTTAAATCACGCGAATAGCTTAGAATCCAAAAGCATTAATTATTGGATTATCTTTAATCTTTACTCGATTTTGCTTTGATAGATTATGAAAAGGGTAGTGTTACTATGCCCCTCAATTTATCTACTTGTGTGCGTTTAGCCCAAATTGTACTTTTCTTTTATTTTTACTTTTTAGTTCAAATATCTTTCAAACATTTTTAAAAAATAAAAAATACTAATATACTAATAATCACTTCCTTAATCAATAAATAACATTTTTTTAAAAAAAGATTAAATAGATAAGCAGTCAAAATAAAAAGATAAAATGAGAAGATATACTAGTATTATTCTTGTGAAAAGGATAATCGAAAACCATCAATCCTTTTGCCTATTTGTTTTTTATTTAAAAAATTTTATTTAACAATTCTATACCACACATATGTTTAAAAAATAAATTAAAAAAATTCTACTACTTAATAGATGTGAGGTATATAACTACTAAATAGAATAACTCTATATATTTTACTCATTAACAATCAAACTTTTGACTCGTAGAGTTGCAGAGACGAGAACGGAGAAGCTCGATATTTGTTCCAAAATCTGGCAACCATTTTGTATACGAGCCATACCTCGGCTTCACCTTTCAAAATCTGTTATGGGTAATACCGACTCTACACCAAAATACAGCTCACACCCAATAGACCCGAGGGCTATCACGTAACAACCCTCTGCATGTGCACCTGCTGCATGAGCGGTGTGCACTCTCTGTAACAACCTAAATTTAGGTCTAGAAGATTCTATCCTTTGTAAAAAATTCAGTCGGCTTGTATATAAAAGGATCGATTGTAATCGAAATATAATCACTGAACTAGTAGAGGCAACGTCCTTTGTACGTTTGCCTAATGCGGGGCATAGTCTAGACTGTAAAATAGACTGGAGCGTAAATTTGACTGTTAATTAAAGAAAATGATCAAAATAAAAAATTGTATAACCTTTAACATTATGTTGATAAAATAAATATTAACAAAAAGAAATCTAAGAAATTTTGTTGGACTAAAAAACCATAAATGTCAAATCTGATGTCTTCGATAAAAGAAATAAAAATATAGATGAAATTTTATAAGAAGCCAATATCGAAAATCTAGAAATTAAAAACCAAATATATTTTAGCAGAAATGCCTTCATTGTCGTTTGAAGAAAGAGAAAGAACATTCTGAAACTGTTTTTGTCTTCGCACTTTATTATGTCAAAATTTTTTTAACTCAACATATCTATTTTTTTTTCGGATCTCCTCTTTTTTTTTCGTTTGATTAGGTACTATACCAACTTATTCTTGGTGGATCGTTTTCATTCTCTTCTGGATTTATTCATAAAAGAAGTTAGATAAAATAAAAAAAAAAAATGGTATTAATAATGTTTTAAGTATATTTTTACATTTAATAATATTGTCTTACCAGTCGGCATAAAGTTATGAAAAATTATAAATTCTATGTCAATTTTGGAGTGTAATCTAAAAAATATTTGAAAATATATCAAATATGTGAATAGATATATACATATAGCAATATCTATGCATAACAAATACCATAAACATTTATAGTAAAAGCGAAAGAAGAAAATAATTAATTCGAAATAATTTCACACAGATTATATTAAATAGATCAAATAAGATAACAAATCTTAGAATAAATCAAATGAATATAATTGTTTACTTCGTTGTGCTACCTGCCGTTTTACTTCACTGCCGCCTAAATATTATTGTCTTTTTACGAATCTTATCACTTCGTCTTATTCAAATTTAAAACTTATTTGTATTACATTCTTTTTTGTGATCTGTATTCTCATTTTCTTCCCAAAAAAAAAAAAGTGTTCATCTCTTTCGAATTGGTACTACTCGTGAACCAAAAAGAAAAACACAACCCAAAAACAAATGGATCTACACTTCATATTAGCGAAGAAAATTAACCTAGAGGAAAGAAGAACAAAATTCGCATGCAATCGAAAAACCCACCGAGACAAATTTCGCATATCATCTAATTAGATACTGTAATAAATTCATTCATACAATACAATTCATTCTTACAACACTGAGAGAAACAACAAGAACATATCTACAACTATTAAGATGCACGAATAACTTTGTCCAGGATATATATATTTTTTATAAGTTAGAATACAGAGAGTAGAGAGCTCAAGAACGAAATGAATGAAACAGTAACATTTAAATTTCAATCTGATTGAATTTGTCAGACAAAGTGATAAGCATTAACTGTAAAAAGACATTAAAATGAAGTCGGCAAAGCAAAACGACACCGAGACAACGAAATGAACAATAAAATTGAGGGGCAGAATTGGAAATAAAATAGGAAAAGGTAAATCAGTCGATGTGAATGTAGAAAGACCAAAATGACTGTCGGAAAAATAAAAATCAAATGGAAACTACCGTAATTGTCAAATTAAACTAAGGGTAAAATACTATATATAACGGATTCGCACTTTATATATAAGTATAGATATAGAAAGACAGAGCAAGGCTTTCTTCAACATGGTATTCAGAGCCACAAATGATACATCCATGACTTCTTCTTCCTCGGCCCGCACCCTACCTCACGCTAATTTCTCCTGTACCATATCTGTCAAACTCACTCCTAAAAATTACTTATTATGAAAGGTGCAATTAGTTACTTACCTTCGTGGTCAAAGACTCTACCAGTATGTTGATGGCTTTGCCCTCACCCTAAACCTAAGCTAGATGATTATACACCCAACCCAGCCTATGACAGTTGGCTGCAGCACGATCAACTTGTTATGTCGACTCTCATTTCGGAGCCCCTTTCAGAGCATTATCTTTTTTTTTTTAATTTAGTTTAGATGATGAAATAAAATGAGATCATTTATAAATATTTAAATAATAATAAAATAATTTATAAATACTAATAAAATTATTTGAGTTGAAATATTTATAGAGTATTGGAAAATGAGAAAGAAAACATTGAATAAAAATATTATAAAATTAAAATATTGCTAGAATATAATATTTTAATATTATTTTTATTTTAGTTTTGAAAATGTTGAATTGTTTTTATATTTTATTTGGAAGTTTTAAAAAATTGTAATAATTAGATGAAAAAAATAAAAATTTAAAATTAAACAATATTTATATTTATAGTGTTTGAATATTGAAATGAAATTTAAAAAAATGAAATAAGATGAGATGGTATGTGTGAGGGGCTAAAATATTATAGCCCAACCGATCAAACTACCACTAGGGGATGAGAGGGAAAACAATGAGTAGGGGTGTAACCGGTCCGGTTCGGTCCGGTTTTTAACAAAATTTAGAACCGAACCGGTATGTACCGGTTTTACATTTTTCAAAACCGATTACGCACCGGTTACCCTCTTAAACCGGTATTCCGGTTTTACCGGTTTCCGGTCTGATTCGGTCCGGTTTTACCGGTTTTAATGTACTATATTATATAATATAGTATATTATAATATATAATACTATAATGATAATATATTGTAGTATATTATAATATATATTATAATTGTATTATAGACTATAATGATATATTATAGTATATTATAATATATAGTGATATAGTATTAGCATAACTATTAATATGCACTATATAATATTAGTATAACTATTAATACAATAAGCAAAATGATATAAGATTTTAAAATTTAATACTATATTAATTAGTAATTTATCATATAATACAAAACTATTTTATATATAATTACATATTATATATAAATATTATATACAATATAAAAAATTAAAATATATATAAATCGGTTCGGTCCGGTTTTAGAAAAAAAAATTTGAAACCAGACCAATTTTGACTGGTTTTAAGAAAACTAAAACCGGTACCGGACCGAACCAACCTTGGGATTGGACCGATGCCACCGGTTTGGTCCAGTCCAGTCCGATTTACCGGTTTTTTTTTACACCCCTAACAATGAGTTAAGGGAAAATTGGGGTGTTAGAATGCAATAATGGGATGTCAAAAGATGTCATGAAGTAAGCGAGGCGGTGTCAGGAGAAAGTGGGAAGGGGAGAGATGCTCAGACACTCAAAGGGGACCATAACTCACCATTGCAGGGGCACGCAAAAAGATGGATCAGATAAAATGGGACGTCCATACGACTTTAAATGGGTTCTTTTTCGGCTACGACTTCAACTTCTCCTTTAACCTTTCGAAAATGAGCTCCAGCAAATGTGCATTCTCCAACAAATATGTTCGAGATCACCATTGCAATAAAAAAATGAGAGGTTATGAGAGACTGTAAACAAGAACATTATAGTGAATTTTTCCTCCACAAATGCCCCATTAAAGTAGGCCTTATGCCAAATTACGTAAATCTGTATATTCATTTCTCTTTACTTTCTCTACCCTTATTTTCTTTTTACTATCATGGATGTACGCATCAACATTGTGCAGCCACACTGGATCACTGCCGGGGGCACTAGACCATAACGATCAAGGCTCGAATCATCATAGCGGATCGAGAATAACTATTTCTCCCATTTTAGCATGTTGTGCAATTTTTCATATATTAATAGTGACGCCGCCTAGGCCACCACTAGAGGACAAAGAGGAAGTAGAGAGGTAAGGAAAAAATGGGGTGTCATAAGGTAAGAAGATGGTGTTAGGAAGTAAGAGGGTAGTATTAAGAGAAAGTGAGAAAGGAAAATGCTCAGACACACAAAGGGGACCATGTCTCACCACTGCAAGGGGCACGTGGAAAGAGATATCAAATAAAATGGAATATTCAGACGGCTTCAAACGGGTTCTTTTTCGACTGTGACTTCAACTTCTCCTTCAACCTCTTGAAATGGAGCTCCAACGAATGTGCATTCTTCAGCAAACATATTCGAGATCACCATTGCACAATGAGAAATGAAAGACTATGAGAGACTGTAAACAATAATATTATAGTGGATTTCTCCTCCTCAAACGTTCATGGACATATGCCTTATGTCGAACCACGTAAATATGTGTGTTCATCTCTCTTTACTTTTCTCTATCCTTATTTTATTTTCACTGCCACAGATGTACGTACCGATATCGTATAACCGCAGCAACCACTATCGGGGGCATTAGGCTACATCGATCAAGGCCTAAATCGTCGTAACGGGTCAGGAATTACTCTTTATCTCCTTCTGGCCTATTATGCGATTTTTCATGCATTAATAGTGACGCCGTTTGTGGGCCAACACTAGGGAACAAGAAAGGAAACAAGGAGGTAAGGAAAAAAGTGGGTGTCATAAGGCAAGAAGAGGGTGTCATGAAGTAAGGGGGCAGTGTCAAGATAAAGTAGAAAATGGAAAGATGCTCAGGCACGCAAAGGGGACTATGCCTCACCACTGCATAGGGCAGGTGGAAATAAGGATAAGATAAAAGGGGACGTCTAGATGACTTCAAAAGGATTCTTTTTTAGCTGCAACTTCAACTTCTCTTTCAACCTCTTGAAAGGGAGCTCCAACAAAAGTGCCTCTTCAAGCAAACATATTCGAGATCAGTATTGTACAATGAGAAATGAGAGGCTATGAGAGACTGTAAATAAGAATATTATAGTAGATTTCTCATCCTCGAAAACCCGTGGATGTAAGCCTTATGCCGAATCACGTAAATTTGTGTGTTTATCTTTTTTTACTTTTTCATCCCTCATTTTCATTTCACTATCATAGATGTATGCATCGACATGTCACAACTGCATTGGACTATTGTCAAGGACCAAGCCACACCAATCAAGGCCCGAATTTTTGTAGCGGGCCGGAAATAACTATTTCTCCTCTTTTGGCTTGTTGTTCAATTTTTTATGCATTAACAAGATGAAATAAGAGTATCGCACTATCCAAACTAGGCCTAATGTGTGAATCTGGTATCTCATCCAAGTTTTAACTCGTCCCATTCTAACTATCTATCTACTTTCTTGCTTTTTTAATGAAAAATGCTAAATACATTTAATAAATTCTTTTTTGTAAAAATTATTGCAGTGCTCAATTATAGTCTGCAACTCTCAACTACGATGGATTACATAAAAACTGCATCTTCTAGGAATCTACTCATTGATTTGGTCAGGAAATTAATGGATATATAAGGGAAAACAAACACAACCGTGGACTGGCTATGTTTGTTTATGAAAAATGTGGATAACTTTGAGAAATTTTTTGCATTGAATTTTGGAAAATGAAAGAGATAGAGAAAAATCTAAATAAAAGTTTTGTTTAAAATAAGTATTGTTTGTAAAAATATATAGATCGAAAGGTTGTTGGAATATAATATTGTTAATAATGTTATTATTTTTTTCTTTTTTACAAAGTAAGACTCTATTTATTGATTTGCATATAAAATTACAAATGAATTAGCCTTGTTTGGATTTGAAAACCTTCTCAACTCATTTCATTATTACAATTTTTTTAAATTTTTACACAAAATATAATAAATAATTTAATTTTTGCAAATCTCAATTCAATTTTTTAAATTTTAAAACAATAATAATAATAATATTTTATTGAACTCATCTGGAACAATCTTATATCTAAATCTAAACCACACCCAAAAACCCACTTTCCATATAAACACTATCAAACTCAAGAAAGATTGCAGCTTTTGTTAGACGGCATGCCCCATGATTTACATCCCTTTTGACAATCTCCATTGCTGCGTGTTGGAGTAGGGTTCGAGTGTTTTGTATACAGTAGGCAGGGCAATCTCCGAAAGTTTTTTCAAAATTTAAAATATCTCTTAAATTTTATTTATAATTTTATAAATATAAAAAATAACTCCTAAAAAAATTTATAATCCCTATATGGTCTCTAAAATTTTCATATATTTAGAAGTATGTTTCTCCAATTTTGTTTTCTATATTCCCAATATTTTATATAATTTTTATGTATTATTTATTTTCCAGAATACGGCCTGACCAAAATTAAATTAAAACAAAGTTAAGGATAAATAATAAATTGATTAATATGAATCATAAACTTTCGTATTATACAATATTAGATTTTTTAATATGAAATCCAAAGTCAAAGTATAAGAAAAATTATTTAAGGTTGATAACTTATATGAAAAATAATTGAGAGGTTTTATCCTCTAGATTTTATTGAGTAATAAAAAAATTATTTAATGTCTCAATTATAATATTGTATGCTTAATGTGACATGAAAATATATAAATTTTACATGAAACCTGATAAAATAACTTATATACTAGAATGAAATATGAGATTATAAAATATCACTTAATAGCTTTTATGAAAAATATAAAGTTCTAAATATTTTATTACAAAATATCACTTAATTTTATATAAAGTTATATTTTTATGGTTTTTAATCTATTTTAATTTTATTTTACATAAATGTACTGCGCGGTAGAAAAATCAGCCCCATCAAAAAAATTGATGATTCCGCCCCCTAGTTGTATAAGATGTCCACAGATGCAATAAACATCATTGGCTCTCTATATCATCTCCACTACGTCCTTTGCATATCACCTTCTAAAATCATTATGTCGAAACCCAGTTTCAAACACAAAAAAAAAAATGGCCATGAAAGCTCCATAAGATTCAACAATTTGTAGGGTAGGATTGCCATCCTTTGGTATTTGCTTAAAAATTAAGGATTAGTTTGAATATTAGAGTATTTTGAAAATATTCTATTATTATTGATTATTTTATCAATTTATATTATTATTTATTATTATTATTTATAGAATATTTGAGATAATCTCACATCTAAATGCGGCCAAAATCTTCTATATATAAAAAGTGTGTATGAAACGGAAAATCTTGTTTTAACGGTTTTTCTTGTTTTTCCGTTAAAGTTAACACCGTTTGTTTTAACGGTTTTGCATATAAAATGAAGACATAAATGTTGAGAGAGATACCATTCAATGTTGTTATATGATTTATTACTCACAATAATTATAATACTTAATAGTTTATACAATAATAAGTAATTAAAGATTAGTTATTATATTTTTCTCTTTCTCCTTAACATATACACGTGTATTATGTGCATAAGACGTGAATCCCTAAGTATAACATATATGTATTATACGTTTCATTAATTCAAATTATTGAGTATTCCAAATTTAAAAATCTGATATAATATATAATACAAGTGTGTTTAGTCAAAGTGTTTTTTTTTTCCTATGGTAGTAGAACGTAGTTTCCGCTGAGTCATATTCCACACGTGGGCTTGCTATGGTGGGCACGTGACAAAGGCCGTGATCCTTGAGCTAATCAAGAAAGAATAAATTCGGCCAACAATTTCAAAATATATTTTATGATTTATATATATGTTATATATAGAAAATATTATACCACAAATTTTATAAAAAGATTATGTTTTAACTTTATGTTGTCCCTAATCGACTCAACCAACAGCAAAATAAGAATTTCAATGTTGTCTCTATTGATCGTCTACAAGATGATAGGGCTGAAAACCGACCGGTCGGTTTCTGTTTTATGCCTAAACCGAAATTGACCGGCTTTCTATATATATCAATACACACCGGCCGAAACCGACCGTGCTGGGTGGAGAAAACCGGCCGGTTTCTTTACCAGTCGGTTCCGGTTTTCTTATTCGGTTTGGGCCCTGTTTTGGGCCTTTTATCCATTAGATTTTTGGGCTTTTTTTTTAAAATTTTATTTTATAAATATATATATTTTTTCCTATATATATATATATATATATATATATATATATATATTTTAGGATATGATAGGCCTAAAAAATCAGTTCACAAGCTCTACAAAAGCCTCCATGCGTTCTCTGATGGACAATATGTTGTAAATTCATCACTAATAATTCAACCGTTCTTAACTAATAATTCAATTCATCATACAAGCTAATAATTCAATTCATCATACAAGATGTTGTAAATTCATCACACAAGATGTTGTAAATTCATCACTCATATTAAAAATAAATAAAAGTAATAAATAACTAAAGCATTCATCATATTAATTATTAACTAACTAATTACTATATTACTTACTACATAATTAAAAATAAATAAAAATAACTTCATTAGATATTTAGTATTACATATTACAAATTTGGAAAACAATTCAAGTTGTCTTAAGCATAGCAAAATGCAAGTAAAATAAAAACATAAATAAATAAAAACAAATTGTCTTAAAGACTTAAACATAGCAACAATGTCAAAAATTAAGAATATTGATCTTCATCTTCACTCATTATTGCTTCAAGCCTTCAATCTTCATTCGTCAATACTTGTCACTTTCGATTGTGCGGTCAACTCTATAAGAATCAATAAGAATAAAATATCAAATGTTAGTGAATTCATATTATGAAAAAATATGCAAAATTAAATTACAATGAAAACAAAGAAAATATTACCTGATTCTACTACAAAGCTCTCCACATTATCCATAGCCTCTCAGATATCAATGGGTGTTGACGAATGCCTTAACCAATTTTGAGTGCAAATAAGTGCCTCAACAGTTCTCGGAGCCAACAAACTCCGAAAAGGATCAAGCACACGACCTCTCGTACTAAATGCTGACTCGGACGCAACCGTAGAAACAGGCATGGCCAATAAGTCTCGTGCAATCCTCGCAAGTATAGGATAGTTAGCCTCATTTATTTTCCACCAAGTCAACAAGTCAAACGATTCGCTGAGTGCCTCACAACCATCTGATAAATATCGATCCACTTCAGTTTTGGTAATACTAGATCCGGTTGCGGAAGATGCCCTATACCACTCCCAGAACCATTTGGTCTCACGTTTGCCATCACTTTCATTCATGGATCTAGATGTTGGAGGGGGTTGAGAAACTGGGGTACTCGTGGTGGAACCGAATGCAGCATTATACTCTGCATACAAATCTACTAATACCTGCCTCACATTCGAAACCAACTCCTCAGCACGGAACTCATCATGAATTTTCTACAATTCAAAAGTAAGAAGTCCCAACTTGCTTCGTGGATCAAGTACAACAGCAATTAACATGAGCAAGTTCATCCTATCTAATGACCCCCAATACTTATCATATTTGGTTCTCATGTTTATGGCCATACTCCTCAAACAAGTATTAGTACTCTCACTCAGCATAATCAATTCATTTTGGAGATCACAAATCTCTAAAAAACTGGTGTTGGCTGTCACATATAAAGATCCAGAAAATCTAGTAGTGGCTTCATAAAACATCTCCAAAAACTTGACAAACACCCACACTGTCTCCCACTCCGCAGCTTTAGGAGGTCCCATGTGGCCATCATCAAAGTAAGAGAGGAAATTATAATCCTCACTCTCCATCCGCCTGAAAGCCTTCTCAAACTTCTCAGCCGCCTCCAACATCAAATAGGTTGAGTTCCATCGTGTCTGTACATCAAGACATAACATTTTTTTACAATCAATTTTTTCTTTTTCTGCACATCTCTTAAACTTCTCTAATCTTGCGGGGGATGAACGCACATATCTAACTGCATTTCTAACCATTGTAATGGCATCATTGCACTCCTTCAAACCCTCACTCACAATAAGATTCAATATATGAGCACAACATCTCATGTGTATATACTTGCCCCCCAACACATTCCCAGTCAAAAACCGTTTCAAATAGGAAATTGCAGTATCATTCGAACTTGCATTATCAACAGTTACAGTAAATATTCTATCAATCCCCCAATCAAGCAAGCACGACTCAACATATCTTCCAATGGTATCCCCTCGATGATTAGGGATTAAACAAAAATTAATTATTTTTTTCTGCAATTTCCAATTCTTATCAATGAAATGTGCAGTTAAACACATGTAATTCAAATTCTGTATTGATGTCCATGTATCTGTCGTCAAGGAAATCCTCATGCCACCATCTTTAAACACTTTTTTAAGTTTCCCCTTTTCTATTTCATACAACTTCATGCAATCTCTTGCAACTGTGACACGACATGGAACTTTAAACCGGGGTTCAAGAGACCAAGCAAATTTTCTAAATCCCTGTCCTTCAACAACCCTAAATGGCATCTCATCAATAATTACCATTTCTGCAATAGCCAACCTCGCAATCTCTTCATTAAATTTGTGGGTTACAAGAGTCCTTAATGTACTACCATCACTCTCTCCAACCCCCTCCTCAGGTGATGCCTCACCTGTTAATGTTTGTTGATACCTATCCAAAGGTCCACGTTTATGAGGATTTTTACGACACGAAGGCAAATGATTTTGCATCGTTGAAGTTCCGTTCCTCTTTGAGTGACAAGCGTACATCTTGCCACAATAATTACATTTAGCCTTCGGATCATCTACAGGACAACCATCCACCTTCGTAAAATGATCCCATACAATCGACTTGTCCGTCCCTTTCCGTTTCCTAGGTAATGGACAAGTACTACTAGTAGGGGCACTAGGGGGTTCAGGTATTTGGGTCTCTCTCACATCTTCAACCAAATTAATTGTTGGTTGAGGTTCATTTGTATCAACATCAATCGGAGACGAAGAAGAATCCATCTAAATTATAAAACAAAATATAAATGTTATATTTAAATGCAACACTAAATTACAAGTCTAAATTATATAAATGCTAAATTATATAAATGCAACATGGCAAACATCACAAGTCTAAGCGTATTGATGGTTGTCATTAAATTTGCAAGAGTTTGGTTGTCATTATCTCATCAAGAACCTAACATTATTAGCTTTGCATACAAAAAACTTATCGTATTGATCTGTCATTCTGTTGTGTATCTCTTGTTAAATGATGGCTTATTTTCTCTTATATATTTGGTTTTAGAAAATCTATTATAAGCCTTATTTTATACACATTCAATACATCACTGATGTGTAAACTTTTCACGTCAACTGTGCTAAAAAATTAAACTCATTTAATTTTGCATATAAATTAGAAGGAAAAGTGCTTTGCATGTACCAAGAATAAAAGGAAAATAAAGAATATAAATTACACCTCCACTCCAATGCTACTACAAAAGTTCTTGCTTTACTGCTGCAAAATTTTGAAATCAAGAACTTCTCTAATTCCTTTCAAATTTGATATTATGCTCTTTAATAGTGCATATACAAAACCATGATCTTCAAAAATTTAATAATTGTTATTGAAGATCAGAACAATCCAATCGAATCTTCAATATATGTTTTATGCTATCAATTCAATGGCAACTTGATCACTGATATTTTGAGAGTTT
>QGSO01000384.1:21783-88386 GCA_011037825.1 Carya cathayensis | reverse complement strand
TTATTAATCAAGACAATTGAATAAGATTCCAAGTTTATGTTAAGTCCAGTTTCAGATCAAATACATGATAAGTCAAGTTTTAGATCAAGTCCATGTTATGTTATACTCACGTACATGTTATGTTCAAGTTTATGTTATTTTCAAGTTCTTATTTATGTTATGCAGGTTTACGTTCATGCTATATTTCAAGTCCATGTTATGTTTCACGTTCATGTTATGTTGTTTGTTCATGTTATGTTTTAAGCTTAAGTTCATGCCATGTTAAGTCAAGTTCAGTTCACGCTTAAGTTCTGGTTAAGTCATGCTATATGTCAAGTTATACTATGTTTATGTATGACTATAATTATGCATTTATGCTTTTACTGCCATGCATGTATTTTTAACCTGTGTGTGAGTTTTATGTTAACTTACTGAGATTTGTAATCAAATCTCACTGTGGTAGTCCCAACTACCATTCCCCCCGAATGGTAGATCTTGTTACAGGACCCGAAAAAGAATTGGAATCTGACCAACTGAATACGGTCAACTAGGCCACGGTGCGATGTTGATGATGATATAGTATTTAACTCAAGTTAATATTTGTACTTTTGGAGTTGTATCTCAAGTATTCTTTTGATCACAACCTTTTTGGACTAGTGTGGTGATCACGGCTTTTTAGTATGCCTTTATGTATGAAATATGTTTCAAGTATTTGGGATATTTTTAGTTTGGTGCATAGTATTGCTAAAGAAAAAAATTATCCGCTGCGAATATTGCATAATGCTAGATGCATGTTAGGAACATTGCATCTTATATGTCATGAACGGGGGCAGGTAACCTTGTGTTGCATGTCTCGACGCTTCAAATGTCCGTTCAATCCCAAGCGGAATTTGGGGGCGTCACAGAGAGACTCGGAGAGGGAGAGAGAGAGAGAGAGAGAGAGAGAGAGAGAGAGAGAGAGAGAGAGAGAGAGAGAGAGAGGGGGGGGCGGCTGAATGAGGGAAAAGGGGGAAACTGGGAAAGGGCCAAAGGAACCCTAACCCGTTCCCCACCAAACGGCGTCGTTGCATTAATTTTTTTTTCTATTTCATTTAAACAAAACGAATGAAACGGCGTCGTTTATATAAGTGAGTATATATATAATATATATATATATATAACCGGTCGGTCGGTTTCCCGGTTTTCTGTGGGGCTGAACCAGGACCGAGCCGACCGACTTCGGTTTTACTAAATTTCTACCGCCGGCCGACCGGTTCCGGCATCTGGCGGTCGGTCTCCGTCGGTGGAGGTTGGTTTTACGGTTCCATGTACACCCCTACAGGATGACATAAATTGATGAATTATAATACAAATATCAAACGACACATATTTTGAACTACCGTTTGTGTTAGATTTTTATTAAATTTTTCGTATACATTTTTGCTAAAATTATGGATGTTATAAACATGTATTGGATTATATAATATTTTGAGCTAATTTTTTTATTTTCTCCACTATGTCTTAAATTATTAAGTGACATCAATAATTTTTATAAAATATATATTATTTTTTACAAATAATCATTTCATAAAATTAGACAAACGTGCTTTGCACGTTGCTCCCATCTAGTATTTAATAAATTGTGTTAAAAAATAACTAAAGCAAATTGAATATGTATTTTTTTTATCAAATTGAATATCTATTATTATGTATCTAAATTTCTCAAATAGTTTAAATATTAAAAATACCATACTCTATCCAGTATTCACACGTCGAACAATAATAGTCTTATCATTATTCTATTATTATTATTATTTTATTTTTTTATTTAATAGTTAAGAAAATAACTATTAATAAAATTATATATATTTTCAATATATTTTTTTAATTATTAAAAATGTTAAAAAATATTTAAAAGAAAATAAAAAATAAATACATATATTAAAAGAGCAGTAAAGATATTGTAAAGTGATTGTAAGCCTATCCTTATCCCTATCCTTATGAAGTCCCTATCCTTATCCTTCATATGTCTACGTTCTCGGGGCTCGGAAAACAGCCACATTGGCTCCAAAAAGGAGCGTGCAGATGCAGTAATACGTCATATCAATGAACAGAAGGCATATCATGCGTTGGCCTTCGGTGGAAACAAAATCTTGGCTTGTTTGACCTGTCCACTTTTACTTTTGGAGCGGCTGCAGCAGCATTTGGTGTATATATACATTTTACTCCATCTAATTAAGAGAAGGCACGTAAGAGTTTTTTTAAAAAGTGAAATAGATTTGGTTCCATGAATTGATATGGATTTTTGGTAGCAGAAGTGCTACGTATAACAAAACATTTGTAACCACGGCGCACCCATGCTGAGGTGGCGCGTCAGATGATTATTATTATTATATTATATATTAAAAAAAAAAAGTGAAAAATCGAAATAGAAGTAAGCTTGCGTGAAACATTTCCATTTTGGGTCTATGTTCTCTCCGGACCTCAACGTCTTTATTCTCTCCAGACCTCAACGCAGGAAGCTATTTTGTGATTTTTCATTCATCTCTCCCAAATTTCTTCATCTACCTTTTGGCCGATTTCCTCTACGTCGATGGTGTCCATAAACACGCAACATTTTCTTTTGCGCGATACAGTCTCAGGTAGTGTTTATTTCCCGACATATCTCTATATTCCAGTTTTTGAAATGGGATGAAAATGCCTATTGGATGATAGTGGTAAGGAATGGAATGAATTATTCTGGACGTTACCAAGCCTTTGTTCTAAAATGAAAGTCCAAGTGGTTATGGGTTTTTTTATTTGGTAGTATTCATAGATAAGGAAAGTTATGGGAGAATGGTGCGGAATGGATGAAGGAGAAGGTGAAGGGTGTGGGAAATGATGAAGGAGAAGAGAAATCTAGGGAAAATGCATGAAGGAGAAGGGGAAGGAGAAGGGTGCGGGAGGAGAAGGGGAAGGGGAAGGGTGTGGGCTCAGACGAAATGAAATCTGGAGGGGAAGGAGAAGGGAGGTCTTTGGGTTTTAGGGTATTATTAAACGCACCGTTTGAATAAAAATGATTCAAAAGAAATGAGATCCCACTTTATGCTTCTGCCTGAAACAAAGGGGCACCGCACCGTTTCATTAATTGATTCGGTTTAAGTTGACTTGCTGACCTGCCACGTTGGATTGGTTACGCCATGGGTGCGCATCGTTGGTTACGTCCAGAATTTTCCTTTTGGTAGGGCCCTTTTTTTTGTTTTGTTTTTGGATTCCTTTCTCCCTTCTCCTTACACATTTTTAAAGATGGTAATTTATGACACAATCTATTAATTCAACACGAATACGATATAGTAGAAATAAATTTGAGTTTAATCTTATCATATTTAAATCAAAACGGATTGACCCGTTAAGACACGATTACTTAGCGGGTCATTAATATGTCAACCTGTTTTGACCCATTAAAAAAATTAAAATTACACTTCTACCCTTCTATCTAAAAACAAAAAAACCATAAATCCTAATATGTCCCTCGCCGCACACCACATACCTCATATCCAATTTCTTCAAATTTTATTCTTCAATTTCTTCATCTTGCACCTTGCGACTTGCAGACTTCTTCTTCATTCTTCAATTTATACCTCTTGCGACTTGCAGAGTCTTGCTTCTTTACTCTTCCTCTTGCTGCCACAATGCCACGACGCCTCGCCATTCAGCCTTTGTCGCTTAGCCATCTCACAAACTCACAGCCACGACATCCCAGCCTCTAGGCTTCTCGCCTTCTCCCCTGTTGCATGACGGCACAAGTCACGGGCCACTATTGGCAACTGCTACATAGCCTCCAGTGCCAGCCATACTGCCACCTCCCTCTGTCCCTCATGAGTTGCAACTGAGCGGAGCGGCGGTGCCCTTGATAATTTTTCCTTTTCTTCTTAATATTTATATTTGTTTGGTTCCCTAGATTATATTTAAGATGAATTTTTGGTAGATTATTTAGAGCTATATTTTGGTAGATTATGTAGTAGTAGAGCTGTGTTGTGGTAGATTATACTTTTTGAAATTTGGGCTTCCCTGTTTTTATATTTGTTTAGTTTCCTAGAAAATAATTTGTTTGGTTCCTTAGAAAATATTCAAGATGAATTTTGAGTAGATTCTTCAGAGTTGTGTTTTGGTAGATTATGTAGCAGTAGAGCTGTGTTATGGTAGATTAATCAAGTCAAGCAGGTTAACAAATCATGTTCGTGTCTACTAATATAAAACGGGTTGAAATGGATCATAATGGGTCGTGTTAACCTTTTGCATAGGGTTTACTAACGGGTTATATTTCTCTACATATTATACACCATATTTATTTTTATTTCTCTTAAACTAATTAAATTATTCTATTCATCATCCATATTCCACATATTTAATAAAATAAAATAAAATAAAATATGACGTATGGTGTGTAAAGATTACAGGTAGAATTTTTCTTTCTTTTCTTGTGCAGATTTTGTTATTTAAAAAAAAGAGTAAATTTAAAATTTATATAAATAACTTATTTTAATAGTAAATTTTACTATTTTTAAAAGAAATGTGTGAGATTTGTAAAGTTTAAAACTATATATAATATTACTAATTTGTTTGCTTTTTGATCTCCCACGAGATTTTTCTTATGCAACGGTGGTATTATATTCTTTTAAAAATATTTATTTTCATATTAAATAGGGTCATTTTTGTTGCTTGTGCTTGAATTCTAAGATTAGAGCGGAAGACATATTTTAGTAAAATATCTTATACAATCAGAGCGAATAAACCGGAAAATTAAATATATGATTTACCTTTTATATATATATATATATCTATTTTTTCATCATCTTTAATAGTAAACTTAAGACAATAACTCTAAAAAATCTAATCTTAAAATTATGTTATGGAGTAATTCTACATATAATCGTGAACTATATAAACACTGCATAATCACTTTAAAAAAGAGTATAATTCACTATTAAAAGATTAATTTTTTCAAAATGACTACCCGGCAATTACATAATTTACAATTAAAAATATATTTTATTTTATGTTAATATATGAAAATCAAGTATTATATCAAATGAATGGGCAAGAAACCAAGAGATGAATCTATGAGATAAATCGAAATAGTCTTTGATATCCTTTGGTACTTAAAATCAATGGAGATTTAGATTTAATTATAATAATGAATACATAGGTTTCATATGTTTACTCACCATTCGAACTTTTCTCTAATATTTAGAATTAGAAATCAAATTGAAACTAAGAACCAACTAGAGTTCGTCGTAATAAATGTAAAGGTCGGTCTTTCTTTGAAGCGTTGCCAGATATAAAGACGACATGGACGATCGCCACTACAATAATATCGTCGAAAAAAGTCAGAGTTTAATTAGTACGCTGAATTTTCAGCTCAACGTCACGGCATGCGGACCAAAGACACAGAATCCAAAACAAAACAAAGCCACGAACGCGTTTCCAGTTCAAGGCTTCAATTCAAGCACGAAACTTCGGACCCTCTACGATGCTTCGACCGCCGTCTCTACTTCTATTGTTGTTGTTAAGCTCCGTTTTGATCGTACGGGTCAACTCGCACCAAGAATCGGGCGAGTGGAACTGCGAGTCCGACTCGGAGAGCCGAATCGAGTCCGAGTTCCGGCCCGGCCTCATCACCCTCGACGGCCACGCCGACGATTGGAAGGACATTGATGGCTTCGAGTTCCCTCTCCTCCCCGCTCTCGACCCACATGAAGATCACGAATACAAAGGAGGCAAAATGACCGTTAAGGTACTTCCTTGATTCAAATCTTGATTTCAATTTCGTTGGAAATCATGGGTGGTTTATTATGAATTTTGCTCCTTTAATTCCTTTCTTGCTAATTTGATGTTATTTGTATGGTTATATTGCAGGCTTTGCATGATGGTCATGACGTTTTCTTTATGTTACAAGTAGATGGGGACTATGTGTACTCTAAAGGGTAAGTTTTGATTTTGAGAATGGAATGTTGTATTATGTTTGTGATTAGATTATAACTATTTTCTCGATCTTTTTAATCTTTTGGCAACATTTTATGTTCGCAACATAGCCTTTTACATTCACTCCTAGCAATTAGATATGAATCAATGTTCATACAATTCGTCCAGAAATGGTTAAAAAAAATAGGTTGCTTTTCTAATCTGATTTCTCTTTTCTTCAAGGTTCCCCATCTTATTACATTGTATCATGGTGTTTAAAGTTTTTTGGAAGGCAAACAAACTATATGCGTTTAGATTCTTTCAGTCAATTTTGGTGTGCTGGCCATGAAATTCTATTTCACCCAGCTGTGCATTCTCCGATATGCTATATAAGTGGATATACTTTGTTGAAATGAATGCCTAATCAGCTTAAAGCCTAGACTCCTTGACATGAAAAGCTCCCTGTTCATACAAAGTGGATATACTTTGTTGAATTGTTTTGCTGTCCCTGATGCAGCAATAGCAAGAAATGTCCTTCTATCGCTCTTATGTTCCAAATTGGAGAAGGTGCCTCATACCATGACGTAAGTTAATCCATCTAATTTTTTCCCACTGAATTTTTTTATAGTTTATCTTGCTTTTCATTTTATCTACTTTATAATTCAAACTGAGAAGATCTGTGTTGTTAGATGGGTGGGTGTACCGAAGGGAAAGACACGTGCACCAACAAGACGTGCAAAGGGCATGAAGTTGATATTATGCACTTCTCAATTGGAAATGCTATTCCGGGACGGCTGTATGGTGGCAACCCGATAGACAACAGGGATGGATATGGTGGTGACAGGTAATGTAATACAATCCTCACCTTTTGGCCTTGACTGCAATGTAGTACAATTCCACATTTGAGCATCCATGTAGTACAAAGTCATGATAATTTAGTAAAATCCCCTTCTTAATATATTCTTTTATACTATTCATCACTTTTTTTGTGAATAGGTTTGGTCATTTGGTTGATCTTTATGCTTGGACCCCACACTGTAGATATCTAGATGGAACTGGCCCTTCAGGTACGTTGGGCATTAATATTATTATTCAATTAGTTACTTCAAGGATTAATATAATATCCTGTTGCTATTTTTTTAATGAAAATTGAAATATATTGATGGGCTTAGAAGGAGAGCAATGAAAGTTTTTGAGTAAAGGAAAGCAAAGAGCGATAAGGATCCAAAAGAAAAACCTACTAAAGTGGCATTGAACTTGTGGCTCTTTCATCAAAACAATTCACCATCTGTGGTTTAGCTCATTGCGTACTTTGCACAACTTGGAACTCACCTAGAAGAGTTATTCAAATATTGGTTTATCTTTAGTTCTCTGGTTGAACAATGAATATCAGCAACGCCTCGACAATTATTTTTCATTAACGTATTAAAATATTATCTCAAAAACAATGTTCATCTTCTCTTACTCAACATCCTCCTCCTTATCCTCTAAATTTTTGCTACTACGTTTTCTAACAGCTTTTATTCTTGTTCTTTTAGCCTTCTTATCTTTCTTTGACATCTTCAGTATTAAGCAAATCACCCATTATAGTGGCAATCACGTCTCTATTTACTTTTTCAAATTCTGGTGTTGCCATACCTTTGACTTTATTTCATTGTTTTTCTTTTGCCCCCAATTTTTGTAATCCTTTTTCCCCATCTACAACTCATCTCCTCCAAGGCTGAATTTCTTAAGACAATATTCATCTTCACCCACATCCTCTAATCTGTAACATTGGACTTACTTTTGGTTTCCACATCTAAAGTTCCTTTGTTGTATTACCTATCAAAAAAAAAAAAAAGTTCCTTTGTTGTATTGCTTTATTTCATCTTTGCTAATATTGGCTTCCGCATAAATATAAATCTATCCTAGATTTGAATGCTAAATGCACCCTCAAATTGTAAGTTTGCCTAATGAATTATGTGAATATCATATATCTGATTATTTAGAACAGGAACGGTGCCACCCCTTGAGAGCAGACAGTAACTAGATTAGACAACAGTTGATGATAGGCACTTTGGGGTGTTTGAATGACACGTGTAGCAATATCTCCCAATTAGCCCAAAAAGAGCATTTTAAGAATGCAACAATACATGGATTTTATTGGTCAAAGGAGAGTTGTCAAATATTAGTATCTTTTTAAGTTGACATGATGTTTCTATCCCCTTGACATATATGCTTATTATTTTTATTGAAGAACCTTGTGTTGTGTATAACATGAACTGAGTTTTGATTTGCAGCTAAAAAATAAATATAAATAAATAAAAGAGGAAAGAAAAATGTCTTTTTGCCTCCTTGTTTATCTTTTTTAGTAATCCCTCCCAAAGATATGTAACAATTTGATGTTTAGATTGGGATACTTAAATTCTTTATTCTTTGCTATTTTTCTTTTTGATAAGTAAGAAAATTTATTGATCCTCAAAATTAGGCATAGCCCAAGTACACAGGTGGTATACAAGAGAGAAATACCTAATTACGTCCTACATGCAGAAAAAGAAGCATAGAAGTTATTGACATTAACCCCCTCTAATACAATAGCCTTAGCCCAAAGTAACAAAGACTGGGAAAAAAAAGTCTCTAATGCCCCCAATGAGCGTACTCTATTTTCAAAACATCTTCTATTCCTCTCATTCCATATACACCACATGAGACATAGGGGCACCATCTTCCAAGCAGCTGCTACTTGACAATTTCCCCATGTTTTCCACACCAACGGGCCAAAAGATCTGCCACCTTCTTATTCTTTGCTAGTTATGAATTTCGGTGAAGTTTCTTTGGAATTTTGTATACTGGATTATTGCAACTTCTTTCTTGGTTTGTGCTTTGTATTCACTAGTCTATGACAGAACATAGATGCAGAATTCTTGATGGATATTTTACTGTCAAGATCAGACAATTTATCATGCCATTGCTTTTCAAAAAAAGATTCTCCTTGTATCTGAAATTTTTATTTATCCTTTGACATGCATACCTCATCAAGGTTCTCCCAAAGTTTCTCTTTGATTATTGCTTTATCTCTTCCCTTTTATGCCGATGGTATTTTGACCAAATGGCATCTCCTCTCCTCCTAAGTAAGAGATTGAGGGTGTGGTTGCAGGTTGATTCCTATTAAAGAGCATGAATTTCATATACCTAAAAGGAAACTATAATTTTCCCCTTATTCTTTCTTCTTCCTTCCCCTTCTCTAGGTTTTACTTGGTGTTTCTTTTTTTGTCCACAATAAAATTGTAGTGACCAAAGTATGAATGATTTTGTCTATTTTTTGTCAGGAAATGATACTAGTGCACAGAACGAATGGAAAGGTGCATGGTGGCACAGCAGCTTTTCTGTTCACTCAGGTAATTAACTATCTATTGTTAAGGGTTTGGTATTTAAATATTAGTTGTACTCATAAGTAGTGTAGTGTGATTATCAACTTACACAGAACTATCACTTGGCCATGCTAGAGACCTAAAATGGCAAGTGTAAACATTTAGAAAATGGATACATAATGTTATGGAAGATCCATCTATTGAATTCTCAACATAAGCATCCATATAACTTAAACTGTTCTATTAATATGTTAACCTATTTTCTTAAAAAAAAAAAAAAAGAATCCACTGGTGCTTAGGTAGGTTTAAGACCCCTGAGCCTCCCATGTGACTAAACTCTAGTAATTTAAAATAGAAAAGATAAACAACTTCATTTTGTTCCTTATGAACATTTTGGTGAAAGGGTCCTTATGACTGTTTTGGCTTCTGCTACATCACCCTTTTCATGTGGTTGTTTGTTTTTTAAGTTGTTCCATGTGTTTTCCATATGTGGCCATATATTTCACCTCTATTTGTACTATCATCTTATAAATTTCCTAATGTTGCACCATTTTAGGCTGAATATTAATATTTTAGTCGCCTATTACAGGTTTTGTGGAGGAAGATAGTCCATATGCATCAGGTGGTCAAAAAGGCACATATTATTTTGAATTCTCTAGGCCTCTGAGAACAATGGATCGTCTTCAACAGGTTATGTTATCTGCTGCATTGAGAAACGGTGTTTGCTTAAATATTTTAATTCTTAGTGTGTAATTTGCTTCACTGGTTGTTCAAATGTTAATTAACAGGGATAATGAAATGCTGACTAACCCCAAGGGGTTGACCCAAGTGGTGAAGGCCTTGGTCTTGGGGGTATCACTCCCTTCAAGGTCCAAGTTTCAACACCTCATGGGTGCAAACAATCACTAGGGGCCACACCCCTGGTGAAAAACTAGCAATTTAACCGGTTCTGTGTAGGGAAAATTCTATGGATGCGGTGCACAGAACCGGGGTTTATTCTGTAGGGGCGGCTCCGAAGGGCCTTGCCTTGGAGAGATTCCCTGACATAAAAAAAGAGAAAAGAAGAAGAAGAAGAAAGAAATGCAGACCAAGACTAAACACACTCAATCAATTGAAAATCATCCTTAAAAATGCGAACACAATTGCCTCCAATATTTGATCGCATAACTTTATGATATTAGTCAAATGAGCTTGATGGGCCGATGGCCATCTATGTTTGTTTCAAATAGGCCCTTTTTAAAAAAAATATATAAATTTCACTATATTTGATAGAAGTTTTGTTATTTTACTTGTAAAAAAAAAACTATATTTGATAGAAGTTCATTTTTCAAATGGAAACCAGAGTACAACTTTAGGAAACTCTTTTCTGGATAATTTCTGTTTATTCTTTTGAAATTCTCTCAATTATTATTATTATGTCTGTTGACTTTTTTAAACCCTTGTTCTCTTGTTTGAAGCGAATTCAATGTCTCACATGGATGACATTGATTCATTGACACCTTTGTGTTATCTATACATTCAATGTTACAAATTTACCATGTTGCAACAGAATCTTAGTTTGTTAATATTTTACCTGGTGCCTGCAGGATGCTCAGTTTACACTTGGTGGATCAAGTAAGATGTCAGTAGCATTCTGGTATCCACTTGATGGACAACCATGGTATGGTTCCGGGCACTATTCCATCAACTGTGATTGGGTTCCCTTAGATATCTCTTCCGGCATTTCGAAAATGTCTGTACGAGGTGGCTCCGGGAATGTTTCCAGTGCCTTTGCCCTTCTGTTATCAGTGGTATCCCTATGCGCGTCTGCTTTTGTGGGGTACCGGCTTTTCAAACCCAATCATGCACCCTTTACACCAATGGAGAATCTTTAGGATAGCAGTGTGTGATTGGGACTGTACCCTCCACTTAGATTGTACTTCTTAGTTAGTACTCTTGGTACTTCCACTTCCACTCACATTTTTAATTAAAAGGTGTTACTTTATTCTTACACACCTTTGTGGGTGTTGTCACTTTTTAATGTATGATTAATTTATTTAGGTCCTTATCTTAAATATGATGATGACCTTTTGTTTAACTCCATTTTTCTTTTTGCTTTTGGTGTTTATTAGAATCAACTTCATTACTGCAAAGTCTTGTGCTTTTATTGATGAGAAATGATATTTACAGTCAAGAGCCGTGCAATGTTTTTTTTTTTTAAAAAAGAGTAAATACGAGGTTACAAGAAAAAACTAATTATTTAATAGTAAAAATTAATTTTTTAATAATAGACTTTATTCTTTTTTAAAATAATTATATTAATTAGTTTTCGATTTAACATTTCTCTTTAGGTTCCCTTGTTATGTTATTGTCACCTTAGTGGGCTTTTTGGCCTTTTGCTTCCTAACTCGCTTGCCACCCATGGGTTGGACCAAGACATATTCCTTGATAGTATGGTTGAAAACTTACTGATATACAAAAGCTGTGGTATGGACACTTGGATTAGAAGTGGCGCTAAGTGTATTAATTTTATTTTATTTTATTTAAAAAAAAAAAAAGAGATTCAAAAGGAAAATGTCATATATTGCACTCTTTATCTTATTTATCTTCTAAAGTGATGATTTGGTATTATTTTTCAAATTTTGAAAATATCACGACAGTACATAACGATGAAATACTAATATAAAAGATTGAATCGTAATTGGTTCCTACAATATAATAGAAATAATTTATTAATCCATACCTAATATTCTTGGTGAGTGAGTTTGGAATATACTGCTTAAAAAAAGACTCTGTTGCGGCGATCTTTGTCGCTCAGTATTCAAAGGCTTCGAGCCTTGGCCTCAGGAAAATAATTAGTAACGGCGCTGATAACTTCGTTACAAAAACCTTATGACGACAAATTGGACAGGCTAAAAAACGAATTTTAAAAGTTAAGTTGGAAATTTAAATAAAATATTAATTTTTTATATTATTATTATTTTAAAATTTTAAAAAGTGAAATTATTTATTATATATTAGAATATTAGATGGCTTTGTGGCATTTGGAAAGCGAACGACGTCAGTTCCATTTTGGTGAGCGATTTTCCGAAGGGATCGAATAGGAACTCCGAGGATACCCAAACTTCGGACTTCGGAGAGAGACTCTCAGAATCTCAGGTACTTTCCTGTAATTCTCAGCGTTTTCCGAGTGAAGTTTCCCTTTTTGTCTGGTTTTCTCCCGGTTGTCACCTGATATTACTAAATCGGTTTACATCCGCGGAGTTTAGGTTTAACTTGTATGCATGTGTTTGAATTTTGCAAGATCTTAGTTTTAACCACTCGTCAAATTTATTTCAACTACATGATTGGATTTAAATGAAGTTCGAACTTTGATTCAAGCTGGCAAGCTTTCACTTTTTAGCCATGAGGAAGCTCTTGATTAATTGACTTTTGGAAGTTCTTAGTGGTTGTTTTACATTTGGTGATGCATTTTAATTTGAATCATAAAACGTTGAATGCCTTGAATCTCCGATCCACACAGCTGAAGGCGCTCTGTGTAAGCTATACACCAAAGAACTCTGAGTTCCATTCGTTTCAAATCCACGAGAACAAGTTCTAGAGTTTAAGGAACGGAATTCGATTATAATTGAAGCAGACCTGGCGTTTTTCATGTTCTGGTCTATAATATCGTCCATGGACAAGCTTTTTAATAAGTAATTTATGCGTAGCTTATCTCGTGATGAATTGCTATTTTATATTCTTTTTAGTGTCTTTATTGGCCTCGGTAACCGAGTATGATTATTCTATTTTAACGTTTAGGTTTTGTGACTATTGTGGAATTGGTCACGCTTTGAAGCCCGATTCCTGAACCTTAATGGCGAGGATCAAACCTCAAGCTCTGCTACAACAAAGCAAAAAGAAGAAGGGGCCTACTCGAATAAGTGTCACTACCATCATATTGTGCAATTTGGTTGTTGTGTTGATCGTGTTTTTCCTGTTTTCTACATACAGGCACTGGAGTCAAAGGTTTGTGTGGTTTATCGATTGTGCTTATACTCACATAGATTTTTTCATGATAAAGGGGGATTCTTTGTTAGAAAATGATGTTTAGTTTTTTTTAACCTATAAAAAGATTATATCCAGGCACAATATGGAACCTGTAGGAATGTATGAAAATATTTGGAAATATTAAGGAAAATTCTATATGGGCCAGGGTTTGAAAAGTAATGCTGGGATGCATGATGAAAAGGGGTGAGTTTTGAGATATGGACCTACCAAGTTGATTGAACAAGGAACTTTCTGACCGTTATGTTGATTTAACTTTGTGGTCAAGTTGAGTGAAATCTTATCAGTGTTTACAATGCTCGGAGTTTTATTAATCATATAATTAATCTCAATTTCAGAATTTTATGTTTGTCATGCGGGAATATTTCACATGATTTATGGATCATTGACATTATCTCTGATTTAAATTATGGCTTTTGAAAAATATAAATTATATAGGATATTCTCACTAATATTTTTTTATAAGGGATATTCTCACTAATATAATTAATGAAGAAGTCCGGAATTGGAAGTTAGCAAATGATTCAGAAGTTTTTGTTTCAGTGAGTTCTGTTTTGTCTGTGTATATTATTGCAAATATTTGAGATATCTGTTGGATAGTAACCTTTACTTGCTGACTTGTATATAGGTCAAGATTCCAAACAGATAATCAGTTCTCAGCTTCTGAGGTATGTCTTATTGACGAGCCTTTTATTAATTCTATAATGGCATTGACAGTTCTTGAGTTATTTTCTTTCTGAATTCTAGTTATTATGGATTAGAAATGTAACTCGCTAAATTGTAGATGTTGCTTAAAGTGACTGATTTATCTGGTATTTTTATGTGCATCCATTTGTTATAGGATTTCAATGCTAAGTACAAGCTCAAGCATTTATAATAACTTTTTGTACATAGAATAAAATAATGCCTCTGTTTCTGAATCTGTTCTTTAATTTGCTGTAGGATGGGAACGCCTTTATGGATGCAAAAAAAGCTGATGTCCCTGGATATGCTGTAGGTTCTCCATTTTGTCTCTGAAATCTACCCTTTGATATGTTGTTGCAATTTAGATATGACCGACAAGAAGCCATTGCTTTATCAAAAGTCAAATATTGCATTGGTTAACTTCTGAATAAAAAAGGCAAATATTTTCATTCATAATATAAGTTGTATTTTTTTTTTTTTTGTTTGTTTTCCCATAGGTTTTGAATACCTCAAAAGGGTCTATAACTGTGGAACTTTTCAAGGAAAGTTCTCCTGAAGTTGTTGATGAGTTCATTGACTTATGGTGAGTAATCAAGTCACCACTGCACAAGCTTGGGTTGCTACATTTTTAATTTATACTTTTCATAAATCTCCTTTCACATCCTCTGTTCATATCATTCACTAGCACATTAGTGCATATGCACAATATCATTAAAGTAGGCAGAAGTGCTATCATAGTCATTACGCAATGATGATGGTTGTGGAGGTCTCTTCTCTATTTCTGGTTTTTTGGGTGGGTCTTTGAGATGAAAATGAGAGTGGTGTATGGATAGAAAACTATCACCATAGAATAATACTGAAAAGTCATTGAGTTATTGGAAGTTCCATGTATCAAACAGTTCATCAGAACCATGTACATGGTAGTTGAAAGCTGTTAGTTGAATCGACTACCAATGATTTGGGTTCACATAGGGTTCAAATGGAGGCACTATAGTACAATCTGGGAGAAACATCTATGATAATTTCCTAAACATAATTATTAAATAATCTTTTCATGTCAAATTTGCAAGTGTCTAAAATGTTGTTAACATCATCTTCTCGTACAGAAAGTGTTTTATCTTGCTTATGCTTGATGCACATGTCTGCTATGCTACCTCCTGCAGGCATTTGCTGAGGCATGATACATGTTCATGACAAGTTTTACTGAATCTGAACGAAATTGGTTTTGCAGTCAAAAAGGGCACTTCAAGGGGGTGCTTTTTAACCGTGTTATAAAACACTATGTCATTCAAGCAGGGACTGCTCAAGGGTTAGGAGCTACTGAAGATTGGACTCAGAGGGGAAAGCATTACAATCACCTTGACATGAGGTTGACAGCTATTTGTGAGAAGAAAAGAAAGGATTTGATGCTTTTATACTATGTCGTATTTTGGCCACATCTGATATGTGACAATTGTAATGTTTATAAACAGTTTGAATTTGAAACATGAGGCATTCATGCTTGGAACTTCCAAGGGTAAGCGCAATGACAAAGGATTTGAGCTTTTCATCACAACTGCACCGATCCCAAATTTAAACGAGCAACTTATTGTATTTGGGCAGGTCGTCAAGGGAGAGGAAGTTGTTCAGGTAACAAACAACTTTGGTTTCTTCTAATTGTTAGCGTCTTGTTTGTTCTGTAGTTAGTTAGATGCTAGTGATTAACATTGCCAATTAGGACTTCTTCTAGACGTGAGTTAAGAACATATTTTGATACCTTAATATATATATATATATAGATATAGATATACTGACCTTTTGGACATACTACACTATTGCCATACTACACCGCACCATCTGGTCTATGTTTTCAGACGTGGCATGGATGAATGCTGTTTGACTTGGTAATTTTCTTCATGGTAATATTGCAGAAGTGCCTTCAGTAGCTGTGTCACTTCATATTCTATTTAAAGTCTTTGTTCTTGAAATTGTAAAGATCATGAGCCATCTCATTTATCGTTTTTACTTATTTCCATTGGCACCCACAGTTCTTACGGTTACAATTATAATAACTTTTGGTTGCTTCATACATTGTTGTACCCAGGAAATTGAGGAGGTGGATACAGATGAAAACTATCGACCTAAATCTTCTATCGGCATCATCAACGTGAGTCTGAGACAGAAAATATGAAAAAAGTTTCCCTACTCATTAAAGAGCATTTAGCTCTGCTCTCTGAAGGAATTCTCCACTCCGGGTCATCACTGAAGATTTAAACCATGATGCTGCTCTTTAAAAGTAACTTGCTTTGAAGGGTTGATAGATATATACTATTCAGCTCTGTATTAGAAGTTGGGTGTAATTTTTTACTCGGGTGAATGAGATTAGAGTAGCGTTCTGTGATTTTCAGAATGATGTACAGCGGAGTGTTTCTCCTTGTTTGTTTGTTTTTTTTTTGTTTTTTAAAGAAATTTGTCTTAGTTTTGGGATTGGTGATTTGATTATACTTGTATTTTTTTTGAAGTTATATCATACTTGTATTTTTTTAAGACCCTTTGTAAGAAAGATTTTTTTAGTTGGCTGGCAGAAATTAAACAGCTTAGCAATATTCTCAATGTAGAGTAGTTTTTCATTGAAGTTGGAAGTATCTGAAATCAAAGATAATGAATGATACTCTTCCATTTACATTTTTCTGTGGTCCAAATATCTGCGATGGAAGTACATTGTTTCTATGCTTCTACCAGTGGAACCAGAAGCCTGGAACTGGAACTTATTATATATACACAAGCAGGGACACATTATTATAGTTATTGTTGCAACAATGTGGATAATGGATTGAAGAACAGACAGTTTTGGCTTGAGATTTCCTATAATTCTATGACCCAAACATTTTTCTAAAATTCTTTTTTCTTTATATTTTTTACAATTTGAATAGACACATTGTGTGGATCTCATTATATTCTGTATAGTTTGGATCTCATTATATTCAATACAGATGCCAACGTAAAATACAATAAGATTTAGTTGCTGCATCTATTTCTTGAAGTGGAAGGTATTTCGGGTAGAAAATTGTAAGAAATCCTTATTCAGTTTCAAAACCCAAGTCTGGGAACCATCAAGGTGGTAACCCAGTTAGTAACCCAGTTAGTATGAGCTAGTATTTCATGGCTTTGAGGTTATGAGTTCAAGTTAAGACATAAGTTGAGACTACATGTAGTAAAGTCTGACCTTTGGATCATGAGATGGGCTTTTGATTGGTTCGATACTTAGGGGTTGCTATGGTGACGTACTCACTCTTGGGATAATAGCTATGACTCAAACGGAATATTTTGCAATAGAGAGGGATTCCTATTATTAGAAAATTACTATGCTGATTGCTTCTACCTCTCCTTTTTTATTGAAGAAAAAAAAAAACCAAGTCCAGGAGAGAGATGGAGCAAGATTTATAATCGCACGTGCTCAGATTTTGAGCCCATCTTCCAAAGTTGGCCTGGGCCTACTTTTGTTTTAACCCTGGAAATACGGGGTTTTTTCAAAGAGTTGCTCTTCGGGCCGGTGTCACCTTTAAACAGCAGGTATCGGAGACCAATTAGGAGCTGCCACGTAGGTATTCTTCAGTAAAACATATAAGACGCATAGCAGGGATTACTCTGCTTCTCCCATTCTCGCTCGAGCTCCAGACCGAAGATCCCTCTCCTTCTTTCGTCTCTCTCTCTCTCTGAACTTGATCTCTCTCCTTCCCTCTCCCTCACGAACACCATAACCCGATTTTGAATCCCTCTATCTCTCTCCTTCCCTCTCTCTCACGAAAACCATATATCAAGAAATCAATGAATCACGATAAAGACCACCTATCGTTGCCACTTTTCTTCGGCTCCTCAAACTTTTTTCCTCGCTATTCACCGTCATTTTCAAGGAATGTTTGTGATCTATGGAGGAATCTTCACTAGTTCCATGTGCAGTTTAGTGCCCTGCATAGAGAGCTCTGAAAATGGCCGTCTGACTGTTTGAGATTTTATTTCCAGACGAAATTTTGTTTTTGACTTTTTCAGCATTTTGTTTCTAAATTTGCAATCTATTTTAACTCGACGAGTTCGGACAAAAAATTCCAGTACACTTGAGAAAAAAAGAAACTTTGATGCACCAAAAAGTCGAATTAAAGATCAAACTCAGATTTCCAGCGTTCAACCAAAAAAAAAAGACATAACTCAACCAACCAACAACAAGAATAAGATAAGCCTGAAAGAAAAATGAGGTTGCTAAAGACAAGGTTAGTGGGGTCGCAAACAGAGAGATTATGAAAGAGTTAGAAAGCAGAGAGAGACGGAAGGTTTTGGCTTCAGAGAGAGAGGGAGGGAGAGCAGATAGGGGGATCGAGAGAGAGAGTGTGAGAGAGCAGAGAGAGAGAGAGAGAGTCTTTTGGCTTCAAAGAGGGAGGGAGGGGTTTCATCTATTGCGCCTCCTCAGTTTCTTTATGTACCGCACACGTGGCAAGTTTTCATTGGCTTCCGATAAATGATGTTTGTAGGAGACACCTGCAAGAAGGTTTTCTCTTTTTCAAAGGTAAGAAATACCGGGTTCTGGTTAATTACTTGACCCAATAAATAAATAAATGGGTCCTTCTATATATTTGTTAATTTTGTTCGCCGTTCTCTTGGTTCAGTAACTTGAGTTCTAGGTCTACACTCTATTGCAACAAACGGAGAGGGCAAAGGTGGGTAAGAGAGAGAAGTAGCAGATGATGATGGTAAAGAGTTCATGTGCAACTCCCGCTTCTGCTTTTCGTCTTCATGGAACGGGTAGCGTTACTAAACCTACTACTTTTCTTGCTGATATGAGGGTTTTATTTCATGTTCGAACTTGTTTTGCTACTCGTACTTGGTCCATTTTTCCTTGTGGGAGTAGTTTCGATGCGGGAATCTCAAACCAACTCTCCAAATTTGTGAGAATCCAGTGCAGTAATTATTGTGGCTTGAGTAATGTTGAGAACGCCTTTGCCCCGTCGATGGCAGATCTCAGTTGTTTGCTAGCCCGATTGCAAGAATGAAGTGTTATTCGACCGTGATTGCTCTGTATAATCTTCAAAATCATTATAATTTCTTGCAGCATTAATTGCTTCTGCCATCTTAATGTTGGAAGATGTTTAATGATAATAAATTGTATAAAATTGATGAAATTGAAGTAATGGAAGAAGGAAATAGCGAATTGGATTTGCAGTAAGTTGACAAGAGGTTATTGTCTATAATTATTCATCATTAGAGAAATATTTTACACATTAAGAAATTCTAAGTAAACCCATAAATTGATGTGATACGTTAAATTGTAAAATTATTTTTATTAAGAGAAATACTCTAGTCACAAAGAGATTACACAAAAGTAATCTCACAAATTAATGTAATTTGATGTGGTTCGTCAAATTATAAAATTATTTTTATTATAAATTAGATGTAATGGATCAGATAAAGTCACGTTAATTCGTGAAATTGCTTTTGTGTAATTTCTTTGTAGATGTAGCAGTACTCTTTTATTAATAAGCAGATTTAACGTTATATATAAAGTCATGTCAATTTGTGAGTTTACTTTTATGAGATCTATTTGTAGCTATAGCACTTTTCTTGTCATAAACGTGGTCTCATCATTATGATTGGTGTTTCTTGCGTAAGAAAATGGGGAATTCGTGGATCATCTTTTATTACATTGTGAGGTGGCTCCGTTATTTGTGGAAGGAGATCTTTAACTGGATTCGTGTGGTATGGGTTATGCCGGGAAGAGTTATGGATATTCTCAGGTACTGGAAAGGTGTTCGGGGAAATGCTTACACTGATTCCCTTTTGCATTATGTGTTGTTTGTGGATAAAAAGAAATAGGAGTTGTTTTGAAGACCTGGAGCGGTCCTTGATGAGCTGAAGACATTCTTTTATAATACCTTACTTTCTTGGGCTTCGGTCGTTAGTTGTAATGAGTACTGTTTTTGTGATTTGTTTGTATCCTTCAATAGTGCTGAGTGGAACTTAGGCATTTTCTGTGTATACTTCTTGGGTACTTGGGTTCTGCCTATTCCTATCAATAAAGATTTACTTTGACTTGTAAAAGAAAATGAATCAGAGGTCTTGTAGAGAAGAAACAGTACATGAAGCAATTGAGCTGCTGAATGATATAATGACAATGGTTCAAGCACAGTTGATAGTGGCAGCAAGGCATCATGGGCAATGAAAACTCAGCAAATAATGGCTCTATGGCCATGTTTGTCAACTTATTTAATTTGTTTTTTATTTTTTTGGTATTTTCAAACATAATTCTATAAATGTAAGTTTGTGACATCAATTTCCATTTCATTAGAGACTAGGTGACTTGTTGCTATCCTAATAGGGCTGTTCTTCCGATTAGTGTGTACATTGTTCATGCTTGTAAGCACGTAATTAATTTGGATTTGTTAAGAAAGATCTTACTTTTTCTATTATATTGAAATTACTTTTTTGATTTACTGATGATGTAGAGTAATTTTTAAGATTAATTCTGTTTAAATCCATACATCATCAACGGATCTGCCTCTATTTTGGGTGCCAGATGCTAACTGTTTTTACGCAAAAACTTATATAGTAGTTTATCACATGTTTTAAGTAAATAAAAACATCTATAGTTATAACTTGTTCCCACTTTGAATGGATGTTTTGGACAAGGTTAATTTATCTTTCTCGTTGATGTTTCTTCTTGCTTGGTGCCTGGTGGTTACTAGTAATAAGTTGAATATTGTTGTTTAACCTGGAGTTTTAGTCAATGGTGACAAACATTAGAAAGAGAAGTGTCACAAAGAATTCTCACAAAATATAATTCACAAATTGATGGAATTCACAAATTTTGGTTGGCGTTGTCGTCCCTGGTGGCGTCATTATCGTTGTAATAGATATTGTCAAGGTGGGCATCCTTGTAGTTGTTGTGGGGGTGAGAGGAGGCAAGGACGTAGAGTCACTAAGGTGGTTGAGAGCGCTTGAAGACTTGAAGTTGTAGGTGGTTTAGCAGCAGATGCCAAAGCTTTCGAACCCAAACTTTTGTTTGGACATGGTTTGTTTATGAATTTGTACAGCTCGAGCTCTGCTATAAGAGGAGGTCGGTTTATTTAGGTTATTGCGGTGTACGACGGAGGCCGACACTACAAAAGTGAGATTGGGGAAATCCCCACGCAGAGGTGGTGGTGTTGAACGGGTGGTTTGTTTTTAGATCCCCTTTTTTGTTGCGTCCGACAAATAAACGATAGAAAATTTACATTAACCATCATCAGAAGACGGCAATTCTTGTTCATGGATTGTGTTTGTGTCTTGTTAAATTATGAATATTTGAGTTTATGGATCAAATTGAACTTATCCATTTAATTAAATAGGTCAAGACTTTAAAATCCTAACACGACTCACTTAAATAATACCTGACACGATACCTGACACGATACGATACATTTAAATTTTAAGAGATGCTAAATGTACTTAAAAAAATTTATAAAAAATATACTTCTCCACATGTCAGTCATAGATATATTAAAAATCATGAAATTTAAAATTTAAAATTTGAATTTGAAAAGCAAATTAACAAAATAAATCTTATAAGTAAAAATGTAATTATATGTAACACTACTTTTAATCAAATGGGTTATTTGACTGATTTCAACTCATGTCATAAGTATATAAATAGTTCACACAACTGCATTTAGATTCATAATAAAATGTTTTATAATCAATATCTAAATCAATAATAAATAAGAAATTTAATATCTAAAAAATAAAATTGAATTGGATTTTAACCAAAAAATAGTTTAATAGTTACAGATATTAAGAAGCCGGATCCTAATATTAATATTATGTTTCAAAAATAACAAATACATATAAAACTAAACACTTATAATATTGGAAAATATAATTTATTTTGGTCATATGGGTTGATTGCATGTCAACTTTGAATTGATTCGTTTATTAATCGTATTTTATTAAGTCACCCATTTTAACTCACTTATATCAAATTGAAACCCGCTTATTATATACCGTGTTTATGTTAAATTCATATGTCAATATTATATATTAACATCCTTTTAGAATCCAATTTAACCAAGGAATAATGTCGGACATAAACTTCAAATTTAGGGTGTTCATCAATTGTGTAAGTTCTTTGAAATAAAAAAAATGTGAAATACACGTTTATTTTTTTTAAAATGGCTTACACGCACAAATCATTTAGGTACTGTTTGGATAGTGAATTGAGATGAGATGAGTTGAAATGAAAGTTGAATAAAATATTGTTGAAATATAATTTTTTAATATTATTATTGTTTTGAGATTTGAAACAGTTGAATTATTTATTATATTTTATGTGAAAATTTGATAAAATTGTAATGATGATATAAAATGAAATACATATTGTATCCAAACGAGCCTTACTCTTTTCCCTTAACAAAATTTAAACGCTATTAGGATGATAGAATGCTATGTAGCAGAATTTAAACGCTATGTAGCAGAATCGAGCTTTTATTAAGATGACAATATGACATATAGCTGAAATTGGATCAATTTGTATTTTTTTAATAAAATATACTGTATTCATTAATAACGAAAATTATAACTTTGACTTGAAATATAAATTACAAGTTAACTATAACATTAATAACTCCCCAGTATGGGAAAAAAAAAAAAAAAACCTTCCCAGTACACAACTGTGACTGACATGGTCTAGCCTATGTTGCAAACCTCTACAGACCACCGTCTGAGAGATAGCACAACCACGTCCAAGATAGAGTTAACAAACCCCGTACTATGTCTAAGACAAAGTAGATGACACAGTCTATAGACAAAAGTCAAAGAGACTATGTTTTTTTTTTCTAAAACAAAAGACATAATATAAATTAACGATACATGAGGAAAAACGAATTATATCTTAGAAATATATAGATCCAGATTTTGAACATTGGAGGAAAAAAATTACAAATAAAGTGACTGTGATGGCTCACTACTCTGGGAGTATGGCGGCCAGTCAGGTCTAAAGTAACCGATGGCCCTAAGCCCAGAAAAGTCGTGTGTAGCAGTAGAAGAGCACCTTTAGTGGTGGCGTGTGGATTTCACGTGCCCACTTTGGACTGTGATTGTGGCTCAAGCACAGCTCCATTCGGCGAAATTTTTCGCCCGTCTGAAGGATCAACATCTTGGGTAACCTGCAATAGGGTGTGTGATGGTCACCGGACGTTAGAGAGTAGCAGTTCAGCCTTCCGCCATACTTAACCCTAAAAAACAACCAAAATTAAAGAAAAAAGAAAACTATAAAAGATAGGGAGAAGGGAGGAGGAGACCCTCCTCCACTTCACATGTTTTGATTTGGTAGTAGCTTTTAGGGAGAATGATGAGTCTCTCTCTAATTAGGGTTGGGTTTCAGTTGCCTTTCTCGGTTTGAGGAAATTTATATGTTAGTAGTCTCTATGGGATTTTCGATCAACTTGTATTAAACCATCGTGTGTGCTAACAAGTCAAATGTTGATCGAAGAAAGTACTTCTGCATATACCCAAGAATTGTGATGTTTGATTGATAAATATATTTTTATTATAAAATAACAAAAGAAGGTTTTTAACATAAACTTTTATTTAAGATATTTTTAGCATAAACGCAGTATAAATATTTTATCCCGTGAAACTATAG
Source organism: Carya cathayensis (assembly GCA_011037825.1). NCBI lineage: Eukaryota > Viridiplantae > Streptophyta > Magnoliopsida > Fagales > Juglandaceae > Carya > Carya cathayensis. The sequence continues at coordinate 64,779 of QGSO01000384.1, read as the reverse complement.
ACTTTTATCTAATCACACAAATTAAATAATTTGTTGACTTTTATTAATGGGAGGCAACCTTTGTGAACTGATCTTATACACAAGTAGGGGATAAATAATAATAATAATAATAATAATTTTGCATTTAAACAAGACATGCTAATAAGTCAAGAGTTGACCAAAGAGATTATTACTGTAGTGTGATGATACTCGCACAACACTTTTCATAATTATGTTTTAAAATAAAGGTATTTTTATAAAATAATCTTATTTTTATAACGTATTTTAATTATAAAAATATCACTCATTTTTAAACATAATTGTATAAAATATTGTGATACTTTTTTAGTTGAAAGTAATTTGAAAAATGTTCATTTTTTTATGACGGTAAATTTTGGAGATTGCATCTATTAAAATTTGAAAAATCTAATTACAAGTATAATTGTATATTAATATGTGCATTAATCTAATGTGATTGATCAAAAAATATATTTTATTAAAAATAATACTAATTTAAATTTTAAATATAAAATAATTAATATTAATACGCAGATTAATATGTAACTTTACTTATACGTAACATATATCTTAAAATTTAGACTTGTATATAGCATCTAATCAAGTGAATAAGAAAATTTTTGACTTTTTTTTAGTGGGAAGCGCGTGATCTCAACAAGGTGATGTCATGCACAAGTATGAGATAAATAAAAGAGAATAAAAGTCATTTTTTCTATTAAAATACCGAAACAAAACCTCATTCCCTCAAATCAAAATTTAATATATATATATATATATATAAAGCGAGTTTGAATTTGTTATAAATAGTGTACAATATTTGATATGAGAATTGTTACAGATATAAAAAGTTTATATAAAATTAATCTACAAATTGATGTGACTTCATAAAATTCATTAGATCTGTTTTGTAATAAAATTAATTTTACAATCTGACATACAACATCAAGTCATATTAGTTTGTAGGTTCACTTGTGTGTAATCCATTTATAGCTAAAGTATTTTTCATTTGATATTATTTAAAAAATAATAATATATAGAGCAAATTTCATCGATGGTTTGGAAGTTAGATGAGAATTTTGAATTTAAAATAAAAGTTTAAAATATTATTTTTTAATATTATAATTATTTTGAGATTTGAAAAAATTGAATTGAAATTTGAAAAAGTTAAATTGTTTATTATATTTTTGTGTGAGAATTTGAAAAAATTGTAATAATAAGCTGAGATGAAATGAGAATTTTATATCCAATCTTACTTCCACTTAATTAATTAGAATATTAGCCTAAAGAATATTTGAATTTTAAAAAAGAAAAGCACATAGAAATATATCAATAATAGTAGAATTCGAATAAAAGTGTTGGTTCTATATATCCAATGTCAAGAATTGACAAGTGTGGGACATGAGCTTAGCCAGAATTTATTGACAAACGGTAGTCCATTATCCACATTAGTGGTTGGTGTTACGCATTGAAGCTGGCTCATGTGTATTAGTATTGCAATAATATCAATGACTATAAGAATTTAGTCAAGGGGTGGGATTGGATTTGGAGGACCCTTCAAAATCAAATGATACTGCCTGCCTCCAAGATTGACCGTCACGCCTCCAGCCACGTCCTCTCCTTCCTTCATGCACTTCCCATCTTTCTTTCTCAAACATCTTAATTCGTGTAAAAAGTTAGGTTTCATAACCAATTAAATTAGCTTCATTTGTCAAACATCGATGTTGTGGGGACGTTATTTGTTAGACGTTGTTGTGATAGATATATATATATATATATCTATTAATTATCTTGGTTTGGTTATAACAATGAATAGTCAAACTCTAGCTGAGAATTGAAGTATATATGACCATCGGAAAATACTATAACCACAAAAAAATTACACAAAAATAAACTCACAAGTTAATATGGTTTGAAGTAGTATGTCAATTGTATAGTTACTTTTGTTATAAAGTAAATCTAATAGATTCCATGAAATCATATCAGTTTATAGATTTACTTTGTATAATTTTTTTTATGTGTAGCAATTATATATATATATATATATATGTCTGTAATCAAGACAAGAGCTGAATGTGTCACAATTTTCTATTATACCCTCATTTACATGCTATTTAGTATTTATCTACCATGTTGACTTTATCTTAGTATTGGAACTTGGGTAAATACTTCCTTAGATTTATGTTTGAATTATATATAGAGTTTAGAGTATAAAGTTAGATACAAAAAATGAATTCTATAATATTATTATCTTTTATTATAAATCTAGTATCTTCTTAATCAGGTTCTATAGTTTAAATATAAATTTTAATTTTAATTTTTTTTTAAATTTTTATTTTTTTTTATGACTGAAAACCACTCCACGACAGAGCTCTTAGGACTAACCCATGAAATATAAACTCTCGGAGAGACTAGCATAGCCGCCACCACCATCACCTCCCAACTTAATTTTAAAAAAATCTTAATCTTTTAAAAACTTAACATATTCCCTACTTTAGTATATGAATCCTTCTACCCGGCTGCCTGCATAACACACTATTGTTTTTATATTTTTTTTAAATGAATTTTTCTACTCATTATCTCTACACCACATACTTGTTAAGGAAAAAATAAAAAGATGAAAAATAAAAATAAGTGTGTAGTATATGAATCATAAGTATAACTATTATTAATATATATATATCATCCAAAATATGGAATTTGAAATATAATCCATGCTAATACTCCATTGTTTAAATTGCTACTAATGGATAATTGGAAGAAATAATTAAAATGAAAAAAAAATTTTAACGAATGGAAAATGATAATTTTATAACTATTTTACAACTAAATTATAACGACATGAAATGTTTGGTAGATCTGCAATATTAAAATTTGTTTTTAATAGAGTGACATGATTTTATTGATTGTTTAAAGATAAGTTGTAAAAAAATTATAGGCTTATAGTTACTCTTAACAAAAAGAGAATGATTTGTACACGTTTGAAATAGATAATTTTCGTATAAATTATTGTAAAAAAGTAGATTTTATATTAAAAAAATTATTTTTTATTAATAAAACCCATTTTTCATAAAAAACATTTATACGAAAGTTGCGTATTTAAGATTTGGACACAGTATGTCCACTCCTGCGTGGATAACTGAAAGGTACGTCTCTATTTTACCGTTATGCTGTTTTTTCTTTTTTCCGTTAACGGCGCACGTTAGACGCAATAAAAGCCCGTGCGCTTCCCTGCAGTTCCCCACACATCGAAACAAAAAACTATTTCCTAAAAAAAATGCGAAAAAAAGGCTTCTCGAGCACAGAAACGGAGTGAACCCAACGGCATCTCCACCAACAGTCACAGAAACCCCCTCTCCGCCCCGTCTCTCGACGGGCTCCAGCTTTCGAAATCAGCCTCTCCGATTGCCCCCAGTAATGGCATGTTCGACTCCGAGTCCACCGCCCCGAGTTCGGATTTTCACGATATATCTGCCGTTGGATCCTCCTTCGTTTGGGGCTAGAGGTTGTTTCAGCTCCTAGTGTTGGTTTGGAGTTCAGGTGTATGTGTTATGCTCGTTTTGTAGAGTGATCTCGCCGTTGCTTTCATCGAGTCTCACTGTCACAGATCCAAAGCGCCAAGTGGTAATCAACGGCGTCGGTGATGTCGGTTGTCGCGGTTTTTATCGCCAACGGTAATTTTCATTCTTTTGTGGTTTGATTTCAATTCCATTTGACCGTTTCTTAGTGCTCCGTATGGTTGCTGATAAAATGTGGAAAAATAAAGAAGGGTCGGGAAAAAAATTAAAGAACATGTTACATATTGAATCGTATGCATAGCTTGGCAAAACCGAGAAAAAAAGGAAAGGGAATTTTAGTTTTTGCATCTCTTGCGCACTGTTGTTAGTCTTGTGGAATTGTTAAACTCTTAGTCGAGCCAAATGTTAGGATTCGGTTCCATTTTTTTAAGATTCTCAATTTTGTTTTCTTAGCGTGTATTCGCTACTAAAAAGTGCCTTTTGTTATGTGAGTTCATTATATGCTACTCGCAACAGGAAAGTACAAACATCTATGGTTGGTGGTGAGGCACTGTTTCGGCTTAGTTGAATTCTTGCTGAGGGAGCAAACACTACGAAAAGTGGGGAAATTGGCACTTGAAACTTATTCAATTTTATTTACTTTAATTTTTTTTTTATAAGTAAGAGATAGATATTATTGATATGAATGAGATAGGCCAAAGCCGTGTACACTGGAGGTATACAGAAAAAGCCCTAAATACTTATTTAATTTTCATTGGAAATCTAGAGCACTTTGCTTGGTATATTGACAGGAATTTTGAATTCGTTGAGCAATGGTTATTGGTGTTGTGGCTTGCTGAGTCATGATTTATACTGATAGAAATTTAAACGAGTCATCTCTTGTCATATTGTTGTTTGGAAATAGTTTCTCAGCCAATAGTTGAATTAGATTTGCCATATTGTAAAGAATCCAATATATACTGTTTTGCTTTCTTTTGGGTTCCTGCATTCTGTCAGCTACCAAATGGAGCAAAGTGCACACAATGTTGGACTTTGTTTATTATTCTGTGGTGTGTTGTTTTTATATTTATGGGAGCAAACTGTTTCACCAATTCAAAATAAAATTGATGTATTGCATACCTGCTGGGTTCTTGAATTGTTGACATGTATCCAATAGGAATCTCATGTTATTTTGATAGCTGCAATGGTTTCTTCTTTTCAGTAGATTGAGTGTTTATACTGAACAAACATTGCAGGAGTACTGGAAAAGCTTCGATGTTTCTTGCTCAAACCGTTGATTGTGTTATTTTATGTGATATGCATCACAGATGCTGATGTATCCAATAATCTTGAAGCCTCTTCAGTATCTCCAACTAGTGGACCTTGGTCTGCACCTGCTGTTCCTGATCTGCGTCTACCAGCTGATCTTCCTCTGTTCCATAAACCCCAACGCAAGCATTTTTCTCCACATGGTGCACCAAAAATTGCACTATCACTAGCGCATTCTCCTTTTTATGGCCCGCTGGTAACTTCCAGTCACCACTCGACTAGTTCACGTCTGTCAAAACCATTGATGAAGAGTGCATTAGCACAACCTATTGATAGTTTGAAGAATATTGCCCCAACAGAGCCCGATACTGGTGCACCTCTGTCCACTTTAGCTCAGCCACCTCTATCTCCTCATATCTCTGGTAAGTTTTATTTGGACTAAACTGTTTTCTAATTTTCTTACTCCTTCCTCTTTATTGATTATTTTAAATTTGTAGGCAACTCTTCCATGGAAAGATTGATCCTTGAAAAGTTTTTTTCTTTTTAAATATAAGTTTCGTAATTGACTCATACGAAGTTTCATTGTTTTGCTTTTATTAAATGTGTGGTTACCTCATTTATATTAATGCGCACGATAAATTTTCATTTTGCCAGATTGTTGTGCACAAGATATGGTATTGAAGCGAGGGACTCAAGGATGTGACTGTGTGTATCCGATAAAGCTAGACCTTCTCCTTTTAAATGTCTCTCAAAACTCTAACTGGAATCCGTTTCTAGATGAATTAGCTTCCCAACTTCATGTTTCCCAGATTGAGCTGATCAACTTTTACATACTCAGCTTATCAAGGTTAAATATTTCAATGGATATAGTTCCACGTACTGGAATCAGTTTCTCTGCCAGTGAGGCATCTGCAATAAACTCTTCCCTTGCCATGCATAAGGTTCGTCTAGACCCTACATTAGTTGGTGATTATGAGCTTCTCAATTTCACCTGGTTTCAGCATCCTCCGCCTTCACCAGGTAATCAGGCAGGCTTTCTATTGGATTTATAAGATGTTTTGGTACTTTGGGAATTTGGAATATATATTGCACGTATCCATGGCTACTGGTTTCTGTTACTCAAAATTTTGGCTCTGCAATAATTTTCTATATTGATCCTACAACCAGATTAAAGAAAAACATTTTTTTCATAACAATTGCTGCTGCCTGGTTGACTAGTTAAACTTCTTAAAAAATAGGATTTTATCTTGATTCTGACTCATTGTTCCACTTCTTTCAAAACCAAACTTGGAATACTTTGCTGATTTTTAAAGAACAAAACCCTGAGGGGTAGCTTAGTTGGTCAGGCCTTGAGTTTGCTCCCCAATGGTCACTAGTTTGAGTCCCCTTAGGGCCACTTGAGGTTTACCTGGCCATTAACTTCAAGGCCCTGTGGGATTAGTCGAGATGCGCACAAGCTGGCCCGGACACTCACGGATATAAAATAAAAAATAAAAATAAAAATTTAAAGAACAATTTTTTCTTCTTTCATACATTTTTAATATGCATTTTGTTAATCTTTTCCTTTTCAAAAATTACAACTGGCTGCTCAAATTAGAGACCCTTAGAAAGTTAGAATTTTCATAAAGTGCAAGATGTTTCCCTCCTAGGCAATGTGAGATCCCATTAACCACCTCCCATATTTAATATGGTGTATTACAATACCTTATTTGGCTCCAATATTATGTAGATGATTGTTCTATGGAAGTTTACTTTGTTCTCTGAACACTGACATGGCCATACATCTGATATACAGCTCCTATTGTTACTCCATCACCTGTGGAATCTCCACCATATCTGTCACCAACTGCTACATCACCCGGTGGTTCAAGCAGAGACACACATTCAAATTTAATTTTTATACTTGGTATCAGTGCTTGCGTGCTGTTCATTGGCATAATATCTGTGCTTATACTTTGTTGTTGCACATTCCACCGAGGGAAGGCCAAAGCATCTCTCGTAGAAACTGGTATTTATCTCAAATTCTGAGTTCATGTCTCTCACTGTCGTTTTTGCTTCTTGTTAATAATCTCTATGATAACCCTCTAATAACTTGCTAGTGGTGGAAACCATTATGCATCAGCTTTTGGTAATGCCTTTAAAGTTTGCAGTGGTGTAGGTATGATTGAAAATAACTTTGTCCTCGATAATTTTTAACTGCTACGTTTGGACGGTATTATTAAAAATATAACCGAGCTTCCACAATCTTTTACTATTTATCATTATTTTATATTGGTCTATTATTTTAGTTAGGGGACATATGAATTGTTCTTAAACTTTCTTTGGGATTGAAAAAATATTTTCTGGGCGAGAGATTTAAGGCCTATTTTTGGCATTATGCTCGGCTTTAATACAAGTATGGTGGAAAGGAAGATTTGAGAAAGTGATCACAGTAGGATCTTCTGAAGAATAATCTCGATTTTTTTAATGTGGTGCATATGGTGAGAAAGAAACAATCAGTGCTTCAAAGACAGTGCAAGGACAACATATAAAGTCAGCTTTCTTTTTTAGTACACTGTATTTTTGGATGGTTGCTCACTTAAGTTTTTCTAGCATTAACTTGTAGAATTTTCTATAAATGGCCAAAAATGCAATATCCAATTACACAGGGAATACACATGAAATACACCTAACTACAAAAAGGTTCAATTATATCTTGGTTTGCCAAAGGTAGCCTTCCAGTTTAAGTTTTTCCCCACGTTGTGAATATGTTAATACCTTGTTGTGATTGAAGTGTAGCTTTAGGAGCATATTTCAATTTGCTGCGTTTAAGATATGATTAGCGTAGATGACTTTATGGAACGTAACAACACTGGACATCTCAGATTAAAACAACTTTATTGCTGAAGAAAAAGACTTTGGCTGATATTGCACGGCTGTTCTCAATGGATTGAGTAGTCATGACTTTCTTGCATTAATTGCTAACCAATGCTTGGGTGTTCTCTTGTATACGACCCTGTGTACATATGCTATGCCTGTTGCAGTCAATAAAATTTCTTGTTTAACTATCAAAAAAAGATATTGCATGGCTGTTTTGGGTCTTGTTTTTCATGAAACCTTTAGTTTAACTCTTCTTTTTCAATCGATGGTTTTCTTTTCAGCTCCCTCAGAAAAGCCGAGGACTGTGGGTGCAGTTCCTGCAGTGGGATCCCTTCCCCACCCAACCAGCACTCGGTTTCTGGCATATGAAGAACTTAAAGAAGCTACAAACAACTTTGAATCTGCAAGTGTACTTGGAGAAGGCGGATTTGGTAGAGTTTTCAAGGGTGTTTTAAATGATGGTACAGCTGTTGCAATTAAGAGGCTTACTGGTGGAGGGCAACAAGGGGATAAAGAGTTTCTGGTAGAGGTTGAGATGCTTAGTAGGCTGCATCACCGTAATCTTGTGAAACTTGTGGGTTACTACAGCAGTCGTGACTCTTCCCAAAACCTACTTTGCTATGAGCTCATTCCAAATGGAAGCTTGGAGGCATGGCTCCATGGTAATCTGTTTTCTTGAGTCACGTTCTACTAGAATCTTGAGTTAGTTGTTTCTCTTTTTACTGGAGTTTCTTTGAGTAGAAACTTAAAAAGAAAGAAGTCTTTCCATGTGTAAGGTAGATCTCATACACAATTGACAATGACTCAATTTGCCTCAGGCCCCCTGGGAGTAAATTGTCCTTTGGATTGGGACACTAGAATGAAGATTGCACTTGATGCTGCAAGAGGCCTTGCATACCTGCACGAGGACTCACAGCCCTGCGTCATCCACAGGGATTTCAAGGCATCCAATATATTGCTTGAGAACAACTTTCATGCTAAAGTCGCTGATTTTGGCCTTGCTAAACAAGCTCCTGAAGGCAGAGCAAATTACCTCTCCACACGAGTGATGGGCACATTTGGGTTGGTCTTATTCTCTTATCATTAGTTTGATTGTTTCTGTAAATTGAAAATTGGTGTTAAGATGGAATGAAATTAATTTACAGGTATGTAGCTCCCGAGTATGCCATGACTGGACATTTACTTGTTAAAAGTGATGTCTACAGCTATGGGGTTGTACTACTTGAATTGCTGACAGGAAGGAAACCAGTGGATATGTCACAGCCATCTGGACAGGAAAATCTTGTCAGTTGGGTTAGTCTTATTTTCAGATCTATCCCTTGTTCTTTTTATTCGTCTTTCAATAATCATTCTTCGTGGTGCCATAGGTTTTGCATTTTGGCCTTTTATGATGATCAGATCGGTAATTATGTGTTATAGAATTATTAATCTGGACAGAGGGTAAGACTACTTGTATTGCTTTCAGGCCAGACCAATTCTGAGAGACAAGGATAGGCTGGAAGAGCTTGCTGATTTGAGGCTTGGGGGAAAATACCCAAAGGAAGATTTTATACGGGTTTGCACAATTGCGGCAGCTTGTGTTGCTCCCGAGGCAAGCCAGCGGCCTACGATGGGTGAAGTGGTACAGTCACTTAAAATGGTGCAGCGGGTCACAGAATATCAAGATTCCACGCCAACGACTTCCAACAACCGGCCAAACCTAAGGCAGTCACCTACAAATTTAGAGTCTGATGCGACATCTTCAATGTTCTCTTCCGGTCCTTACTCTGGCTTCAGTGCTTTTGAGAATGACAACACCTCAAGGACAGCAGTTTTTTTCTCTGAAGATCTTCATGAAGGACGATGATGACTTTTTAACGTAAGTTAACCGGAAGTCTTCTTCATTCCTTGTAAAGTTGGAGGGGGAAAGAAACATGGAGCTTATCATATATGCCATATGCTTTGGTGGGAACAGATACTTTTGTCATCCTTTGTGGAGAACCACTGTTCATTTTCCCCGTAGGCCGTGGTTCTCTTCTCCTCATGGATCAATTTTTGTAAATATGCTTTTGTAGCTTGCTTCATCCTCTTGGCTTTGTCTTTTATTAATCTAGTCGTTTTTCATCTGTTTATATCGTTATAAATTTTGAGTTGGAAGTGAATAGTTTCTAAAATCATAAAACCGTCTCATGTCGTTTGATTTTATTATTAAATTAAGGGAAAAAAAAACGACATGCATTGTCCCTCCACCTCCAACGTTCATTATCACCAGATCGATCAATTTTTCATTATGTTCATGTTCACCATGAAGTGATGGTATCGACTATTGAGGGCCATTGGTTTGATTTGTACGAATGCCATAACGAAGGATTTAAGGTTGACGTTGGAAAAACATGATTTTTCAATTGTTGTTTGCTCTTAAAAAAATTATCCTAGTATGTTAAACTATATTTTGGTACAAGTGCTATAAAGGTTGGAGCGAAAGTGTTATATTTACAAAGAGATTTTATAAAAATAAAGTTAGAAATTGACGTGACTTTATATGATACGATAGATTTATTTTGTAATAAAATAATTTTATAATATAATGTATCATATTAAATTATATCAATTTATGAGTTTATTTTTATAAAATCTTTTTATACTCGAAGCATTTATCTTTAGATTATAAATGAGTAAATGACTTGAGAAATATTAGTCAAAACATCATATCTAAGTTACTAAATTATTTGATAATTATTCATAATGTAGTGATAAAATATCTTCGATTCAATACATAATTATAATGAACACTATTATTTTTCATCTCAAATCATTCTAACCATGTCCCTTACACGTCACGTTTTAGGCATTTTGTAACTCAATTACATATGCATAAAGTCACTCAAGATGTAACATATTAGTCAATATGGATGAAAAATGATAAAACCTAAAGATAGAAGTTGTAAGAGTTTTTAGTCCATGTTTTGATACAAAAATAGTTCCATCTCATCTCATAAAATCATTACAATTTTTTCATATTTACATATAAAATATAATAAACAATTCAACTTTTTCAAAATTTAAAATAATAATAATAATAAAAAATAATATTATAACAATATTTTATTTAACTTTTAATTTTTATCTAAAACCATCTCATTTCATTTCACTATTCAAACTACACCTTAATCAAACTCTAGGATCTAAAATAGAATATATATATCTTCTATATATAAAAAGTGTGTATGAAACGGAAAATCTTGTTTTAACGGTTTTTCTTATTTTTCTGTTAAAGTTAATACCGTTTGTTTAAATACGTATAAATGTAACCGGTATATAAAATGAAGACATACATGTTAAAAGAGATAGCATTCAATGATATAAGACGAAAGGTTAAATGTAGAGATAAAGATATTACTCAGTTGTAAAGAAGAGCTTTGAGGGCCGTGCAATGGAGAATCAAAGGGCTAGCAAAAATAGGATATCCAAATATATATGGATGGCTGGATGAACCATGTGGTCTGGGGAGTCATGAGTGATTAATAGATGTACACAAATTTTTAATAAAAGACGTATACAAATTTTATATAGATCATAATTTTTATATTAAAAAGTTACATGATTTTTATTTATTTAATGTTAGTTTAAAGCCCATAATAATAACAATACAAATATATATACTGAATTTATTTTATAATATAATTTTTTAATCACAATAATTACAATACTGAATAGTTTATATAATAATAAGTAATTAAAGATTAGTTATTATATTTTTCTCTTTCTCCTTAACATATACATATGTATTAGGTGCATAAGACGTAAATCCCTAAGTATAATATACGTGTATTATACGTTTCATTCACTTAAATTATTGAGTATTTCAAATTTAAAAATCTCATATAATATATAATACAAGTGTGTTTAATCAAAATGTTTTTTTCCCCATAGTAGTAGGACATAGCTTTCGCTAAGTCATATTCCACACGTGGGCTTGCTATGATGGGCACGTGACAAAAGTCGTGATCCTTGAGCTAATCAAGATAGAGTAAATTCAGCCAACAATTTCAAAATATATTTTAGGATTTGTATATATGCTATATATAGAAAATATTATACCACAAATTTTATTAAAAGATTATGTTTTAACTTTATGTTGACCCTGATCTATTACATCAACAGCAAAATAAGAATTTCAATGTTGTCTCTATTGATTATCTACAGGATGACACAAATTGATGAATTATAATACAAATATCAAACGATACGTATTTTGAACTACCGTTTATGTTGGACTTTTATTAAATTTTTCGTATGCATCTTTACTAAAATTATAAATATTATAAACATGTATTGGATTATATGAAATTTTGAACTAATTTTTTTATTTTCTCCAATATGCCTTAAATTATTAAGTGATATCAATAATTTTTATAAAATATATATCATTTTTTACAAATAACTATTTTATAAAATTAGAAGCACGTTACTCCCATCTAATATATCTTCTATATATAAAAAGTGTATATGTAACGGAAAATCTTGTTTTAACGGTTTTTTTTTATTTTTCCGTTAAAGTTAACACCGTTTGTTTTAACGGTTTGTCATATAAAATGAAGACATAAATGTTGAGAGAGATAGTATTCAATGTTGTTATATGATTTATTAATCACAATAATTATAATACTTAATAGTTTATATAATAATAAGTAATTAAATATTAGTTATTATATTTTTCTCTTTCTCCTTAACATATACATGTATATTATGTGCATAAGACGTGAATCTCTAAGTATAATATATGTGTATTATACGTTTCATTAATTCAGATTATTGAGTATTCCAAATTTAAAAATCTCATATAATATAAAATACAAGTGTGTTTAGTCAAAGTGTTTTTTTTCCCATAGTAGTAGGACGTAACTTCCGTTAAATCATATTCCACATGTGGGCTTGCTATGGTGGGCACGTGACAAAGGCCGTGATCCTTGAGCTAATCAAGAAAGAGTAAATTCGGCCAACAATTTCAAAATATATTTTAGGATTTATATATATGTTATATATAGAAAATATTATACCACAAATTTTAGAAAAAGATTATGTTTTAACTTTATATTGTCCCTGATCGAATCAACCAACAACAAAATAAGAATTTCAATGTTGTCTCTATTGATCGTCTATAAGATGACATAAATTGATGAATTATAATACAAATATCAAGCGACACATATTTTGAACTACCGTTTGTATTAGACTTTTATTAAATTTTTCGTATACATCTTTGCTAAAATTATGGATGTTATAAACATATATTCGATTATATTATATTTTGAACTAATTTTTTTATTTTTTCCAATATGCCTTAAATTATTAAGTGACATCAATAATTTTTATAAAATATATATTATTTTTTACAAATAATCATTTCATAAAATTAGACAAACGTGCTTTGCACGTTGCTCCCACCTAGTATATATATATGTATGTACATATATGAAGCAACTCTCATAAGATTTATTAAGTATTTAATACTATTTGTAAAATTTATTCAAACAATTATAAGTTCTGCGAGATTTATTTATATTTATCTCTCGAATTAAAATTCTAGAAAATTCAAATTAATAACATTTTTTAATTATAAATCGACCTGAACAAAATAAATGTTAAAGTAGTGTATCGTCCTATTAAAATACTGCCACGTGGAAATAAACAGAGGAAAGTAACTAACGTAAGCTGGGGAGTGCTCACCCTCCTTAACCTGCGCACAAACTTGCAGCATATGCACAACCGTGCGTGTAGAAAGAGGAGGGAAAATAAAAAGGAAAGGAAAGCCAAAGGGAGAGATAGAGAGAGAAAGGGAAAGATTTTAGAGAGAGAGAGATAGAGAGACGGGTTACCGAGTGGGATCGCCGAGTTGGGGCGTGTGTGTGACCGACCCAAAAACAAAAAAACACAGGGGGGGAGTTTTTGGGTTTGGGCGTGGAATTAGCAAAAAAATGGTGAACAAGAAGTTTATTAGTCTTCTACCTCTACCTCTACCTCTTCTCTCTCTCCTGTTCCCATCATCATTCTTTACCCAAACTTCTCTTGCCCTAAAACGCTCTCCTCCTTTTCTATCCTCGCCGATACCAAACACCGCCATATTTTCTCACACCCAACCTCATAGAATAATATTGACAATAATTCTCGTATATCTCCCTCTCTCTCCCGGGCTAGTACTATCTCTTCGCGCTGCTGTTCTGTTTCTCTTCTGGGTTTGTTCTTTTTTTTGGGTTTCTTCTCTGTCGAGGTTTTCGATTTCGTGGTCGAAGACGAAGAAGGTAGTGCATAAATCTCTCTCAATTTCTCTGGATCCTGTGATGCTCTTCCATGTGGCCTTTTTAAAAAAAATGTTTATTTAGTTCATTCTCGTGGTTCTGGATAGGTGTTATTTGGTGGGTTTCTGCTTGTTTATGGTGATTGATGAATGCTTGTGCGTATATGTGTGTGTGGGGGGTTATAATCTTTTCTGGGTTTTGTTCGAGGGTTTGGTATGTGTTAAATAATTTGGGTTTGCTTTTGATTCAACGATTTTGGTTGTTCGGGCTTATTAGGCTGTATATGTATCATCTGGAATTCTTTAATTCTTCTGGGTTAATAAAGTTTAGGTTAATTTTGACTTGTGGGCTTTTTTTGTTCCTCAATTTTTTTATTTTCGGATTTGTTCTGTCCTGTTTCGGGGCAGTTTAGCGCAATCTCACGTGATTTGATTTCACTGCATTCTCGTGCTTTTCAATCTGTTGTTCTTTGGTATGGTTGTATCTACTCCAACTCCCGTTATCTAAATTTCGCTGAAGTTCTGTTTTCCCCCCTCTTCTTTTTCAACGGTTGGATCCGTTAGATATGAAAGCTGTTTTTTTTTTTTTTGAAGTTTGGATTTTCTCTTGTCCACATTGCCGAGCTTTATTGATTGTCCTCCCGTTTTCAAAAACTCTAGTTTCCCTTTTTCTTTGCCCATTCTGGGATACGGCTTGTATGACTTACTGATTTCCTTTTAATTATTCTACTGGAGCTAATGTTTTGAATGCTTCACATCCTTTCACTTCCCTTCTCATTCTTATCCAGTGGAGACTTTGTTAGGAACTGTTAATATAAATTCTGATATTACTTCTTTTAATATCTATGTTGTAGCATTGTCAAAGTTGCTGGATATTGTCATTACTTTTATTTTCCATCCATCCTCTTTAAAGTAGTGGCGCCAGAAGAAGTGTGCAATAACAGCGTTTCCTTCCATGGAAGAGTTTGGAAGTACTCGGTTCAATGGTATTGGCAATCCTGTAAGGAAGAAAAGGACTCAAACTTCTCGCCGACCCCGGCCTGAGTCACAGCCACTGGCTGAAGGTCATGATAATTCACCCTTGTCTTCAACACCACCTTCAGACGATGCAAGCAAGTTTTCTAGTGATGAGAATGCCAGTGGAGATACTAATTCTAGGAGGAAAGAGTTTAATCTCAATCAATGTGTGTCCAGAGTTCCTTCTGGTGCCGGAGTTGAAAGTGAAAACTTCTATGAGAAGAATAAAAGAGATGGGGAATTCAATGCATTTTACAATAATGAGCCTGGCCGAAGCGGATTTAATAACAGACGTAGTAGTGAAGGAGTACTTGCCCCCGCTAACTGGAAAAGCACAAGCAAGTTGAAAGGTGGGTTTGATTCGGAGTCGAGAAGTGTGGATACATTTGGTGGAAGGAATGGTGAAAGTATGAGTTCAGGGAAGGCGGGAGTCATAACAGATGGATCTACAAATGAGAATAAGGTTAAAATGGTTAAACTTAGGGTTGGTGGTGTGACACGCACAATTCAAGCCAACACCACTTCTAGTGCAGTAGGGGGTGGGTCTTCTACAAATAGTTTTCGATCCTCCGATGCCTCAAGATTGCGGCAGAAGCAGAATCTTCAGGTATGATTGTTGTGTCTTGCAAGCTTGAGTTAACAAATAGTGGCAGCCTTGTCTCATTTATAGTATAGTTTCTCTTTCCATGTATTGAACTATCTTATTAAGGTTACATGATGCACTCAGATAAAAAAAGAAGTTTATATACGGTACTAATTGGTTTTTAAAGCATTCCATGACAGGGATCAAAATTTTGTATTTATGTTATACATTATTTTGCTGTGGAATAATCTCGTGGCTTAAATTTTGCTGCTTACTAATGTGGATTTATTTAGTTTAATATTCATAATTTTAAACCTTGTATGGAAAAACAGCTTTATGCCATATTTGTGTATCAACATATTAATTACTGTTATGCTCAATTAACATATAGAATCCAGCATAGTCATTTTCTTCAAAATTGTTTTTGTTGCAGGGAAATTCAGATCATAACTATCCCCTCCAAGGAATTCCGTGGAAGGATTTCCCAAGAGGTGGTTTCAGTCTTGGGAAGGACGGGCCCTTGATGGGGAAGGTGTCTGGAAAGACCGCATCTGGTAAGCAAGCAGAAGAATTAGAACCAGTTCGTAAGAGCAAGCGAGTCCCTAAGAGGCGTGTACTTGATGGGGAATTTGGTGATGATGATGAGGATGATGAGATTCGGTACCTGGAGAAGCTTAAAACTTCAAAGTTTAACAAAGGGTCCAAAGAAGATGACGAAGAATCAGCCAAGAAGCATCGGAAACTTTCTGGGGTATCTAATGTGCAAAATGGTGGGTCATCAAGGTCAGGAAAAGATGGTAAGAGGTCCAGATTGGATAGAGCATCTGAGGAAACAGATTTTGAAGAGGATTCAGGGTCAGATGGCGAACTTGAAGGTAAGAAAAAGAAGCAAATGAAGGAGTCTGTTGATTCCTTGGGGGATAATAAGAGGGAAATGACTCTCACAACACGACAACGGGCCCTCCAGTCAAGCAAAGATGCGGCACCTGGTACAAGCTTTATTGAGTTTCCGAATGGATTGCCACCTGCCCCACCGCGAAGTGAGCATTTGTTTGACTTGCTTTCTAACATCCTGAACTTCTTGAAGTCTCTAGTAGGGTTATTATTTTGTAAATTTCCATCTTTATTGTGGTTTTGATTTTGTTAATCCCAGAGCAAAAGGAGAAACTTTCAGAACTAGAGCAGCAACTAAAGAAAGCTGAGGCTGCTCAGAGACGTAGGATGCAGGTCGAGAAGGCTGCTCGAGAATCTGAGGTTGGCTCTTGTTTCACTGTATCTAAGTGTTCTCTTCCTTATTTATATTTAATATAGAAGATGATCGAAACAATTTAGTTTGGATTGTATTTTTTAGGCTGAGGCTATTAGGAAAATTCTTGGTCAAGATTCTAGCCGGAAAAAGCGGGAAGATAAATTGAAGAAGCGTAACGAAGAATTGGCACAGGTACTGGAAAATGTGAGATTAACTCTTATCTCTGGAGTCCCAAAGCTATTTTGTTAATTTTGTTTAAATTATACTTCTACAGGAGAGGGCTGCTAATGCTATGACGCTTGCATCTAACACCGTCAGATTGGTAATGCGCCCTACTGGAACTGTAGTTACCTTCTCCGAGGATATGGGTCTTCCAAGCATATTCAACTCCAAACCTTGCAGGTATTATCAATATCCTCCTCCATTACACATCTGAAATTTACACACGCTAATTCATAATTTCACACCACCACCCTTACAGTTAAGCATTTCAAATTAGATCAAGGTTGCTTTATGGATGGACTGAAAATTATCTGGTCTTAAATTTCAGTTATCCTCCGCCACGAGAAAACTGTGCGGGACCATCCTGTACTAACCCATACAAGTATCGAGATTCCAAGTCTAAGCTTCCTCTTTGTAGTCTCCAGTGCTACAAGGCAATCCAGGAAAAGATGCTGGCTGAAACTACCTGCTAATGTTGCAAATATTGCCTATAGCCCCCCGTGCATGCAGCAGGGAACTCGTGCAATTATGTTTCGGTGTATCTTGTACTCGGAGATTGGTGAAAGATCATATTTTTGAGCTTATTGTAGAGAGAAATTCAAAGAACAGTTTTTTTTTTTTTATTAAATTTGCTGTAATTGTGCAGCTGTATTATTCCAAAAAACAAAAATCCCAAATTTTAGAAGTGATTTTATCTGTCATCATTTCATTTGGATTTGTCTTCTGCAGGTCCTTGGTGACTATCAAACGGTTCAAAAGAAGATCCTTGGAACTATTACTTTTTCATTTATAGGAGTGAAGAAAAAATAACTAGATTTTTTTTTTATTTGAATTTCTCACTTACTATCAATTGTTATATTAATTAATTGATTGCAAGATTGATATACAAAAAAAATGAAAAATTAAGTCACTTATAAGTGTTGCGCGTGATATATTATTTATTGTAAGATCGTTTATATTTATAAAAATAAAAATTCTAAATTACATTAATTTATGAATTTATTTGTATAATATCTCTTAATTAAATTCTCTCTTTTTATATATAATGAGTAGAATTTTTTATATATTAAAGCTGATGCTCAAGTTTTGATAGTATATAATATTTGATTTATTTATAATTATAATATTTTCCTTAAAATAAATATATATCGAAAAAGAGGGCAAAAGAGTAAATTAATGGGCAGAGAGATAATTTGAGGATGTTTCCCCGTGAGGCTTGAACACTCTCCTCCTTTTACAAGTTACAAACTCGAAACACTATGCGTACAAGTGAGTGAACGAGTGAGCGAGGGATATAGCATGTGTAGTTCGCCGCCGAACGCTTTGTCATTTTAGGCCGGATAAGACTTGGTAAAGATTTGCCTCCAGACGACATTGCCTTAGCCCACGCTTCTCTGAAAGCAAACTTCGATCGCTACTTGCCAGAAAAGCTCTCAAAATACCCCTCTTTCTCCTTCTATTTGGATTTTGTAATAGCCCAATAGTTAAGGGAAGAGAAAATGGCCCACACATGCGTTTCAACAGCCTCCGCCTCCTCTCTCAGATTCAACTCCCAAATCTTCTTCCCTAATGCTACCTCTGCCTCTCGCTCCGACCTTCTGAGGCTCTCTCTCCCCACTGACCCCTTTCGTTCCAGGTACTCGTTCTGCACCCTTGTTTTCTGTACGGTTTTTCCTTTTTCCTTTTCTTTTGGTTGATGAGATGATGTTTGAAGATAAACAATTAAAGAAAATTACTGATAAAATTTGTTCCTTCTTCTTTTAAACGAAATTTAAGGTAATTTTGTTATTTTCCGTGGAATTATATTCATTTGTTGCTAAAAATTCTCATTCCTAGGATTTTTAAATATTACTGTGAACCTCGAGGAAATTATTAGTGAGCATTAAATTGGGAGCTTTTTACTTTTTTGGTTTCTTATCTAATTTTTGCATCTTTTTTCTGTCTATTTAAGCTTTAAGTTTTGGATTTACCTTAGGTTCTGTTTGCTTCCTGCGAGTAGTTTCACTCAAAGAAGAAGAACTAGATAGGATCTTGAATTACTTGCCTTGTACTTAGAGCTGAGGTGACGGTTGAATTGATTGTATTAACGCGGTAGAGCTTTTTAATTGGATTCGATAAGGATTTTCATTGTTTGGACAGTAGAAGGGCCACAGTTGGCTATAATTTCTGACTTATCAAAAAAAAAAAAAAAAAGTTGGCTATAATTTCTGATTGGTTTCTGACAAAAACTCGGAAAAAATGAAAAGAAGAAGAAGTAATGAGTGCAAACAATTTATAGGGGCTATTGGACTGGGGCAATTCCTCTTGAATTATCCGAGGTGAACTTGCAGAAAATCCCTTGTCGAGGGCCTGTACACCCCTAAGATTAGTTGGGACTTTGTTCTCAGACACCTGGTGCCAATCAAAAAAGGAAAAATATATTCATTGATTGGTTTTCTTATTCCTTTGTGGCCAGAACAAAGCTCACGACAAAAGGATTATGTTTGTTGTTTCTATTGGTTCATTTCTTTAGTGGTTAAAAATATTATTTTGTTTTTATATGGTTTTCAGGAAATTAAGGAAGTTAGTTGGTAATGAAAAGAGCCTACAGAATTCTCCTGTGAAGGCTGTGTATTCTGGTGAGGCTTGGCAGCCAAGGAGTTCTCAGCTGGGGATTTGGTCCATAAGGTCGTTTTTGTCTACAGATTTATGTACGATTATGAAATTTGTATCTATGTTAGGAATTCCCCAAATAAGTTGTTGTTCTTTCGTTTTTTATTTTGACTCATAGAAAATCTCCAAATATGATATTTAGGGATGACTTGCAAGTCCCATCATCTCCGTACTTCCCTGCATATGCGCAAGGCCAAGGGCCTCCCCCAATGGTGCAGGAGCGATTCCAGAGTGTTATAAGCCAGCTTTTTCAGCATGTAAGGGAGTAGGTTTGGGCTTTTGTGTTGTTTACTTTGGGTTGTGTATTTAAGTGCTTGTTATTCTCTATCAACTTTTGATATTCATCTTCCTCTTTTTAGTTATCTCTCTTGTATACAACATGTGTTCTTGGTCTACACATTTTGAACTTTTTAATAAAATTTTATTACTTATGAAATAAACTTTTGATATTTTGTTTAATTAAACTGGTAGAGAATAATTCGTTGTGGTGGAGCTGTTGATGATGACATGGCAAACATAATAGTTGCTCAACTTCTGTATCTTGATGCCGTTGATCCTAACAAGGTTATCTCTCTCTCTCTCTCTCTCTCTCTCAATTTTCTATGAGTCAAGTATAATTGTGCAAGTGTTTAATTGGGTTAGTAAAGTTTCTGGTGTGATTAACAGGATATTGTCAT
This sequence comes from Carya cathayensis, assembly GCA_011037825.1. NCBI lineage: Eukaryota > Viridiplantae > Streptophyta > Magnoliopsida > Fagales > Juglandaceae > Carya > Carya cathayensis. The sequence goes on along the minus strand of QGSO01000384.1, from coordinate 44,483 downwards.
GTATGTAAATTCTCCTGGAGGATCAGTTACCGCTGGTAATATATGTCTTAAAAAATTGTGCATATTTCACAGCACTGTTGGTTTGTTAAATTGAGCTTGTGGGTTGGCATTGCCTTATTGTCTGACTTGCTTTAAATTGACTTAGGTATGGCAATATTCGACACAATGAGGCATATCCGTCCTGATGTTTCCACTGTTTGTGTTGGACTAGCGGCTAGGTACAAGATTCAGCACTGCATCACACTCTCTCTCTCTCTCCCTCTCTCTCTCTTCCTCTCACTCAAATTTCTTGGCCATGTGTAACTTCTATAGACGTTCCACAGATGAACTTAAATAGAATAAAGGCACTTTTATGAGTAAGAAACTTTTTCTGATTAACACACACACACACAGAGTCTGTGCTTTTCCTTCTGGACACCTGATTTGATTTGAGCTTAAGCATTATGTTTCTTTTTTTTCTCAGTTTTCTTGTTCTTTTTTTAATATTGTTGCTGGTTTGGACTTGAGGTAATACTTGGCATTTTCCAATTATGAAGCTTTTCTTTTGTGGAAGCCGTATATGGGTGAAGCAGCATGTATGATATAAGATTTTCTGTTGTAGAGACTGGAGATATGGAGCACTGTGTTTGTTAAGATCCCATCTTTTTATGAAAACATGTATTCATTTGATGACAAGTCCTTCATGCAATCTCAGTGATAGGTCTTTTCTAATTTGATGGTTAGGTTGAGTTGTCTAGCATTAGTTCTTGTAATTATCGATAAAGAGAATCACTGGTGTTTAAAATGCCATTTGCCAATCTTGATAGCTGTGGAATAAGAATTAAGCTGTTATGATATGCTAGAAGAAGATCCTCCAAATATGTACTTCGTAATACATTTGCATATGTTGCAAGACTATGGGATTGAACGACATTGGAGAGGGTGATGAAGGTCTTTTTCTATGCTTGCTGTTGGTTATTTCCTGTTATAGATCCCCTTTAGTTTATGCTAAAATAACTTCATGTTTCTACCCTGATCCTCACCCCCTTTCCCCTCACCCACTTTTTCATTTAAGTTCCAGAAGGAGGTGTTCCTCTTTATGTATTTTGGCATCGTTTGGATGTTGAGATGAGATGAGATGAAATGAGATGAAAAATTTGTGAATAATAGTGAAATGATTTGTGAATAGTAGTGAAATGGTTTGAGTTAAGATGTTTTATGGGGTTTTGGCAAAAGAGAGAAAAAGTTGAATAAAAATATTGTTATAATATGATTTTTAATATAATTTTTGTTTTGGGATTTGAAAAAGTTGTATTAGTTTTTGTGTTTTAAATGATGTTTGGATGTTGAGATGAGATGAGATGTCATGTCAACATCTAACAAGCCCTTAACTTCAATGATAAAAAAAAAAATATGCTTCTTAATGAGAAAACATTTTACTTTTCTTGTCTGCCAAACCAAAATGTTTATCATTAGTGATCAGTGTTTCTTTGTTTTTCCACATGCAGTATGGGAGCTTTCTTGCTTAGTGCTGGGACTAGAGGTAAATTATTCCTTTGACTTGTATTTTAGCGTATTTGGAAGTTATGTTTCTTGGATTTTCTAAACATTGGACCCTTTTCTCCCTCATTTCTGAAGGAAAAAGGTACAGTTTGCCAAACTCAAGGATAATGATCCATCAGCCTCTTGGTGGAGCTCAAGGTGGGCAAACCGACATAGATATTCAGGTGTGCTTGTTTTCTGAACCTTCTGTCTATGGAGTATGGCTAGACCACCTCCCCCCCCCCCCCAAGCGCGGGGGCAAAAACAAAAAAAAATCAGTAGCATCTTTATTCCTAACATCTCAGAGTGTCAGCGTGTTATAATGTCTGTATTATTTGAGGTAATTGAGACTTTACGCATTCTGTCAAACTTCCAACAATAGTTTGACCCTTATCCACCATTTGGTGGGCATAGAGATTTCTTCTTTCCTCAAAATTTCAATTATCAACTCAATTAGATGTTTTAGAACAAGTTAGGCAGGATTGTCTGTTTGGTTCTTGTGAGAGCTCAAATGATAAAGAATTGGAAGGAATGGAAATCCGTGTCACAAAATTAATGCCCGGGACTGTCTATTTAGTTATCATGTTTACCTATCCTTGTGCATTTTTATAAACAAAACCCTAATAAGAGACATGGTTCTCAGGCAAACGAAATGCTACATCATAAAGCTAATCTTAATGGGTACCTCTCCTACCACACTGGTCAAAGTCTGGAGCAGATTAATCAGGATACTGACCGCGACTTCTTCATGAGTGCAAAAGAAGCCAAGGAATATGGGCTTATAGATGGTGTCATCATGAATCCTCTCAAAGCTCTCCAGCCACTGGCAACTGCAGCAGAGACTAAAGACGAGTCTGGTGTGTGACCTCTTGATTGACCCGTGCAGTGGATGACATGGCATATGGATGAGTTAAATGGGGAAATAGACATTTTCTCAGTGTGTCTGAGTTCTTATAAGTTCGCAATACCTGATTATCTGTGGTGTAGCACAGAATTAAGAACCCCGAAATTTTGCTGTTGGTTGCACCCTGAACTGAAACTTTGACAAATAGATCGAATTCTAGATATGCGGTTTGCCTTTGAGAATCTAATCTCTGTGATAGTGATTTATTGTTACTTCTTTATAATGGATCTTTTCACTGTGCATATACTTCTCATATAGCTTAGAAGCTAAACATGATTATCTCCCCCCCCCCCCCCCCCCCCTCTCCTCTCTCTCTCTCTCGTGCAAGCACACGTGCATTTTCTACAGGTTACAATCTCGTCAGATAAATTTTTTGGTGGTGTATGATTATATTTCGGATTCATTTCTTGATTTGAAGGAATAATCTTTGGCCATGGTTTGACATTCCATGTTAATTTAAGTATTCAATTGAGCTTTCTGGTGCAAATGAAATGTGCCCTCTATAAATTTTCCATTGGCAACTGGCCGTCGTGCCCGCTTATTTTTCCAAGTATCAAACTTAGCCATTCAACCTGCCTCTCTTTTTGAACTAAGGGAGTCTCCCTAAACGCTAGTCTTTGCCCATTTTCAGCCTGCAATGACTGGTATCTTTATATGCGGGCAAAAAGAAACACTGCACCCTCAAATTGTTAAAGATCGCATTTTACACTCTAAATTATCAAAACTGATTCATTAAAGCCTCAAATTACACAAAAATGGGCACATGGTACCCTTTATTAAGATTTGATGGTCAAGATCGTATTACATTATTCTATTGATCAAGATTGTGTAATGTCATGTTAAAGAGCTAACCATTGATCCAAAGCCATAGGACTGTTGGATACAAATTTGTTAAACCTTTAATTTTTAAGATCATAACATTCTTCTATGCTTATGAATCTGATGTCTATGGCGACCCACTTTATTGACATTGACCCGATGGTAGTCATTTTTGTTTTATTTGCTTCATTCATCTATCAATATTCAATGACTTAACATTATGTCCATATATAGTACCAAAACATTTTAATCCAATTTATAGGTTGTCCTTTCTGTGATTTGAACCCGTGACATAATTCTTACTTTGATACTAATTGTTAAAAACCTAACCATTGATCCAAAAGCTTTAGAATTTTTGTATACTAATTTGATTAAACTTTTAACCTTCATGATTATAACATGTCATCTATTTCTCTTCCATCTCATTAGCCTTGAACATCAGGGCGCAAAGTATTAGTTTTTAGCAGGTTGAAAGTGTAATATGTTAGTTTTGATAATTAGTATACAGAATATAATTTTTTTATTATTTTAAGGGTAGAATAGAGTACTTTTCTTCCTACTAATGTTCTAAGCACGTGTCTAAGAAATCAGACTAAAGATAATCTTATATTGACAAAATAGCTCGTTTTTGGATTCTTATGTCAAGTGTTCTATGCCGATAGACTTTAAAGAAATATTTGGCACCATGTGGAGGGGAATAATCTGTAAACTGCCAAAACAACTAGAAACAGAAATTGACATCTTCGACTACGAGTAGTATAATGAAATTCTCTCTTCAAAAATAGACAACTCCAAGAAAAACTAGGGAAAAAGTGTACACTAGGGAAAAGGGTACCCTTTTTTTCCTCAAAGAGAAACAAGCGGATAGATCAAACGTGGCAGAATATGGGGAAAGGGAAATGGCAGTCAGTCCTGTTTGAGGAAAGTTTTTCCCGCTATGAAACTATGGTGAGGAAGAAGGTGGAGAGGCAACAAGAGTGTTTACATCTTGCACGTCAGAATTTGCACTGGACAAAACATATCTGGAGAGATTGGAGTTCCAATCATGGCTTTGGGAGAGTAGGGCAGGGCTTGTATTTGTTCGATGGTGGCGTTGATTAGCCAATCCCCGTGACTCATAGCATAGGGATCGGTGATGGCCTTGTGAAGTGAGATGAGCACCCACTCGCAAGCCTCGTGTCATCTATCAATTCAGCTCACGGAAAATGATATACTAATAACCCAATTAGAATAAAAAACTTATTTTTATGTGTACTTTGAACAGTTGTATGGACAATAATTTTGAATTAAAGTTAAAAAAATAACTTTTTAATATGAAATTGTAGAGCAGTTGCATCATTTCATCTCACTCTCACATGGTACCGGGTGAAAAGATAATGTCTATCCACTTTGCTCGTGCTAAAGTGATATAACTTTCTCCCACTTTGTGAATCCATGAGAGAGAGAGAGAGAGAGAGAGAGAGAGAGCGAGAGAGTTTTACTAGCAGTGGGTATATCATATATATCAACGATTCAACATAACTACATATTCCAAGGCTGCAAAGACTAAGAACACTTGGATCAAGAAGGGACAGCAGGAATCCTTTCATCGGAGAAATTGCTCCTCATGAAACTTATGAATGATGAATATGTGGGGAGTTCTTCAAGCTCATCAAAGAAATCATTTTCTTCTGAGATCGCTGTGGAGAAAGTCATGAGCTGTGAATAACACAAGGGCTCTTCATCCAAGAGGAGACCCATTGTTTCGTGGGATCTTTCTAGGTGCACTGTGAAAGGATCCTCTCCTTGGTTAGCGATAATATCCTGGGAACTGTTTATGGGGGATTGTATGTATTGGAAATGATTCTCACCTGGATCCTTTTCTCTGGGGGTCATAGTGAGTTTTTCTTCCTCTTGCTGTTCCTGTTTTGGGGGTACTGGGAGATCTTCAGCGGGAATGTTTTGGGGTTCTTTTGGTGGTTGGATCAGGTTGGTGTCAGAGAGATTTGGACCTGGATGGTTATGGCTAGAGGTGTAGGTGATGATGAGCATTGAAGCATCTGATCTGCATCTCTCTACTTGTTTTTTGGCTGAACAACCCTTTGATGTGCTGCACCTATAATAACCCCTGTAAAAAAGTTGCAGGTAAAAGAGTTTGAGAATTAAGCTAGCTAGGGGAGAAATAAAGAAGAAAAGTCTTCTGCGTCATTTTTGGTAAAAATTTAAGGTTATAGAAGAAAAGAAGTAACATGAGCCAAGAATGTTAATGATCTTCTCTATTGGAGATCTGAAGTTGTTGAATTGAAAGAAAAAAGAAAGTGACAGTGAGTGCATCAAGCTAAAGTAGTAATGCAAACCTTGGATAAGGAGATCCTTTAATAGGCTTCTGCCCATATTTTCTCCAAGACCAAAAATCAGAAGGCGGCCCTTCATTCTTTAGTTTCCCAACATTTGCTCCAATCTTCACGGTAACAACATTCTTCTGAACAACCTTTCTGCAACAGTACACAAACAAATATTAGAAAATGCCAAATAAAATTAGGCATAAAGTGTAAAACAAATCACCTGAAAAACCAAGCCATAGAAAAAAAAACACGTCTCCCAAACCGGAGTAACCTAACACAATCTTCCCTTTAAGTTACTGCAACTGACCTTCTTTTGGATGCAGCCTCCTGAGTTTCAGGTTTGAGTTCTTTTGAAATCTCCTTGTCCGGGTTTAGTGAGAGAGAACCATCCATGACTGCATGTTGCTTCCACTTCTCCATCGTCTTATTTTTATGAAGCAAATAATAATAGGAGACAGAGAAGGAGTTGTTACAGATCAAGTTGCAGAAGTAACAAAGCAGCCAAAGATATGAAGATCAGAGCTGTAATTGATTAGAAAGGAGGAGAGAAAGTGTAAGGAGGACAGGCAAGAAATGTCAAGCCCAAGTTGCTTTCTTTCTGTTCCTTCATTTAATATAATAAAAGCTAGGAATCAGTACGTATATATCAACCCCCCACCCCAACCCCACCAAAAATATAATAAACCATCCGTACACCACTAGTCTGGTACAACTTGTGTATGCAAAGAGATATTTCCATGGTACAACATGCTGGTCCCATATCCATTTATTTGTCTGCATGGCACTGTTGTGGGGCCCTACCCTACTTCGATTCACAATTTACAGTTGCCACGTGGCTGTAATCATGGCCAGGGTGCCAAGACAGAACTGCCTCAACCAAATATAATGCATACACACGCGTGGTAGCTTCCAAAATACAGCAGTAAGAGAACCATTTTACCCACGTGGAGATTTTACAAACGTAAACATGTAAATTGGGATAGTTTGAAATGATACATTATATTGTAAAATAAGTTATATTAATTTATAAATTTATTTTTATAATTATAATTAGGGGTTAGTATCAGAAAGTTTAGATTGAAAAAATTGATCGGATCGAAACCATTTGTTCCTGTCCTAATCTTAAAAAATATAGATCGAAATCATTCGGTCGAGTCTCGGAGTTTATAAATTTTGGATCGGATTTGACTGAACTCCTATATCTATTTTTAAAATATTTTCATATAATAATTATATAAGTTAATAATATAATTTTTATCTAATTATTATCATTGACCATATAAAATATTTTTTTAATAAGTTAATTACATAATCTATATTAATAATTTACTTAATTTTAATTTAATAATTTAAATAATTTTTTTGTTAATTTATTAAAAATTCTATGTACAGTCACTTTTACGTACTCTTTTTTACACTTTATTAATGTGATTAGTCGTGTTACTTTTTTTTAATATAAAATAATTATTTTGATCAATTATATCAACTGAGTGTATAAAGAATACACTAAAATTATTATATATAGCATAACTTTTAATTTATTTGAAAAAAAAAAAAAATAAATCGGACAGAACAGACCGATATCTACCGGTCCGGGGAAATGGACTGACGGACCTGACCACCAACACCCCTAACTGTAACATTTCGCGTAAATTGCAATTGCACCATAATTGCCGGATTTGGTGGGGTGAGTATATCGAAGGGACGCATTTGAGGCTTTGAGCTACTTTTTATTGTTGTAGTGAACTCCACATGAAAAGATCGACATGAGTGCAGATGAGATCAGCTGGTTGGAATCCTTTCTGAATATTCGTTGGGCAGGACACAAATCCAATTGTCCTCAAGTTCGCTTGGGTGCACTTGGCGGTGACGAAAGCAACCCTCTCACAGACAGACAGTGAGAGGGAATATTGCCAAAGATATAATGGGCTATTAAACAGTTGGGCTGTTTGTCAGTTATAACACCATGGGCTTATTTGCTAAAATGGAAGCAGCCAACCGCCCAATCGATCTAACCAAGTTTTGAATAAGCTGTCTGAGTAACAACACGTTATGTGCACTCTATTAGTAAAAAAGTGGGTTTTTCTATTAAAAAATAATATATATTTTAATGTAATTTCTATATTTATTTAATTTTTTTAAAAAGAACGTGTGATACTTGTACATCTGATTGTAAATATCATTTCTCTAATCTCGTAATAATGTTAAGTTATATAAACAAACAAACATGCATAAAGTGTGAACAACTGATTTGTTTGTAGAGTTACTTGCTTCTTTGTACTACTAACAAAAAATGATTAATCAGCATTTAAATTGAATTCCTTCTTGATCATGTTTAAGAACATAATTATTCTTAGATATTTTCAAACTACTACACTATGTTCACAAACTGCTCATTACTATTAATAAATTATTTATTACTATTTCACTACTATTTTATTACTATTTGTAAACTATTTCACTGTTATTCATAGATTATTTAAGATATTATTCTAGTATCATAGTGGGTTTACGCCAAAATTATATATAATTTCTTGACCTAAACATTATCCATAATTTGGAAAGATAGAAGTTTTGTAGACTCAATAGCATTATCTTTGGTTGTTAAAGTGATTTCAACCCATCTCAAACTAAATTAATGGGATCCACTACTTTTTTAACTTCCCATAAAAACGTTAAACCCATTTCAACTTATTTCATACATTCAAACACATATCTCAACCTATTTATATTTAAATACATCTCAGTAGAACCCACAAAATCGTACTACTTACAAATGATCAACTTAGCATCTAAATGCAGCCTAAATGCTACTCGTGGGCAACGTAAATCTCAACATTGAATATAGTGGGATCACATTTTTATATCTATATTTTTCTCAAAATTATTGGAAATATTTGGATAAAAAAAATTATAAAGAATTCTAATCGGTCTATGGTTAATTTCCTATAGCTTTCTTTAGTTTGATGATGTGTGCGGGATGGATTTTTTGGAGAGGTTTTGTCGAGCCTAATCGCGGAAACACCGACATATGTATTTTAGGCTGACAATGGGTGGTTGGAAACAAACGCTCCCTCCCTCCCACCTTTGAACTTCTTTTGATAAGAGTAGCGACCGAAGAACAGTTATCACAGTTGAAAATGTTAGGATTTAATGGAAAAAGTGACATGCTTCTAGAGGGCTTGCTATTTAAATACTCAATAACTAACATAGTTTTCATTTAATTTATTTATCCTTTTTAAACTTGAGTTTTTTTAATTTTTATTTAAATTAAAACAATGCTAGTTATGAGTTGGTGTGAATGACACATCATCTATAATGTCAACATATTATGATTTGATTTGTAAAAGGATTTAATTTTAATTTAAAAAAAATTAAATCATGACATTAACATATCAATATTGTGGAAGGCGTGTCCTTCACTTGTAAATATAATTATATATATATATATATATATTTTATAATGCTTTGTGAGTTAAAAGAATTAAAACCATCAGCAGGGCTGGTAGCTAAAAGAATGACGACATTAAAGAGTAGAGCACCTTGGGCAGGTCTTATTCTACAACTTGCCCAGTAAAAAACAAAAGAAACAATAAATTATTAAAAAAAAATATCAAATACATGATCCCCCGACCCATAGAGTTATAACGAAATGGGGTTCAATGATTGCGACCCAAGGCTGCAATTATCCTTAAAAAAATAAAATAAAAAATAAAAGTGCTGCAATTATCCCACCTAACAAAAGAAGCTGACATCTTTCACATTGATACATACATATCACAAACTTCATGGAAGGCAAGTACTCGATACAACAACTCCCTCGGACATTGACCATGAAAAAATGCAACTAGTCAAACTATTCCACCGTGGATTCCATGTTTATTTATTATTTTCATGTGAAATGAATTTTTAGACATATTTAGTCATGTACCGACACCGAATGCTATTTCTTCTACGAACTTACATATTATTAAAAAAAAATAATGTTATTTATAGGTCTTTTTACTATAATTTTTTCACTATTTTATAATAATGCTACATATAGTCGTAGAGTTGCAAGCGTTGTGCAATCTCTTCGAAAAAGAGTGGGACATATTATTAAAAAGTAAGTTTTTTTTAATGTGAGTAATGTATTTATTCTTTTTTTTTTTAAATAATTACACAGCGCTTGAATATTTAAGATTGTAACTATCATTTCTCGAAGTTATAATCACAAAGTGTATGGCACATATATAATACAGCACATTGATAAGCAATAAATCTAAAACGTTTAAGTCAATGGGTTTGGACCTAATTGCGTGATGTTATATTAACCAACTCTTATGAGAATTTTCATTCAATATGGTATTTATTATTTTGGGTTCGGACCTAATTAATTGCCTCATGTTATATTAACTAACTCTTGCGAAATTTTTTCAATGTTTGGACCAAATTGTACGTGTCTCATGTTAAATTAACTAACTCCTATGAAATGTTTTCATAGGAGTTAGTTATGTTTAACTCATACGTGTGCGAAGTTGGATGAAAATTCAATGTGAAAATATGAGTTGTCGGCTTCCATATCTATAATTACAAATATTTAAAATATTAATTTGGCAAAAAAGACATAAGAACTCCTAATTTATGGCTTGGAAGTTAAACTTGCACTCTAAAGTAGACATTTAATAATGCTAATTGCTAGGAATTTTAAGTTTTGATTTTGGTCAGAGAACTTAAATAAGTACATCAAAGCAAAGAAGAATTCCATGTCTTAAACATCAACTGAGGACGTGGGAACCACCCATATTCTTATATATATATATATAGACCTTAATGTTACATGTTTCTTTTCTGCTAAGCAAATAGGCAGTTTGAGTTAATCATTTGTTGTTTTAGGGGAAACATGGTTTGGCTGAATTGGCACCAGAAGGCTGGGCAGCAGCTCTTGAATCTTGCCTCTCTAAGAGAACCCTTCCACATCCTTACAATCACCCTCCTCAGCCTTTTGCTTCCCCTCTCATTTCTCCTCCTATCCAGGTTAACTTGTGTTCACTACTATCTCCTAAGCCTTGAGTACTCTAATCCTTCGTCACAGATTTCTTCTTTTCTCTTATCTTTTGTCCTATATACCAACCCATGTGTTCTCTACCTTCTTGTTTCCATTGTAAGCATAGCCACCCTGATCCACGGCTTGACAGGAAAGGTTATCTTTTTAAGCGAGTCTCCAGGGCCTGTTCTACGTCCCCATTTGTATATAGCATGGATCTTTGTATGTACATTACAAGTCTTCGTTGGTTTGGGCATTGAAGGAACCATAGCAGGAGGAATTTATGGCTCCAGTATTGGTATGGAGAGAAGCTTATTTAGCAAAGCAGTTTTTTTCCTGGGGTTGCATGAAACGATGCTTCATTGGTCTCGGGTGGCAGTGAGGCCGGTGGTGGATGATACCATTTTTGGGGTTGCCAGGGAGGAAAGGTGGGCTGAAAGGGTGGCCATGGCCGCGAGCTTGGGTACTCTATGGTGGTGGAAGTTGAGGAATGAGGTTGAGGCTATGGTGGCTGTGGGTGAGTTTAAGAGAGAGCCATTGATGAGTAGAGGGGTGGCTGACTTTGTTGCTTGGTGGCTCTATTACCTGACTGTAACAATTGGGATGATCAGGGTTGTGAAGGGTTTTATGTGGATTGGCATGCTTTTGTTACGTAGAAGGGAGACAGGGAACTCAGCTGAATCTAATGAGGATGAAGACAAAGTTTGAATTTGACACTTTCTGTTATTTTGAATTCTTTTTAGTACTCTTGCTATTGTTCTCTCATCAGAGACACCCAATGTTGTATTCACTTTGGAAAAAGAATAAACTGGACTCCATAAACAACCTCAGAAGTAAATAGAGGATCCTAGTCTTTGTTGACTTTGTAACATACCCATCAACATTCATTTGAACAACGCTCTGGCTCGAGACGAGAACACCTTGTCTCGTGAAAAAAATGGTACGACATAATAGAGGATGGAAAAAAAAAAAATTTAGTTATTCTTTGTGGGAAGAAAACCTGGATAAAACCATAGTCAAGGTTATAACTGCCCAACAGTCAAGTTTTAATTTACAGCTTTAACATTTGTCGATTGTTCCTGCTCTCCTCATCCCCAAGCACAATCCACCAAACAGGGAAAAACAGAGCATCCCGTTCAGATAGTATAGATTAGGAATAAATGGGGAAAAAGAAGAAGAAGAAGCTGAATACCTTCAAAAGAAAAGAAGAAAACAAATTCAGGATGTCATGGCTTCGTCAATTAAGTTCTAATCGTAGAGCACAGCTCCAGATGATGATGCCTGCATTGGATTAAAGTGAATCGGGATGGTAAACAATATTACAGATTTGGGATCTCTTTTAAATTGATATCATAATCATAATCATCTCTAAGGGAGAAGAGGCATGCCTCTCAGACGAGTCAGAACTGTCATTTAAATTATGCTTAGGCTCTCCCTGTTACCGACCGCACAGCTTGGTTGCAAATCTTCCATGCAGATATAAGCACGTCTCTTAGTTTTTTGGTCAGATTCTTTAAATCGGTACATCAAGGCAAGCAAGAATCACATATCTTAGCGTTAGCGTCAACCAAGGACGTGGTAACCACCCATATTCTTTTTCTGCAAACCGTAGTTGTTTTACTCAAATATATATACCTCGATGTTCATGTTCCTTTCTCTGCTAAGAAAATAGGCATTTTGAGTTCATTATTTGTCACTTAAATTAGGAGAAATATGGTTTGGTTGGATTGGCATCAGAAGTCTATGCAGCTCTTGAATCTTGCCTCTCTAAGAGAACCCTACCACATCCTTACAATTATCCTCCTCGGCCTTTTGCTTCCACTCTCATTTCTCCTCCTTTCCAGGTTCTCTAGTGCTCATTATATCCTAAGTCTTGACTCTACTCCTTCATCACACCTTTCTTCTTTTCTCTTATCTTTCTTCCTATATACCAACCCAAGTCTACTCTACCTTATTGTTTCCATTGTAAGCATAGCCACTCTTGTCTACGGCTTCACAGGAAAGGTTGCCTTTCAAAGCGAGTCTTCGGGGCCTCTTTTACTTCCCCGTTTGTACACTGCATGGATCTTCGTATGTACATTAGAGGTCTGCGTTGGTTTGGGCATCGAAGGGAGCATAGCAGCAGGAACTGATGGTTCCATTAATAAAATTGGTATGGAGAGAAACTTACGGAGCAAAGTCATTTTTTTCCTGGGGTTGCATGAAACGATGCTCCATTGGTCTAGGGTGGTGGTGAGGCCGGTGATGGATGACGCCTTTTTTGGGGTTGCTAAGGAGGAAAGATGGTTTGGAAGGGTGGCCATGGCATGGAGCTTTGGCGCTCTATGGTGGTGGAAGCTGAGGGATGAGGTTGAGTCTCTTGTGGTTGAGGTTGATGAGTTTAAGGAAGAACTGTTGATGGGTAGAGCAGTGGCTGACTTTGTTTCTCGGTGCCTATATTACCTGACTCTGACAATTGGGATTATCAAGGTTGTGAAGGGTTTTATGTGGATTGGCTTGTTTTTATTATGTAGAAGAGTGACAGGGAAATCACCTGACTCTAATGGGGATGATGATAAAGTCTGAATTTTAATTCTTTTTTTACTCTAGTTTATCATTCTCCGATCAGAGAAATCTAATGTTGTGTTCATTTTGTATTCATTTCACGTGTTGTATGGCTGTACACAGGTAATGAATGATATGTATACTTTTTTTACAACTCAATTTTAGGAAAAAGAAGTTGGGGGGGAGGGGACAAAGCATCCCATCATGCAGATCGTATATATTAGTAATAAATGGGGGAAAAGAAAGAATTTGATTTCAACCGATCATAATACGTTCAAGTTTATACATACCACAATTCATCCATGCCACTAGTCTCGTACAGACTCTCTTTAAAAATTTTCTTCATTAAAAGAACCACAATGGCAATAGCCTGTAGAAGAACAAGTCAACATGACCAGTTCAACTGAAGATTCAAAAGTTTAAAACAAACCTCTTATTTGCAAAATCAATTAGTTAGGCATGTAATCTATTTTGAATTCAAATCATACTATGTATAGGCTGCTTAGTAAAGAGTTGTTATTCTGTAATAGAATGAGTTCTTCTGAACTCTATTTAAATCCTTTGTAATTCACAAATGAAATCAATCAAGAAATTCCCAAACAGAGAGCACCTTTCTACATGTTATCAGTAAGCCATTAAAAGACCAACGTCTGATCCTCCTTTTTCCATATTCAAAATCTGATGGCCTCCTCTTCCTCATCTACCTTTCATACCACAGCTGCCCCTCCCACTATTCCCTCTCTCTCAAATTTACCTCCTGCCATCGGTGTTAAACTAAACCATTCTAATTATCCTGTTTGGGAAGTTCAGGCCCTACCATATTTCTGTGGTCAAGCTGTCTTGGCAAAGGTCGAGGTGGTGGTAGTAGCTATCGTCGCAAAGGTCGAGGTGGCCATTCCAACAACCGTGATCAGGGAGCATATAACTCTCTTATTTGTTAGGTATGCCTCAAACCGAGTCATAACGCGCTTAAGTGCTATCATCGTTTTGATCTCTCTTACTAGGATTAGTCGCAAAATTGACAACCTCAAGCTCTCACTGTTGTGAAACATCAACATGCTGATAATGAGTGGCATCTCGACACAGGAGCCACCCATCATCTAACAAATGATTTGAACAACATCCATCTTCGGAATGAGGACTATGATGGCCAAGATCATATTCAAGTGGCAAATGGTGGAGGTTTGAAATTTGCCCAAAGTGGCACTTCCACTATATCTTCCCCATCCAAATCCTACTTGGGGACCGTCCTGCATCTGGGACCACTTAGTAACGGCCTTTACAATTTCTCAGCGTAGCTTGCTTGTCTTCAGCCGCAAGCTCTTTCTAATGTTCGAGTCTCTGCCGATGTGTGGCATCGGCGCCTTGGCCATGCTTCCTTTCCTGTTATTAATTAGGCAGTTTCATTTCCCATTACAAATAAATAAAGCTCTATTTGTTCTCAATGTCAAATGGCCAAGAGCCATGCTTTGCCTTTTCAAAATTCGCATATTTCTATTTTGAAACCATTAGAATTATTATATTCGGATGTTTGGGGGGCCAGCACCCGTGTTATCCACTATTGGTGCATGTTATTACATAAGTTTTTTAGATGATTCGACCAAGTTCTTATGGCTCTTCCCATTAAAACTTAAATATGATGCGTTACAAGTTTTTACAAAATTTCAAGTTGCAGTCAAACCTCAATTTAATACTAAAATTAAGGCCATCCAAACCGATTGGGGTGGTGAATATCGCAGCTTAAATCAATTCCTACAAACCCAAGGAATTACTCACCGAGTAACATGTCCTTATACGCATCAACAAGCTGGAGTTATTGAAAGGCGTCATCGCCAAATTGTGGAGGTTGGACTTGCCTTATTTGCTCACTCTAATTTACCAAATATTTTTTGGGAAGATGCATTCTTAACTGCTGTTTAGATAATTAATAGTTTACCAAATCCTGTTTTACAGCAAAAATCACCTTATGAAATGGTCAATCATTCCAAACCCGATTTAAATTTTTTACGTGTATTTGGATGTGCTTGTTGGCCCTAGGCACGCCCATATAATAAACATAAAATGGATTTTTGATCCAAAAATTGTATCTTCATCTGCTATAGTGTTGGCCATCGAGGTTATAAATGTTTAGATGTCTCCACTGACAAAGTGTTTGTTTCTCGTCATGTTGTATTCGATGAGTCTCTCTTTCCATATAAACCAGCACACTTTGTTGTTCCTACTAATCATGAAACTCATGTCATTCTTCCTGCTAATCTCCAATTATCATATGCTCATTCAAGTCCTTCTACAAGTTCTAATTTTCAAACCGAAGCACCACTTTTGCGGAATATGCTAGCGCCAACAGGACCTCAATCTGATCATGATGTTGCTTCAGAGCCTTTTGTTCGAGATCACACTCCGAATCTGCATGAAAATGAACCAGAACCTCCCTCTTCAGTCCCTATACCTCCACAAAAACCTCAGAACAACCACTCTATAACTACCCGCAGCAAAAACAATATCCACAAGCCCAAACTACCTTCAGATTCACACATTAGGTACCCTATTCCAAAAGCTCTCATGGCCACAGTCACCAATAATGAACATGAACCAACGTGTTATTCGGAGGCAATTAAATATCACAATTGGAGAGAGGCTATGAACAAGGAGTTCGATGCCTTAATGACAAATGGTACTTGGACTTTAGTTCCTTCTCCCCCTCATGCTAATATTGTTGGATCCAAATGGGTGTACCAAATTAAAAGGAAAGCTGATGGAGGTGCGGGACGTTTCAAAGCTCGGCTTGTAGCTAAGGGCTTCCATCAATAGGAGGGTGTTGATTTGCATAAACCTTCAGTCCTGTTGTGAAGCCTACAACAGTTTGCATGGTTTTATCACTTGCTGTATCATGCGATTGGCATCTTCATCAAATAAATGTACAAAATGCTTCTCTGCATGAATTTTTGCATGAGGATGTTTATATGGCACAACCCCCCGACTATCTTCATCATCAATACTCGCAGCATGTGTGTAAACTTCATAAATCTATATATGGACTTCGTCAAGCACCATGGGCATGGTTCTCTCGATTAACTGACAAATTGCAAGCTATTGGCTTTAAAGGAAGTCAAGCAGATTACTCTCTTTATGTTTATAAGCATGGTTCTATTCTTATTTATTTTCTAAAAGATGTCGATGACATTATATTAGCAGGTGCCGATCTCAATTCAATTAACCATGTGATAAGCCTATCGTAGACTGATTTTCCAATAAAAAACCTTGGTGAACTCAGCTTCTTTCTCGACAAAGAGGCTATTCTAAGTGAAGTGATAAGGGCCTTTACTTGTCTCAACGCCGCTACATACTTGATCTTCTTCTTCAAAGCAAAATGGACAAGTCCAAACCTTGTGTTACCCCTATGTCCACGTCCCAGATTTTGAACAAATCAAATGGTGCCTCTTTTCATGATCCAAATTTGTATAGAAGTATTGTGGGAGAACTTCAATATTTTTCTTTCACCAAGCTGACGCTTGCCTTTGCTATCCACAAAGTTATCAAATATATGCATGATTCATTGGGCAGCAGTCAAAAGAATCTTGTGATACTTAAAGGAAACTATCTCCCACGCCTTTCTAATTCAACCTGATAAACATCTTCAACTTCAGACTTTTAGCAATGCAGATTGGGCATCAGTTCAGGATGATAGGTGATCAATTGGTGCTTATTGTGTATATCTTGGCAAAAACTTAATTTCATGGAGTTGTAAGCAGGAACCAATTGTTGGTCGTAGCAACACCGAAGCAAAATATAAGGCCTTAGCAAATGCAGCTGTAGAAATTCAGTGGATCAAAACCTTACCTTCAGATCTTCATGTCTCGGCTATACACCCTCCAATCCTCTGGCGTGACAACATTGGAGCTACTTATCTCACAAGTATTCCACTATTCCATGCACGTACGAAACATATTAAAATAGATTTTCATTATGTTTGTGATCAAGTTCTCAGTGGTCAACTAAATGTTCGGCTCATCTCCACCAAGGATCAATATGCAGATGCTCTCACCAAGCCATTGCCTTCTCATCCTTTTCAGCTTCTGCTAACAATCTCAGGGTCCACTCCTTACCCCTTCGATTGCGGGGGCATGTAGAAGAACAAGTCAACATGACCAGTTCAACTAAAAATTCAAAAGTTTAAAACTTCAGCAACAAACCTCTTATTTGCAAAATCAATTAGTTAGGCATGTAATCTATTTTGAATTCAAATCATACGATGTATAGGCTGCTTGGTAAGGAGTTGTTATTATGTAACAGAATGAGTTCATCTGAACTCTATTTAAATCCTTTGTAATTCAAAAATGAAATCAATCAAGAAATTCCAAAATAGAGCACCTTTCTACATAGCCAGTCCAATTGCAGCCCAAGTGAACAAGTTTTACAACTACACTACATGGTCTGCCGCGTGTGATACTCTCAATCCTACACTAACAATGAATATGTAAAGGCCAGCATTAACATTCCAATGGATCTCATGCTTGTCTTCCAAAATCACATCATTTATTCTGGGTTAGCAGCAATATCCACCCCTTCAACTATGGCATTGACATTTTGATTATCAACCTGGGGGGCTTCACTCTTTTCACTGGTTGAGTGCTTTGTAGACATTTGTGGGGGAACAAGTTGAGGTGATGGAGGTGCCTTGCTTAGCATATGGTGCTCACACAATGTCATTACATTAAATCAAGAATCTAAACATTCAAACAACATTCTAATCCATCGATTCACATTTCAAGTAGTCCAACAGATGATTAAACACCAAAAACTTCATAATGATCTGCTCTTTATGAGGTTGTGGTTTTTATATGAAAACAAAATCATATGATTTTTTTTTTCTTTTTACTTTATCTTCGTTAAGTCATATAAAAACCATTTGATTTTTTTTTACACCCCTAAAAACAAGTATATAAAACTTTCTAGTCAAACAAATCGGGAATGAAGATGTTTTTTCTTGCTTTATGGATTGGAACTCTAGAAACATAATGAAAAGAGAGAAGTACCTGGAGAGGGAGGGCCATGAAGTCTTTGGAGGTATTGTCTCACATCTCCTTCACCTCCTGTAGGATCCTCTTCACGGTTGGGATGTTCCGATGATGTTTCTCTTCAGCCATGGTTTACGTTAGATCATACCGCGCAGGCTAAGACCTCGGTGGTCTGCCGAAGGACTGTGCAGAAATATTTACAAACCGATTGACCCGATCAGATCCACTCGATAAATTCGGGTTAAAATTATAAGCGGGTCATCTAAAGAATGTTGCGGGCGAAACCATAGCAAAACCACCAATCCGTATCTCTCTTCGTCTTCAACCCTAGCCTTCTCTCTCTCTCTCTGTCTCTTCGGCCGCAGCTCCAAGATCAGCTTCGGCGTGGGTCTCTAAGACGGAGGTATGTTCCTTTTCTCTCTTCGGCCGCAGTTCCAAGATCATCACCTTGTGAGCTCTGTTTCAGCTTAGCTTTGCAATAGTCTAATTTTGTAGATTAAATCTCACTTCTGCTTTTGAAAAAATCGTTCCTTCAAGTTCTTCTGCTAGTTTAACTCCATAGAAGCTTCACTGGTTCTAAAATTTCAAGCTTTTGTTTTTTGTCTTATTTTTTCTTTTCTTTTAAAAAATCTTGGACTTATTTTTGGGTGATTTAGATTAAGAGGAAAAAAACGGGCTTTTGATGAGAAGCTTAAAGACATGTGTTGAATTTATTGCAATCATCCTCTTTATTTACAACTTTATTCCTTTGAATCCAGATACTTTGTCTTCAGTTTTGAACCTCAAGAATGAAGTTGGTGTTGGGCATCTCTTGTATTTGGTCACAATAAAAAGTGATGATGATTTCTTCTGAACTGCAATATCTTTAATGTAATTGGGCGTTTGTTACAGGCATTTCAATTTTTCACCCCTCTTGTACTTCTGTATGTAATGCAATTAAAATTCTTTAATGTAGCCGTTGCTCTTTTTGTCTCCCTGTACCTTTGCAAGAGTCTTGGATGGGCCTCATTGAACATGCTGCATTCTCTTGAATTAGTAATGAGCATGGCCCTATGCATTTATTTAGTAGACATTTGCTTTTGAGGCAGGCAAGAATTCGACCCAAGCAAGGGATAAGTATAGGCAACGTTACCATAGCCACAAGCAACGTTAACTTAGACAGATCAGGTGTTCCTATTTTAGGATGCAAATTGCTTCGAGTTTGTGTAGGCTGGAGTGATTGACTTGGAACCAAGCAAGGGATAAGTATATGCAAATTGCTTCCCCCCCTCCAAGTTTGGGCAGGATGTGATAGAGAGCTGGAGATATCTGAATCCCCTCTACCACGCAACTCTTTGCGATCTTTTATCATTCGCCTACCCTACAAAATGGCGTAATCTCCAGGCAGGTTCATGAATTTGTTTCAAATGATTGGAATATTTTCCATTGATCATATATAGACGTTATATTCTTGTTTATTGTTTATATTATAGATGGCCTATGTGATGTCATGTAGTGGATCGATGAATAGCTTCATGAGAAAAAAATTAAAAAAATAACCGCTAATTTTACCTAACCCGACATTGGGTTATTTCTGTTGAGCCTGTGTTGCGGGCCATGTTGGGTCGAGCCAAAAAATTGATTGGGTGGGCCAATGATCATGCATAACTGACTCGGCCCAGTCCCTCAATCAAATGGGTTGATTCTTTTATGTACAAGGAAAGAAGAAAAAAAGACTGTTAAAACGACTGAAGGCTCAAGACTACTGATTTATTATAGACTTAGTGAGTTAGAGCATTGGCAATGGTGAGGTCATTGCCCAATGCAAGTCTAAAATTTAGACTCTTGTAGATATTTTGCTCCGCATCGGACGGGCTATATAACAAAAGTTTCAGACTTCAACTACAGTAAGTCTTAGTCCCTCACCATACTTGGCGAGCCACTGTTTGCTCTGGATAAGGATATTTTATTATTTCATTAATCCCCTACTTGCTCTTTCCCTCGTTCTTTTGTCTTTCTTCAAGCCGCAAGCAACCTCGCGCTCTTCTCTCCCTCGCTCTTCTTCAACCCACAAGCTTCCTCATTCATCATTCTGCATCTTCGTCGGTTGTCTTCTTCCCTGTCTTCTTCTAGGCCAACTGGTAAGTCTCTTCTAGATCCTCTTCTCTGTTCATTTTGATTTGAGTTTATCATTTCCCTCTTCTCTCATTTTTTTGATCCGATTATGATGTACTCCCATTTCTCTCATTTTTCTCTTCAACAAGCGATTAAACGGAGTCGTCGTGGTGGTTCTGCAACTTCCTTAATGGCTTCTCTAAGAAAACCCTAGCGACACGACCGAGCTCTGCCAAATCCATCCTTCCTCTCTTAGTACGTAACTGCTCTTCCATTTTCCCTTCTCGGATACGCACATTAAAATTCAAACTGATCAAGATGCTTTATATTTCCTTGCAAATTAACACCTATGATTTCTTGAGTTATAATGATTAATTTTAATTTAGATTATTTGAGATTTATCAAATTAACGTTTATTGGATTTAAGATTTTGCACGATACGAGTTGAGTTGAGTTGATGGATTCTATGATGGAATCAGCTGTAGAAATCTTAGGCCTCATTTTCAGATAAATTTATCTTTTTTTTTTTAATGTAGAATTTGGATTTGAGATCAATGGAAACGAGCTTGATGGTGTTATTTTTTCAACCTTGATTATATGCACGAAGCTTTGACGACAATTTTCTTTGTTGAACTTTTGTAATTGTTTTGCGATGCATAATACACTTCTAGAGTTTGGGAGGGTAGTGGAGGTGAAACAGCAGGTGCTTAGCTAGGTATTACCAGTTATTTTTCCCCTTTCTTGTTTTGAAATGAGGAAAGCAATGAGTTTTAGGTACTGAAGTTTGTGGAGAAAACAAAATTGTTTTGGTTCACTTGTACTTCTTTACATTTGATATGCTCAACTTGTACTTCTTTACATTTTGTATGATGTTGCTCTATTTAATCTTCAGTGGAGTAAGATAGATTTATTCCTCCACTTCAAGTACTCCATGTGCACTTGTGAATTAATAGAATTATTTGGAGGTTTTTCTAATGCTTTTTTGTTGCTGCAATTTCTTTAAAAAAAACTAGAAGTACAGAGAAGCAAGCTAGACTTTTCATTCAATATTACAAACATATCAGCAGCAAGCTAGACTTTTCATTCAATATTACTAATATTACAAGCTAGACTTCATTCAACTAGAAGTACATAGCACCAATACAAACATGAATATTATTGGCTTCTTATTCAGAAACTCACAGGCTCAATATTAGCTTTCTGCATAAGGTTTCTGATAAAGGTTCTTGGCATTTCTGAACCACTCAATATTCTCCAGCATTTCTGCATAAGTTGATTTATTTTCACTTCATCACAATCTTTAGTAGCTTTATTTTCCTTTGTTTGGAGATGCTGCTAATCCTTTTAGTAAGTTGAGTTCAACTTATCAAGCTTAATTATCAGGTTATTTTTAGTGTTTAGAGAATAGGGAATTACAAGAAAGAGTGAATAGCCTTGAGCAGTTGGTCTCATTCACAGGTGATAAGTCATCAATGTCTTTAGTGGAGTATGTATCTGGAGAATATATTGAGGAATTGAAAAAGAAAATTCAATCTCAGGTGATCATTTGGCCTGTTTTGGATCAGAATGGCTAAAGAGATTCAATTGTTTTGGCTGTTGAGCTGGAGAAGAATACATATTGTAATGGGGACTATGGCAAGGGTGGTTGTTATGTTTCATATACCAAAGAGTATATGTTGTTCTATTTCATATACCGAAGATGTGTAGAATTTGAACTAAAGAAAAAAGTAACTATAGAGATAGTGAAAAACCTGTGAGACATGGCGATGGCTAGGGTTTCAAAGCTAGGTTTCATGTGAGAGAGAGAGGGAGAGGGAGAGAGAAAGGGTTGGTCGGGACTCGAGGGGGCAGATGGGCCGCGTGAGACACGACGGCAGCTTGGGTTTCGTAGCTAGATTTTGGAGAGAGAGAGAGAGAGAGAGAGAGAGAGAGGGTGGGGACCTCGGGGAGGAGGGGCAAATTCTTTTCATTTTATACAAACCCGGTAGTGCTGGGTATTAAATACGGAACCCGGGTTTCATACCTGTGACGCCCCCAAATTTCACTTGGGATTGAACGGACATTTGAAGCGTCGAGACATGCAACACAAGGTTACCTGCCCCCGTTCATGACATATAAGATGCAATGTTCCTAACATGCATCTAGCATTATGCAATATTCGCAGCGGATAATCTTTTTCTTTAGCAATACTATGCACCAAACTAAATATATCCCAAATACTTGAAATATAATTCATACATAAAGGCATACTAAAAAGCCGTGATCATCACACTAGTCCAAAATGGTTGTGATCAAAAGAATACTTGAGATACAACTCCAAAAGTACAAGTATTAACCTAAGTTAAATACTATACCATCATCAACATCGCACCGTGGCCTAGTCGACCGTATTCAGTTGGTCAGATTCCAATTCTCCTTTGGGTCCTGTAACAAGATCTACCATTCGGGGG